>VZTA01018028.1:122863-135156 GCA_013398855.1 Mohoua ochrocephala | reverse complement strand
AAAGACCATCTAATTTCAACCCCCCTGCCGTGAGGAGTGATGCCACTTACTAAACCAGGTTTCTCAGGGCCCCATCCAACCTGCCCTTGAGCACTTCCAGGGACAGGGCAGCCACAGCTTCTCTGAGAAACATGTGCCAGGGCCTCACCACCCTCACAACCAAGAATTTCTTCTAACACTTGATCTAGACCTCCCCTCTTTCAGTTTAAAACCATTGCTCCTTGTCCTGTCACTATCTGCCCATATAAAAAGTCCATCTTTCTCCTTCTTATAAACCCCTTTAGGTACAGGAAGGCAGCAATGAGGTCTCCCTGCAGTCTTCTCTTCTCCGTGCTGAACAACAATAGATCTCCCTTAAGCATTTCCTACCAGAGTTTGCTGTGTTTTCTTCCTGAAACAATCCTCTGTAGTGGGATCAAGTAGGTGTAAGTGCTGGAAGCACTAGAAACACTCCCAGAGAGGGTACCTACGAGCTCAGCTAGTCATGACTCATGTTGGCCATCCATGGAAAATCAAGTCTCAGTTTCCAGAAACATGATTTTTTTCTTCAAAGCCAGGACAAAATAACACCCTAGCAGGGTACCAGTCTCTGGCCACAGATCTCTGCTGGGACCCTGCTCTGCCCTAAACTAGCCATGGTAAGTTAGTGTACAGGACAGTAAGTGCCTCCTAATATTCTGGAAACTCAAAGAGTTTCCTCTCCCTATCTGTTCCCCATGTCATTCAGTGATCTCTTATTTGCCTGTGGAGAAACAAACTGAAATAAAAGTGTCAGTTACCAGGGAAATGGGGTGAAACTGAAATGGGAGGAAGAAGAAACTGATAATGCATGGAAGAACTTTCTGAGGAGGACCTGTCAGGCTATGCTACGTTCTTTCACAAGCAAAGACATTTGGAGGCTGATGCGACATGATATTAAGCAAAATTTTGGCAAATATAAGGGAACAATCCTGCAGCATTGAGTCTCTTTTCTCCCAAGCTATTGAGCATGGCTGTTCTGCTGTGCTGTAGAGCCAAGTTAGTTCCACAGATTCCCTCCTCCACTCCATTTTTAGCAGCTGTTGCATCAGACACACATTTGGGAGACACATGGGAGACCTGATCGCAGCCTTTCCCTACTTAAAAGGGGCTTGTAAGAAAGAGGAAGAGTGGCTTTTTACACAGGGAGATAGTGACAGGAGAAGGGGAAACAGCTTTAAAAAAAAAGAATGGAGATTTAGGCGAGGAAGAAATTCTTTACTGTGAAGGTGGTAAAACACTGGCACAGGTTGCAAAGAAGCTGTGGATGCCTCATCCATGGAAGTGTTCAAGGCCAGGTTGGACAGGGCTTGGAGCAACCTGGTCTAGTGGAAGGAGTCCCTGCCCATGGCAGGGGACTGGAACTGGGTGTTCTTTAAGGTCCCATCCAACCCAAACCATTCTGCGACTTCACGATTTTCCAGTTCATGAGCAGGATGCTCTGTGAAGGAACATTCTGGAAGGTGACTGTAGAAGAGATTCCTCTTTATTGTTCCTGACTTTCCCAGAAAAGAAGGTAGAGAAGGGAGTCTCTGGTCTTGAAGACCAGTGAAGGAGACAATTCCATTTTCAGGCAGAAAACCCACCACAGAGAAGGAGGTTTGAAATGGGCAACTAGGCTGGAGGTATGGCATGGGGAGAACAGAAGGGGAATAATAATAGCTAAACCAGGAATCTGGAATCCAAATTACAAAATCATTGAATGGTTAGGGTTGCAAGGCACCTCTGGAGATTATCTAGTTTAACCCCCCTGCTAGAGCAGGTTCACCCAGAGCATATTGCACATGATTGTGTCCACGAGGGTTCTAAAGATTTCCGGAGAAGGAGACCCCACAATCTCTCTGGACAGCCTAATGTAGCACTCTGTCACCCTTACAGTGAAGAGTGGGGAAGGAATGGTCAGGATGAAATTAGAACCAGAAGCAGGAACTAGGCTTATTCAGCCCGGAGAAGAGACAGTCCTGAGGGGAAATCTTTTGTCATTATTGGATGGACAGCCGCAAGGAAAAGCATCAGCTCCTCCCAGGAGTGCTCACTGAAGGGACGAGATACAACTGCTGAGAGCTGCAGCTGGGGAAGTTCATGTTAAACATAAGGAAAAAATTCTTCATAATGAGAGAGGTCGAACTCTGGAAAGGCCTTGGAGACTTTCAAAACTCATCAGGGCAAGGCCCCGAGCAACTACTTCTGACACTGAAGTTGGCCCAGCTTCAATCAGGGAGCTGGATTGGAGCTCTCCAGAGGCCCCTTCTGTTCTGAATTATTCTTCAAATCTTTGGAAAACAAGAACGGGTCATGCTCTTAGGTGAGGAATAGAGTAGCAGAGAAACAGAGCTCGTAAGTGACATCTGCTCCCTGCACTGAGGCAGTGGAAGGGATTTGGCAGGAGGGGTGTCCAGAAAGATGGCAAAAGTGGCTGGTGATGTCAGATGTGGACAGAGATAGTCAGCTCATGGAAGTCTGAATTCACATAATCTTTCCTTTTTTTTTCCCCTCCGCAGTTTTATAGCTCAAAATTAAAGTTAATATTTCCAAAATTTTCCATGAAAATTCTGAAAAATATGGAGTCGGCAAATGTCTCCTTTTAAAGGCCAGAGCTTCAATTTCAACTCAGATATTCCTACTGCAGAAAGCACACACAATAAAATAAAATTAAAAAATCATTGCTACATTCAGTTTGCTTTTATGATATTTGTTCTAGAGAAGATAAGGAAATATTTCAATCAGCAAATGCTAAATAACATCCCTCCTGGTTATCACTAAATAAGGCAAAGGAAAATAAACCAAAATAAAATAGACATAAAATATTAGGCTGTTGAAATTGTATAAATCTTTTCTTGTTTTAAAATATCAATTAGTGCTGGGACACAGGAAGAACGTAAAATAAAATAACGGTAGTTAACCTTTTGAAATTCTAGAAGAGACCCATCAGTTAAGGTTTTCATTCAAAAATGTTTTATGTTGTAGAATTTCCTTCCATCATGAGCACTTACATTGTAATTCACGCTTTTTAAAATAATAGTTACAAGTTTTATGACTTCACTGCCTTTCACTTTAAAATGTTGTTACAAAAAATTCTGACAAGAAGCACGGATTGAAGAGTTTCAAACCCCCATTTTCACTGATTGTTGTTTACTCTTGGAAAACACTTTGTAGCAGACTTTAGCATGAGTTTCTTGCCTCACATATGTGATTCAAGACTGTGTGTTTTCTTTAATCTGTCCCTGTGTTACACCACAGGCATCAGGCAAGTAATTGAATTGTTGAAATGGACCCATCACCCCTAAGTCAAGCTCCTTTCCTGTTTGGAAAGAATGATGCCCACTGAGGTGAAGGTCCAGAAAATGATTTGGGTGCTTTAATTGCCACTCTAGATACTTCAACCCAAAATATAAGTCTTTACAGTCCTTGTTTAGCTGCTGGTTCTTCCACCTGGCACCTGAAGTCTTTAGAGGACTGTGTTTGATGTGGAAATTCCCTGTGAATTTCTGTTTCTTGGGATATTCAGAAATGCCACAAACAGCACAAAACCATTTTCACATGTGTATAAGCCCCAAGAGAACTCTTACTTTGAATGTCCCTTTACCAAGTCTCCTAAGTGGATAGATATTGCCAAAGCATCGCTGCTGCATAAGGCTCTGTAGGAAGTGTAGCTGGAGATAGACCTGCCATGATAACTCCACGTCTGGATGGCTGGTCTGGTTCTCTCCTCTACCCTCGTGGGTGTTTTCTATTCTTTAAGTGCTGCCCTCCTTTCCAGGCCGGGGGGGAGTGCTAAGTGGATCCTATCAATTTATCCTCAGTGTTGTCTCAATACGCAGAATGTTGTGCTCCTTAAAGGGCATTTAGGTAACCCCTGGAGGACAGAACTGTTCTCTCCACACAAAAATCTGGCTGCTGGGACTGCAGAAGGCAGAGGGGAAGAGCCTGAACAAGACACTTGGGAAGTACCATGCTCCCACATTTCTTGATTAAAACAATTCCTTTCCTGCAGAGGAGGACATTAGGTCATGATGTGTCATGTGTGCTCTGAACACTATGTTACAGGAGAAAAGAGAAAGGAAAACCACCACAACCTCCATTTACTGTTTCATAAGGAAGGTCGAGGTATGTGAACCCCCAGTGGTCAGTTCTGTCTCTCTCTATAGCCCAGATTACAGCATTTAAGTCACAGAGGGAGGTTAAAACAAAAGTACAATCATGAAGGATTATGACATCTGAGCCCCCTGACAGACATCTGAATTCCCATATGGTCTCTACACGCACATGAGCTGGAGACTCAGTTTGTCTGGGAGACCCACAGCCCTGATACTGAATGAGCCAGGCCTCTCTTCAGCTGTGTTGCTAGTAGCAAAAGGAGTGTTGATCGCAAGCTCATATGGTGATGTTTGCATTTATGTGTAAGTATTTTAGAAACATGGAATTATTTAAGTTGGAAAAGATGCCTAAGGTCATCGAACCCAAGTGTTTCCCCAGCCCTATCAAGGCCACCACTAACCCTTGTCCCCAAGTGCCACATCCACATGGCTTTTAAATCCCTCCACAGATGGTTGTCACCACTTCCCTGGGCAGCCTTTTCCAATGCTTTCAATTATTTTTCAATCTTCTTTCAGTGAAGAAATTTTCCCAGCATCCAGGCTAAACCCTGGCACAACTTGAGATCATTTTCTTTTCCTATTGTTTGTCACTTGCTAGAGGAGACCAGCCCCCACCAGGCTACACCCTCCTTTCAGGGAGCTGCAGAGCGAGAAGGTCCCCCCTGAGCCTCCTTTTCTCCAGGCTGAGCCCCCCAGCTCCCTCAGCTGCTCCTCATCAGACTCGTGCTTCCGACGCTTCCCCAGCTCCGTTGGGCTTCTCTGGGCACGCTCTAGCATTTCTGTGTCCTTCTTATCGTGAGGGTCCCGAAACTGACCCCAGGATTTGAGATGTGGCCTCAGCAGTCTCTGCACAGGGGATGGTCACTGCCGGGTCCTGCTGGCCACACTTATGCTGGTGCAGGCCAGAGCTTAGTCTTACCCCAGAGCTAAAGGCTTGAATCAATTGTCTGAACACAGGCAGATAGTTCAGTCTATGGCAAGCAACTAGTGTCATTGGGGATGTTCCTGGTGTTTGGGCTGTATAAATACAGACTTTTCAGATATGAGACAGGATAGAGAGGCAAAGGAGCTGTACTTGACACTCAGCTGGAGCTCAGGCAGCAAACCCCAGGGTAGTTCAAAGACTACTGAACACCAGTTTGTGGGTATCCAGTCAAACTCACTGTTGGACAAGAAACTCAGAATCGGTTTGAAAAACTTATGTTCCAGCTGCTTTGCTTTAACTGGTTGATATGTTAGATCTGATCCCTGAAGTGTCAGCTTACCCTCTTAAAACTGTAATCAAACCCAAAAACCAAGACCAGCTTTCAATGAGGAATGTTTTGCACAGCTCTCTGCCTGTGCACATCCAATGTCATGTTGTCATCTTTTCTCACCATGGAATTGCTTTTCCAGCCTCTTGCTTCCTTAGGCTGCTCACGAGGAGGCTTCCGAGTAGGTGCAATCAAATGCAGTGGCATTACCTGTTTGTGCACTGCAGAATGTGTCACTTCATTTGGTTTGCATCAGGCACTTCCCACTGCTCTTCAGTAGACCTCTGGATTCACCCACGCAAAGTGTTCTCAGATGTCTCCTAGCTGAGTACCTGAGTGGTGCACAGTTAGACAAATCACTTACTGAGGTCTGTGGAGCAACGTTTTCACCATCTTATTACCCAAATGGTGTTGGTGTTTTTTCTTACCACTTCTTATTTCACAACTTGTTCAGATTTTGGTCTTGTGCAAAAGTTGTTATGGGAATAAAGTCCTGTCTCAAAGAAAGATCTTGCTTTATTTGGATGAAATAAAATGAGCAGATCTCCCTAACTTTCTTCCTCCAATAATAATAATAATAAAAAGTTTTCTTAAAATTATAAAGGCCTAAAAGACATATCTAAGTTTTCCATACAAACATTCAAAACTCTCTTGCTTTTCCACTGCACTATTTCAGATATCCCACAAATCCGAACATGCTACGCACGTTGGGAAGGTATGGCAGTTATTTTTCTGGTTAAACCAGTGCAGTTTTTTAAGATGTCTCAGCTGTAAATGAACGAGGTCAACTTTCAATCTGTTCACCAGCCAAGCCCTCACAGCTCTCTGCACCTCTCCTTGCTTGTGAAGTAGTATAAATCATCAGTTTAAATCATCTTCATGTTTCATTTGACAAATGGACCAGGCTAAGACTATGTCCAGTAACATTTACATACTGACTAGGGATAATTTATTAGGTCACGAGACGCAGCTCCATGGCAGCTGCTCCTATCTGCTTTCTGCTGTCTTCCTTTGCAGAGTTCCCAGGTGGGGCTCCTCAAGATCCCTTTAGATGAGGTCTCGAGAACGAGGTTATAAAACCTGGCAAAGTTTTCCAGACAGACACTGTGAGAGAGTTCAGAGGGGATCCAGCAGCCACTGGGAAAGGTGTGAAAAATGGGACCTTTGCTGAAAGGTTATGAGAATTGTTTCACAGTGGAAGGGGGAGAATTAAAGCACATAAACAGAAAGGGATGTTTTAAACATTCTGAATCAGCGGGGAAGAAGGAAGAAACTCTTAGAAAATGTAAGTCAAATGTTGGGTGGATTTTTACAGTCTCACTGGTGGCAGAGAAGTAAATGTATGTTGGGATCAATCCTGAACCCGAGGAACCCAGCAGAGTCTGTCTCCTGGAAGAGGAAGGGAGCAGATGCTTTCCTGTCAGTTTGCACCTACAGGTGTTGGAATGCAAATTATTCAGGCCTTCAGAGGCAACTCTCATTATCCTGGAGAGTTTTCAGATCAGCATAATTGCCTGAATGAAAGTTGTCCAAGAACAATTAAATCAGCATTTCCACATTCCTGCTTGGGAGCAGCCCTTTGGTGGGACAGTTTCTGTGACATCAGTGAAGGCACTACTGCTCTCAGTGCTCACTTTCTGCTCTGCAAAGGGTACCAACAACATGAATGGGACTGATGGTGACTGATGCTCAGCAAGTTCAAGGCATCCAGCAACTTTTTGGACCGTGCTCAGAGGACAATTTGGCTGAAAGCTGGTGGCACCATCAAAACTGAGGCTTTGTACAAGATATTCACTCTTTTAATGCGTTTGTTTTTCCTCCAGCTGTTGCATTTATTCCATCTTGACCACTGCCTTCCTCTCCCTCTGTTTTTCGCTGGATTCCTCTTATCTGTTTCAAGCTGTCTGTCCCAAACAGGACATAAACTCAACAAAATTTGATCCCAAGCTGAACTTTTGAGCTGTATCATATTTGAGTGGACTGGAGATTAAGTCAAGGGAATTTATGCACCCATATTTCATCCAGAGGTGAGGCCTCTCTTCCTTGTTTATTATTTCTAAAATATTTAAATCTTAAGAAATAACATTACCGACTAGAAAAAAAACCCTAAAGCCCTGCTCTAATTGGAACAGTCATTTCAATGCACCAAATTACTCTAGTATCAGCCAAATCTGTGCTCCAAAGGGTGCAGGCAAGCTTGAATTATGGGCTGGCACTCGGTCAAAAATGCAGCTATTGTTCTCAAAAACAGGATGCAGACTAAGGGGAAATGGTGTCTAGTCTTGACTGTTCATGGCATAGGAATAAAACCCCCACCGTAATCCTGTTGAAAAGGTGGAAGGTCAGATCTTCATGGGAGAATTATGTTATAGACACATTCTCCTGAATCTGTGGATTTCCACTCTGGATCATCAAGCGTAGGTGAAAGCATTTACTTCATCCATCATGTTGTGCAGTGTGTTACCCCTAACATGCAGGGCATGCAGAAGACTTGAAAGCAGCAATGGATAATTTATAAACTTGGAAAGTACATTTTAAGCCAGATTTTTCATCAGAACCCACATAAAATCGATGTAAAAAAATCAATGCAGTCTTTGAACCTAGGCAGAGAAAGAAGAACTGTTCTTTTTACATTCCTCTGGTGAGAACTTGTCCATGTTACAGTCATATTGAGAGTCCTGCAGGGATCAGGTGTGTTTGGTGCGTATCAAAACATGTCTGAAGATCTTCTAGTCAAACTCAATCAAAAATAGGTGAAGAGAAAAATAACCTGGCTTCTTCCACATATGGGGAGGACCTGCACAAGTTCCTCCAAGTACACAGAGAGACTACAAAATGTGCCTCCATTTGCAGCATCCTCATCCAGTAAATACCTGCTTGCACACAGTCCTCACCCTGCCAAGTGCCTTGGTAGCTCACACACCCCATGTGCAGCAAAACACATTTTGTGTTGGCCAGGGGTGAAACTGTGCACAAAGTGGGAGCTCTGCACTAATCTCAAGGCATATTTGCTGAATTTCTTTCAATGGCCATTTCCCAGATACCCCAGGACAGGAGCTAAAATCGAGGCTTCCAGTTTAATAACCAGACCAATGATCTGCTCCTTGGCCAAAGTTCAGTTGAATGGGACTTCCCTGTATTGTTGTTCTGGCAGGATGGCTGCCCTCCTCCCTCTCTTGGGTCAGGAAAACCCATGTGTAGCTTCCAAAAGGGTGCTGGACCATAGGATGTTGTGAGAGAGCACCTTTCTGTTGTTTAGCAATACTTAGATACATTGAAGAGCAGGTCCTCTTTGCAACAGAGGGAAGGAGGGAGGAATAGAGCAGGGAAAACAACCCAGGGGGCTCAGCAGCAGACTCGCTGCCCCTCCAGGATGCTTTTAGATCCAGTGGTAGGGAATAAATCATGCTGATCCCAGACTGGGCCTGCTCAGTGCTACTATTTTCCTTTCATCCAGTAACATGTGCCACAAATAATTTCTTTATAACCCAACCCCCATATCAGGCTGTGAGTACATCCCTCCATTTAGGAAACAGCCCCTCGAGGAGAGTTGCTCCAGACAAGTCCTGTGGCAGGGAAAATGCTTCTTGGGAAAGATCTTGGACAACCCTTGCCAGCAACTCCATCTTTTTCTTTGACCTCCCCAAGGGTACATCTGCACAGATGGGTGCAGGCTTTGTGTTTGTTCCACCTGAGTGCTGAGCTGGTTGGCCTCAAGCCAGTTCTGGCTGGGATCTGCATGTCTTCATGTGCCAGAGCTCAGCTTCCACCAAGGAGCTTTCGTGGGCACACGGTCCCCAGACGGGGTCAGCTCATGCCCTGCTGTGTCTCTTTACAATGATAATCCCAAAGTGAGGGCAGGCTGAAGAGCCAGGAGGCCATGGAGCTGTTCTACAGCACTGCCCCCTGTTACATTAGGAAAAGTCCTCATTAAGCTGCCACCACCTCTTGGTTCTCTTGGGCTAGCAGTGATGGCTCAGTAGCCAGATCGACAACTCGGACTTTCAGTGCTGTTTCATCCGATGTGAGGAGGCCATCCCAGCAGGAGCAGCAGAGCATGCTAACATGTCTCACCACACCCAATGCATGGTCCAGGCATTGTTGCTAACATCACAAAACCAGGGGAGCTGGAATGATTGGCAGCCAGCGTGTAAAGGATGAGTCTTTGCTGTACATCATGCATGATTAGTTAACACGAGCAGCCCCATTTCCCTAAGAAGTCTTGGAGAAAGCTGTGCTACTTGCAAGATAGCAATGCTCCAGCGAAGAACTAAGTTTGGTGCCTGTGGATGTAGGAACAAATGAGGATGGGGCCAGTTTTGCAGTCAACTCACATAAATCAGTGGATGTCCTGCCTAAGGACTGGATTAGGTGCAGTCCCTTCCTTCCCACTGAGGAAGAGTGACCCAAACCTTGCCAGGCTCTTTGTAGCCTCTGCAATATTGTGGTTACACTCCAGTGAAGCAAGGAGGTCAGTGGGGCAGGGCTGAGGCTTAAGCAGTCCCTGGGAGCAAACCACAGCCCTTTGCTCACTGCGTGCTGGAGAGGGGAGGTGGGCTGGGAGGGGAGCAGGGAGGCCATGCAGCAGCCCAGGGGAGAGTTTGTTGGCTGATCCAGCAGTGTTGCTCATGCAGAATCTTTGGCTGCCTGCTGCTGGACTGGGGATGTTTAACAGATAAGCAGTTCCCTGATTATCAGCTGTAGAATAAGATAATCAATTTAACAAAACAAATATGACATTTTTCTCACAGTGGGGGTATTGTCCCTTTTGGGGTGGCTTGGAAAATGCCCAAATGGGCATGAAATATCAGGAGTGCAGGCAGAGGTCGTGCAAGGTAGCAGATCCTCTTTTCCTGGGGTACTTTCAGTCTCCAGCCTCTCCTTGCAAAGTGTCAGGGGCAATCTGAGCAGCCTGGGGTGCATGCGGACACAGGATGCAGGACAGTGCTTTTCACTGTTTTTTTCTGTTGTCACCTTTTTTATCTACCCAATTAGCAAAATGTTTACGAAGCACAACAAACAGCTTTTCTCCTGGAATTGCTTCCCTTTGGTTGTGTCCTTGCTCTCTGTGCAGGTGGCTCTCACTTGCTGCAGAGCTAGCAGGACCTGTTATTCATTTATCAAATAAATTCTGACTGGAATCACAGTGCACATGAATTGTGTTGCTGGAAGGGCAGAGGTCTGGAGGAGAGCAAGTAGTGTCATCACTGGGTAAGAATGGAAATCACAGCCAATTAATCACTATTATTTATCGATTTACAACATTTCAATTAGTTAACAGCATTTGAATATCTAAGCTCCTTTCTCCTAAGGTTGCCGAAACAACCATGCTCCAGACACTGATCATTGAACTGCAAAATATTGGAAAATACTGAAACTGAGCCTTGCAGGAGTTAATTAAGTGGAGCAGTGTAGGTGGGAGCTGAATGTAGAAGCTGTGACTCATGGTCCCTTGCTCATATCCCTGTATTATTTGCATTACTTGTACTGTTTGCAGACCTCTGACTTCTGAAACCTGGCAGCTTTAGTCACCCCAGTAGAAATAAACAACAATCTAGAATTAACATCAGAGGAATAAATAACCGAAAGAGTAAACAATACATATAAATGTCACCTGACGACACAAGCATGAAAGGTTCTGCGTGTTGGAGACTTTGCTCTTTGCAATAAGGTTAATTGGTAGCATAACCAAAATAGGGCCACTTGGGGTTATGGTTCTGCATCCAAATGGAGGGTGGCAAGAGTCCAGCCACGGCACTGGTGCCAAGTCAGACGGGAAATTTGAGAACCTGTTAAGGAAACTAAAGGAGTACGAAGGGAACTAGAAATTAAAACCTGATAAGGGACACTATTCATGCAGACGAGAGAAAAACAGTGCTTGCACACACAGAGTACTTTCTTAAGAACTCTTAATCCACTCATGCTGCTATGGAATGAAAATACATCAGAGAATGTTTTTGGAAGACACCTAAAGGTCATGCCATTTCAATCCTCCTGCCATGGGCAGGGACACCTTCCACTAGACCAGGTTGCTCCAAGCCCTGTCCAGCCTGGCCTTGAACACTTCCAGGGATGGGGCAGCCACAGCTTCTATGGATAACCTGTACCAGGGCCTCACCACCCTCACAGGGAAAAATTTCTTTCCAGTATCCCACCTAAACCTGTCCTCTGGCTATGGGAAGCAGTTCTCCCTTCATCCTGTCCCTCCAGGCCCCTGTCCAAAGGCCCTCTCCAGCTCTCTTGGAGCCCCTTTAGGCACTGCCAGGGGCTCTGAGGTCTCCCCAGAGCCTTCTTTTCTCCAGGCTGAACACCCCCAGCTCTCCCAGCCTGTCTCCAGAGCAGAGGGCCTGAAGCCCTCAGAGCATCTCCATGGCCTCCACTGGACTTGCTCCAGCAGATCCATATCCTTCTCGTGTTGGACCGCAGAGCTGGAAACAGCTCTGCAGGTGGGGTCTCAGCAGAATACAGGGATAGAATCCCCCCTTCCCTGCTGCCGACACTGTGGGATCAGCCTGGGATATGAGAGGTTTCTGGGTGCCAGCACCCAGCACACTCCAGGGCATGCTGAACTTCTCATCCCTCAGCAGCCCCAAGTCCTTCTCCCCAGGGCTGTTCTCAATCCATTCTCCAGTTTTCCCGTGTTTGTGCTGGGGATTGCCACAATCCACGTGCACTTGGCTTTACTGCACTCCATGAGGTTCATACCATCCCACCTCTCCAGCGTGTCCAGGCCCCTCTGGATGACATCCCTTCCCTCCAGCATGTTGACAAGCTGTTATAGGGATCAGGGAAAACAGCTATTGGTCCTGCTCTGTTCTGCTCACCTTGAATATTGTGTGCAGGTCTGGGTACCACAATGTAAGAAAGACATTAAGCCATTGGAGAGCATCCAAAGGAGGGCAACAAAGATGGTGAGGGGCCTTGA
>VZTA01018028.1:9174-122428 GCA_013398855.1 Mohoua ochrocephala | reverse complement strand
GCACTGGAACAGGCTCCCCAGGGATGTGGTCACAGCACCAGCCTGACAGAGCTCAAGAAGCCTTTGGACAATGCTCTCAGGCACAGGGTGTGACTCTTGGGGATGGTGCTGTGCAGGGCCAGGAGTCAGACTCAGTGACCCTGATGGGTCCCTTCTAACTCACATTCTGTGATTCTGTGATATTTTTAGCTTATTTCACTTGAGATAGAAAAATTGAGTTTCAAGAGATTTCTGAAGACTATCAGAGTGCAGAACTCCAGCTGCAGAAGGTATTTTTCAGTGGGACAACCATGGTTATTGTATAGAAGCTGACATCGTATAAAATCGGGTTGCATATGGCCTTTGTTGAGCATTTGCATATGGGTAAAATATCATCACTTTGTGAGGTGTTACCATGGAAATGAGGAGAAATAGCAGCATCACTCATCAGCTCTAGAGACTTAATTCAACCCAATGTGCCAACATTATCCCAGAACTACTTATGTGGCTTCACATATGTGCCATTCAGCAAAAAGGAGGGCTCACTGTGCAGCATCCTACTCATCTGGGACAAGAGAAGGTGGAATGGAGCTTCCATCACACACCTTTGCAGACTCAAGAAGCCTCACTGCACAGGCATATGTCTCCAGCAAGGCTGAGATGATGTTACTTCTTTTTTTCTCTTAAAAAACCACACCAGGCTGATCTGAAATCATGGCTTCATCTGTGCTGTACGTCCTGCCAAATTTCAACAGGAAAATTTGCATCAATAACCACATTAAACCAGCATTAACCTGCTGATATCATTGATAACTGTTGATGACACGTGACAGCTTTCCTGATGCTGCTGCTGGAGTTGCTGTCATACGGCAGCCTCGTCCAGGGGGACAGATCCCACGAAAAAGTAGGGCAGAGGAAGGCAGACATGGAAATCTCAATGCCCATCTCCCATCTCCAAGCCTGAACCCAGACTACTGTGCTACCAGGCACTCTGGGAAGGAGAAGGAGAAGGAGAAGGAGAAGGAGAAGGAGAAGGAGAAGGAGAAGGAGAAGGAGAAGGAGAAGGAGAAGGAGAAGGAGAAGGAGAAGGAGAAGGGAACCACCTCAACAGAAAACAGCTTGACAATTTCATTTGAAGTTGATATAACCTATCTGTTTAGTTTATTCTTTGGCAGCTGAACCAGTAATATAATTGATAGGATTAATCTTCACCAACCATATCTCCACCAGCTCTAGTCTAGACAAAGACAGTTACCCTTCAGAGCAGGGTATGAGCTGGGCCCAGGAATGATTTGTTAGATAGTAAGATGTCACTTATGTCTTTCATTTTCTGGAAAAACCAAACCAAAAAACCTCCAAACAAGCCAACCCCAAAAACTCCAACCAAACAAAGACTTCACTGGAAATTTATAGCTGAAAGCAATTTTGCAGTAGTCTCAATGAAATACAAAGCAGATGTCTTCAAGAAGCAGGAACAGAGCAGAGCTGACTAATGCCTCAGTGGCACAGACAACTTTAATCCTTGTTTCAAAGACTGAACTGAGAGTGGCTCTGCGCTTCCAAACTTGGTTTGTGCTTCTTTCATAAAGCAGTTATCAAAAACATTGTATTTGGCGTTAGTTTTCTCATAAACAATGCAAAAAACCCCTTAATCATTGTTTCTTATGATCTCTTCCCTGTTGTTCGTGTTTGGAAATACTTGTTCCCAGTTTTGACTCCTAGCAGATATGTCTTTGATATTTTTCTGAATGAATTAAGATTTATTGCATTCTAGTTTTGGTATTCCAGTCTCACTTGCTTCTACAGCATCATTTGAGATTGGCAGGAGATCTGGGATTCACGTAATTCCAGATGAAGCTTAAGTACGTCTGGTTGAGGACTTGAAAAGCACTAAGAGCGAGTCTTTAAAGGATCCAGCATAAATCATCATTGCTATTAGAAAATGTACAGTTTCAGCCTCAGAGTTTCCAGAAAACGTAGACAGCATTCTGACACCAAGAGACATTTACCAACGTGTGTTTGGGCTTCAACAGAAAACAGGAAAGTATCAGAAAACAGTTACTGGGAAAATTGTATTTCCCATTACAGCACAGTGTTGCCTATTTCATAATGTGTTGAGCTGGGAAAAACATCAAAAAGGAAAAAAAACTTCACAGATCATTAATGAGTTCAGTATCTGCAAAAAATGCACTGGTAAGATCCTGGTAATTAGAAACATCACCAAGCCTAATAAAATGGACCACCATCAAAGGAATCTTATATTTAAAAAGTATGTAGATTACAAAGGGAGACTGTTAATGGTATATAAAAATTGCGCAATAATGTAATGATTAACAAAGAGTCATATGAAATCCTGTCTTAGACACTTAAGTTATTCCCTTATTTATGTAATTGTTGTCCTCATTTCTTTCCACAGTATTTACTTCCTCAGGCATTTTGCAAAGTTAGTAACAGAACTTTGAGGTTTTGGACTGTATGTGCACCTCTGTTACTGAAAAATCCTGTATAAAAAGGAGGTGTGGCTTGACCTAGGAGCTCTGAAAGGATCAAGATGAGCCATTTACAATACTGAAACTGAGAAAAAAACCCCAAACAATTTCCAGGAAGAGCCTTTCACTTCATTTTGTAGATTCTTCTAAATTTTTTTTTCACCCCAAACCTGGCACGATTTTGGTCTGGAATCTCAACACCTTCAGGGTGATCTTATGCAAATGGTTCTTCAAATGTGGGCTCTGGGTCCTGGCCTGATGGTGGTCAGATTCATTCCATCATACTTAATGCTGGGTAGATAATTTAAGGTGTTGGGTGTTGGTTTACAACCAACAGTGATACAGAGCTGCCTCCAGAGGAGTCGCATACCAGGAAATGATTTTACATATTTTGGGGTATGAAGGATGTTCATCAGAGATTCTTTTCTCTTTCCATGGCCAACAGTGGAAGTACAACTTAAAGCAGGCACAGAACTTTTTCAGGAGCTGAAATAAAGTGTCAGATCCAGCCATTAACACTTCACCAATTAGTGTGGGATTAAGCCATCTTAATGCCTTTTCTACTTCTATTTTAAGTCTTTTCTACTGAAGTCAACACAGCACCTGGTCTTTCCCTTTTATTAGAAAGAGGTCAGAGAAGCACTTGCTAAGGGAGATCCAGAAGTGCTTGATCCACCCTTGGAGACTGAATAAGGATACCGGTGACCTTTTCAGGACTCTCCCAATCTTTATCTCTGTAAGACTGGAGAGGATCCGTTGCTGGATCAGACTCTTCTACAGACAGTCTCTAAAAGTTCCTCTTTCTCTCCAGTGGCAAAACCACTGAGCTCAAACACAAACATTAACATCACATACCTCTACATTTAATCTGGCAAATCCCACCAATTTGATTCAAATATAAACCACATATTGTGCAATTCAGTCTTGAATACTTGTAGTCTTGATAGTGCATCTGGATATCTCCTCTGTTCTAGCAAAGGAAGATCACCAAAGCCATTGCTATGCATATGATGTTTATTAGAAGTGAAGTGTCCGTGATATCTGCTATTGAGTGATAATGTGAGAGACTGTACATCAGCCTCAGAGTTTATAGTTCAATACACTTTTTCTGATTGTCTAGAGGCCAGATGTTTAAGCAAGAAGATGATTAGCACCGAGTAGGTGGAAGGTTTGAGGAGAGAATGATAATGTAGAACTGAAAATTCCACATTCTCCAGAATCTTATGTGACCATTTGTCACTGTGGGCTCCTTCAGATTGCACCAGGAGCCAAATTCCATGTATGTCCTCCAACAAAATGAAAAATTATAACAGTGAGAATAGTTACAGTCTGGCTTTGAACAATCGGGTGTTAATAAACTTGTGGGATCAAAGAAATGTATTTGAATTTCAAGGTAACATGAATAAAAAAATTTAACTGAAGATCACATTCTACTATATTGTTAAAATGAAGCTGAACGGAGAGACAAGTGCAGCACATAATAATCAAAGCAATTCAAAAAACTAGTCCTTCAAGAAGGCAAAGATTTCTTCATGTGTGTATGAAAAGGGTCAGTTATACATTTTACTCATAGTCTGGGGTTTTCCTCTCTTCCTGAGTCCTCTCCTCCTGCTGTATCTCTTGTCTCCCGGCTTGTCCCACAGGTCCCTGTGGTGCCCTTTGGAATTCAAGGGATTGGTGCCAGCATGAGGCCTCTTGCCTTGGGTTCCTACCACCCAGAGCTCACCCTACGGCTTGCACACGGAGCCAGCCAGCAAGAGGTAATTCCATGGGGGAAGATCGTGACCACTGGCTCACGGATCACAGACTCAAGAACTCCACTGACTCAAAAGAAGAGGAAGACTGAGCCTGCAGACTAATTAGCCCGAGAAGCAAGAGAACCATTCAACCAATAGAAGGTAGGCTACTAATTAAAAAGAGAACTGGATAACGTGTAGCCAGTGAACCAAGACTTCCTTGTTTGCTAAAATGTGTATACAGTGTAAAGTTTTGAGAACCTGTGCTACCTTTTTGTGGGTTTACTACCTAGCACCCATCTTCGAAAACATGAAATAATCAAATACCTCAGCTCTGCATGTGAGATTGGCTGTCTGCACACCAGGTGATGAATTCTGCCTTTAGGGGCAGCAGCAGTCCTATGCTAAATGGGCCATCAGAAAATGGGTGGCCACTCGCACAGTTTCAAGGTGGAGGGCACTTCTTGGGTTACAAATCCCAGCCAGTTCTAGGAACAGCACCTTATACGTCAACTTAATTCAAAAGATGTATAACTCCTACACCACCTCATTGCTGAACCTGATGACACATTAACTTTACACTACAGGTTGGCAACTTGACATATATTTTTTCTAACATCCTTAAAGCCAAATGCCAGTGGTAAAATTCTGGCATCAAGTAAGGGCAAGGGTTTTGATATGAATGTGGCAAAAGTTTCCCTCAGTCTCTGACCTCTGGACGCTTCTCCCTCACTCTGGGCATTTTTGATCCAGTTTTAAGGGTTGTGGAAGGACCTTCGCCTAGGACTGGCTGTCTCAAGCCAGTGTCCTCTTGCAGTGCTCATGTGCCACAGCAGCAGCAATATCGTTGGCCAACAGCAAAATGATGTAGCAAAATGATGTGACAAAATGATGATTTTTTTTGTAGAGACTGGATTTGCAGACCACAGAGTATTTTTCTTTATAGATATGAAAGATATAAACAGGATCAGAGCTTTCTTCCTGCAAGCATTTCCGTATGTGTCATGTTTCATTTGTCAGAGTGGGCTCATTGACATCAGACACTTGTGTACATAAAGTTAAAAATGTGTGTAAATATTATGAGCACGAGTGGGCTGAAAAGCAGAAGAAAGCCCTTAGGCTAACAGTTATATGTAATCAAGTGGGTGATTGAGATTTGTCAGCTTAGCTCTGGTTCTTGGCTTCTGCACGTTCTTAATGTGCAAGAGCACTCTGGCAGGGGAGAGATTCCTGCAGGAGCATTTCCCTGCACAGCTGAGCTGCACTGAGAGCAGGAACACGCATGGCGAGGACACCTTAACAACAAGCAGCATTTTGGTAAAGGTCAGGGGAGATGTGCTGCCAAACCTGAGCCATCCTTCTTCAAACCCACTTCTCAAAGGTCATTGCTGCAAGTGGTTGGGAGGGCTTGTGCAGGGGATGAGGGGCGAGTTTCTGCTTTAGCTCAGGAAGCTGCACAGATCTTGCTGTAGGTTTGGGAAAAGGTCTCGTCACCCCCTTGAAAAATAAATCATGATTTTATCTCAGCACTGTCTCTTTCCAGAAGAAGCAACACTCAAAAGATTTGCACAGCTGAAGTGATTACTGATACTACCCAGAAGCATTTACCTTAACACAGTGACTCTTAACTAGCAGGACAATCTGAAAGGGACACTTTAAGAACTTTTTCTTTCTTAATCAGCTTTTTTCGTGGCACCTGTGCACTCTCAAATTTTAGATATGGCATGCAAGCTAACAAACATGAGTGTAAAACATATTGCAAAAATTTTTCAGCTTGTCTGAGTCTTCCTCACCTATGTGGGTAAAACCAGGTAGGTTCAGAAAAAAGAGTAAGACGAGAATTTTATGTGACAAGCTATTGTGGAGGGGAGAGAGGACTGTGTTACTCAGTGGTTTGGTGATACCAAAAGTGTACATGCTGAAATAGTGGCTTTCCGTGATTGTCCATAAAAGGCCTGGAAGGATATAATCCCAATAAACAAATCTGACAGCAGACCAGGTCTGGCAGCCTGCTGAATAAATCTGAGTCATGTGAGCTGCAATAGTTCCTTCACCAGAAATACAGGAGCGTGCAGGGAGAAAGGAAACAAGAAACACAGTTCTTGGCGCCGTCAGGAAGTGCACTCCAGACTGTGTCAGGATGGCTCTCATAGCATATCTGTTACAAAAAAAAAAGCTTTGCAAAGGAGAGAGATTAAAAAGAACTATTGCTCAAAACCGCTTCTGATAGATCTTGGGAATATCTACTAATATATTAATGTATATATACCAAAATAGAGCTTCCCAAGATCTATTATGACTGCTTTTGATGTATTAATATATTAATAGATTTATTATAATAGATCTTTGCAAGATCTCTGGGGAGTAGTTTTGAGCAATACTTCTTTTTAAATCTCCTCTCCTTTGCAAACTATTTTTATTAATTTTTTAAAATTAGCTTAAATATTGGTCTAAATGGCACAACAGGAGCTGAAGCTCTAAAAAATCACATCTAATTGAACTGTTTAGCTCTGAGGCCCCCCAAGAAGAACCTGGACAAGTTGGAGTGAGTCCAGAGGAGGCCATGGAGATGCTCCAAGGGCTGGAGCATCTCTGCTCTGGAGACAGGCTGGGACAGCAGAGGGCATTAGCCTGGAGAAGAGATGGCTCTGGAGAGACCTCAGAGTCCCTGGCAATGCCTAAAGGGCTCCAAGAGAGCTGGAGAGAGACTTTGGACAGGGGCCTGGAGGCCTCAAGCTGCCAGAGGCCTCAAACTGCCAGAGGACAGGTTTAGATGGGATATTGGGAAGAAATTTTTTCCTGTGAGGATGGTGAAGCCTGGCATGGGTTGTCCATAGAAGCTGTGACTGTCCCTGGGAGTGTTCAAGGCCAGGTTGGATGGGGCTTGAAGCAACCTGTTCTAGTGGAAGGTGTCCCTGCCCATGGCAGGGGGGTGGAACTGGATGATCTCTAAGGTCCCTTCCAACACAAATCATTCAGGGATTCTTTGATTCTGTGACTATATGAACAAAAGGATGTGATGCTCTGAGCTTCAGTGTGATCTTTTGGTTTAGGTTTCCACTCAGACTCACCAGGATCACTTCTGTGACCAGACCTCCTTCCTCAAAGATGCAAAATCATGAATGGCTGAGCACTTCCAAGACCCCAGAAAACAGAGGTCAGCACCCCAACTGCAGTTGGCTACAGCAGATACCAGAGATCTCACAAGGTTCAGGCCCAAACAACTTCATAAAAAACTGCAAATATAAATGGAAACCTGCACTTTTTCATTGATCTTAGAAAAATACTTGCTCTGAGACCTGAAAGGTTCTGGGGAGGTGGATAAAAGTACCTCAAGTATAAGTTCATTGAAGTGTGTACCCTCTGGAAAGAGGTTGGCACTTGGCTAATGAATTGAAGGGAACAGGATTTTCCCTTCCTTGAGCAGTCTCAAAATGATAAAAGTCAAAAGATCTTGGTTCTAATCCTGATTTCTGCTCCTTTTATTGAACAACTAATTTCATTTGGTGTTCTCAGCCTCTGTATTTCTTACTAACACAGGGTGTCAGATTTACAGGGAAAGTTTTATTGTACGTATGAGTAGTGCCTGGAGGCAAACGATGATTTGTTAAACAAATAGTGAACCAGTTCTTTCGTGGTGCGTAACCTCTGCCTGTTTTGTGGGTTGGATTGTTCAGCAAAAAGTGGCAGATTAAACCCTATTCCTTGAAGCACAAGTGCTGCCAACGATGCTCTATTCCCATCTCTTTTTAATGTTGGCCACAGAAATAAGAAGCTCAAATCTAAAATTAGA
Organism: Mohoua ochrocephala; assembly: GCA_013398855.1. Classification (NCBI taxonomy): domain Eukaryota; kingdom Metazoa; phylum Chordata; class Aves; order Passeriformes; family Acanthizidae; genus Mohoua; species Mohoua ochrocephala. Next base: position 114,431 of record VZTA01018028.1, on the reverse strand, counting down.
AGCCAAACTTACTTCAAGTTCAGGCTTTTTAGCTCTTGTGCTCTGGATTGGATAAACTACAAAGCCTCCATAACAGAAAGCTGAGGTCTTATTAACCAAAATAGTCCAGCAGTTACTGTTTACAGGCTGTGATGAATGAACATCCCTTCTTCTGTGACTTTGGACCAGTTAGTTCCGGTCAGACCTAAAAAGGTTCTAAAAACCCAGGTCCATGTTGCTTCAGACAACTTCTAGTCCTGACTCCTTTTTGTGCATGTGGTACATAGTCCCATCTCTCTTTACATGTAAGGTAACAACTGTCTCTTTATTCAGTGCTCTGTTGTACTGTCCTAGGGAGTGGTGACAATCAAAGAATTATAGAATCATAGAATGGTTTGGGTTGGAAGGGACCTTAAAGCTCATCTCATCATAACACACATTCCCTGTCCATCTGCATCACTGGGAGAGAGGGAGAGCTTAGGAAGGAGGGAGGGTGGAGGGAAGGTGCTTTTAAGATTTATTTTACTTCTCATTATCTTGCTCTGATTCTGTTGCTAATAAATTCAGTTAATAGCCCCAAGTTTGGTCTGTTTCACTGATTCAGTGAGTGATCTCTCCCTAATGTCAACTCATTTCCTATGTTTTCTCTCCCCTCTCCAGCTGTAGAGGGGAGTGATAGAGCAGCTTTGGTGGGCACCTGGCATCCTGCCAGAGTCAACCCACCACACATGCATGAGCACACCTTCCACTAGACCTGGGTTCTCCAAGCCCCATCCAACGTGGCCTTGAACACTTCCAGGGATGGGATGTTTTGCTCAATATGACAGTAAAGATTGGGTGTATATTTACAAAACCTTGCCCTTTCCCCATTTCCTTTTATTGGTGTTTTCTGATAGAGTATTGTGTGTGTGTGTATATATATATATACACACAAACTCTATATATAGTTCCTTTGTTGCAGAAGAAACTATAAGCAATGGTGATCTTGCATGCTTCATTAGGCACTGCAAAGCAATGACATTTTTAAATCAGAATATAATCTGTTGTCCTGGATAAATAGTTTTCCCTTAAAAATAATTTTGATTAGTCACAGCTTCTATATATCTGAGTGCGATAGTTATCTTTGGCTGGTTGCGAGTGTTAGTGTGAGCTATCTCAATATTTGAAAAGTGACTAAGAAGCCCTGCCACTCATCTCTGAACTTTGATGGCGTTCAGAGGGCCAATATTGTCTCCTCAGCAAGCATTGGTGGGCTGTCCATCGCTCATTTTCTATGACAGAAAAGTTGCAGATGAGCAAAGGAGCAGCACAGGTCTTCCAAACCAGCGGTGGGTTATCTTTCCGTGGGACCCAAAGCACCACATCGAGTGGCATCAGATACAGAATCAGACAATGCCTTTCCTGTACATAGTAGTTTCTAATGACTCTGAGTCATAAACTCACTCCTTAGGGGTTCGAGGGCAAAAGATCGCCCACCGCTCTCCGCCTCGGAATATCTCAATCCTCTGGCACTGCAACACTTTCTAATAGAAGAGGTATGAAATACAGAGCACTCTCAGTGGCCAGGATGGAACAAGCTCCCCATAAAGAACCCCCCCAAACAGTCCAACTATATCACATTTCGGACCTCCCTCCTCTAAAATAAGTACAGAACACTAAAACCTTCCAATAATACAAAACAAAACAGTCCACTCTATGTCCTTCTTCCCTAGAGAGAATGAGAGAACAAACACATGATACATTAGTCATAGGCTCTAAGACCAGAGGAGATCAAGGTCGATCATCTTGTCTGACTTCTTGTGTGTAAGAGGTCACTGGGATTTTGGCAGTTAATTCAGGCTCAAAATGGAGAAAAGTATCCTGTGATGACTTGGAGAATTGTTAGCAGTGGAAATTCACATCCTCTATTCTAAGCTGCTCCAATGACTTGTTACACATCTAGATCCAACCTCCATCCTCTAGGTCTTGTTCTATTATTTTCTCCTAAGACTGACAATTCTCTTGTCATCTTCCAAAGCACTCTAAGAATCTGATCAAGACACACTTTTTTTTCTCCTAGCTATGACAGCTACAAAATCTCAGTACTTTGTGACTGTTGCTACAAGGCAAATTTTTAACACCTTAATTATCCTCGGTTCTTTTGCCTGAATGTTTCCAAACTTGGTTGTTGTGTTTAGTTCCCCTACTAATTCTGAGATGTCATGAGATAATTGTGTTCATCTAAGCAGACGCCTCACAAGTCTCTTCCAGCCTTGGTGCTTTCCATAATCTTCTTCATCATGTCAGTGTGCCTTTCAGTTTTGATACTGTATGAGTTTATGTTTTCTTATGGTATTAATTCTCCCCTTTATCCTTTGCCTTTTTTGCAGTGTTTCTGTCATCTGTGAATAACTGATCATGGGTTTTGGTGACATCAAGGCTCTGGTAGGATTATCAAACTGCAAACGGTCAAGACATCTCTCTCAAGACCTGCTATTCCCTAAGAAAATGAGTAGGGAATGAGAACTGAAATAGCAGAATATGAAAAGCCTTGCTCTGATTAAGCTTAGTCATTTATGAATATTGTCTCTGGAAACTGATGCTGTTCTTCATATGCAGATGGAAGTTCTTTGCTTCACTTTGTGTTACATGGAACGTCAGTGTTGTCCACTGTCTTCACCTTTTCACATCAAGTTGCATCAGGAGTACCTCATTTCAGTCCTGGATAGATCAACACTTGAAACATGACACATTTCATTCTCTGTGCAAAAGCCCAGAGGTTTGTTCACGGTCCCCTCTTTGCTCAAAGGTTGTTCTTAGTTCTGTAGTTTCCCTGTCCCACAGGCAAGACACTCAGTTTGGCTCCTCTGCTGGCTGTGCAGAGATGTTGGGAACAATACAATGCTGCTCCTTCCTTCCCTGCTCATGCTGGATCTCTCCTCATCTGGACAGGAGTTTCCGAGCTGATCTGGTGTTTGGCATGAGCCTGAGGTTGTCTAAATGAAATTTGTCTTCCATGAGAGGATATTCCCTAAGGATGTGTGCTCCCAGGGGCACAGGCTTGGTGGGATGCTACTGCAGGCTCATGAGCAAACTCCTCAGGCCACAGACCCCTGGGCCCCAGTGGTAACCTTGGTCCACACTGCCCCACATGGGCACAGAAATCTGGCACCCCAGCACCTCACCTACACTGGGAGGAGCAGCCTTTTGGTGAGTAACTCTCTCCTCCAGGCTCTTGGCCACTTGGCAGTAGAAGCCAGGTCTTCTCCAGCATTTACATGATTACTGAGGTCCCAGATCCACCTCACTGGCTTTTCAACTCTCAACCGCTCCAGCAGCTGAGAACTCCACCCAAAGCAAAATAGAGACCTTTCCTTCTGCTGTGGGACCTAGCTCAGCTGTTCTAAACACTGCAGCCTCCTTCAAGGAGTTTATCAAGTTCAGCTGGCACAAAGCAAGCCATTAACACTTACATTTATTAGAAGCAAGCAGAAAAAAAGAGTCTGTCAAATACAGAAGTCTCATATTCCCCACAAGATCATTTCCAGCAAATGTTGTCCACAGATCTTTCTCCAAGTTATTACAAACAACACTATTTTCTTTGATCCCAAGCCAATAGAGATTTCTATGTGAGTTGGCTTACCACAAAGCCCTCTTGCACACACATAGCTTTGACCTCAAAACCAACCCACTGGCTTGGTCACTGAAGAGACAACTAACACAGCCCCTTCTTGTGAGAATGTCCCAGAACAAAGACTTTCATACTCTGAGTGTGGGGTCTGATCCAGCAAGGAAGCAGAACAGACCCCAAATTACCAACCTCCTCGAAACAAAATTTAAAAAAAAACCCACCAAACCCCAAGGCAAAAAAAGCACTTAATTTACTTAATTTGAGAACAATGTCATCGCTTTCAGAAAAGGATGTACCTTGTTGAAAATTAAAAATCAGCTCTTGGCATCCTTCAGTGGCTATAAATTAGTTAGCTGAGGATCTGGTACACGTATATAAATAATATAAATAATGCAGGCAGATAGCAGAGTTGTGATAAAAAATTAAAGGCTGTTCCCAGCTAAAAAAAAATATGTTTTGCAGGGAGGTTGAATCATGGCCCCAAGGGTGTAGTGTGTGAATTGCTACTCTGAGCCAAAGTGGAGGCAGTGTTTTTGTCTTTGGAAACCAGACTCTGTAGAACTGAATGCAGGATATTTAATTCTTCTTGCCTGTAATTCCTGATTTTTCTCATTACAAGGAAAGAAGAAACACGCATGTCAAATTTTATTTTCATTCATATCACTTCAACCCCAAGGGGTGTGCAGAACCCTCCAGAAGCTCCTCCATAGGCTTGTCAGGAATGGGAATGTTGAGCATAAGTGACTCATCTGTCTCTGCAGTTCCTTGAAATCCCAGACGCGGTGCCCGGTGCAGGAGGAAGCCCTTTGTGTCGTGCCCTTTCTCGCAACTGCTTGTCTTTGCTATCACAGCTTGTCCTCTGGTGCTTACAGGACAGTGAGTTCTGTGGAACTCACGCTTGAGAAACACCCACTATTAGACCATGCATTTCCTTGGCAATGCTGGGAATTGAGGTTTCTTCAGCATTTCACCTTTGCCCTGTTTTTTTCATTAATATTTTATTAGTTGTGTTAAGCAACGGTTGAAAGCAACTGGGCAACTTTGCTTGGAAGTCCATGTCTCTGCCTACCCATCCAAGAGGACTGGACTAGTGGGATTCAGAAAAGGACAGATACCTGCTTAGGCTGTGGTGATGCTTGCCATCCATGTATGACTTTGTTCTCAGCCACACTAGTAAAACGGGGTTTGATTCATAGATTATAAAACCAGAGTGGACCAATTTGATTTTTCAACCTGATTGCCTGTATAATGCAAAGAACAAGCTCCTCTGGGCAAGCTTCCATTTGCACAAAAGAGTATTTGTAAGAAAAACATTCAATTTTGACCTAAATATGGCCCTGATTCAATGTTACGATAGATATATTTTTCCTGGTTTTTTTTCCTGCATGCTGTTAATAATGTGTATTTAATTAGTTCCACACTGACCAGAAAAAAAAAAAAAGGTTTAATAAGGAATGTTTAAGTCTAAGATTATAATTTGCAACTTTTTACTTCTGGGGAAAAAAGCATGCTGCTAATTCGTGATCTAGGCCAAAGTGTTTATCCTTTTTGAAACCCTAGAGTATTCAAAAATTTCAGAAGCAAGGATGCACTGGCCCATCTTACCCTTGAGTTTGTGGTGCCCTTCCTCCACAAGATAGTGAGGATCAGAAGGAGTTCACAATTCTTTCCTGATTAATGAACATGATTCCTAACATAAGATGCCTGGCTTGCATCTTAGCAGCTTTTCCCAGAAATATTTCACATCCCATACATTTGTCTGTCCTAGCAGTCACTTTTATTTCAACTGGTGTATTTTGAAGTCAGCAGGATGAAGGAATTGGGAGGGGTTTGGGCTGTTTTTATTAGCTTCAAACATTTCCTTAGTACCTTATATCATGTGTGTCATCTGGAGGCAAACACACTATAACTCTAACTATCATGAAAGAGTAAAAATAAAAGAATAAATCTGCTGCAATGAAGTTCAAAAGTCAGTGGGAGGTTCTTCCCTTGAAAGGATGGAGCAGTCAGGGATGGTGATGGAAAAATAAGCTGCTCAAAAGAGCTTGAGGGAGTATGATGTCCTTTGTCAAAGCAGAGATTGAGTCTCCGTTTTCACAAGCAGACTAAACCACTGAACGGTTCCAGGCAGGGCTGTTGTGAAACCACCTCTTCATCATTACCTTCATCTCCTGCTCTAAAGCTTCCTGTTGAAACTAATTGGCAAATTCTGTAAAAATTTGAGATTAGTTTGAAGATTAGCAAATAATTTTGTCTGGTGCTTAAAATTATTGATAATATTAGTTTTCTCACTTCAGTTCTTGCAATATATAATTATGGAATCGTAGAATCCCAGACTGGTTTGGATTGGAAGGGACCTTAAAGCTCATCTTGTTCCACCCTCTGCCATGGGCAGGGGCACCTTCCACTAGACCAGGCTGCTTCAAGCCCCATCCAACCTGGCCTTGAACACTTCCAAGGGGTGGGGCAGCCACAGCTTCTCTGGGTAACCTTTGCCAGGGCCTCACCACCCTCACAGTATTCAGTGCCCAACCCATGGCTTGCCAGTAGGACCTGAGCTCAGGACTCTGACTCTTGTTTCCATTATTGGATGGCTCTTACACTCTCTTACAAATCACCAAGAGCCACATTTAACCTTGAACATTTCAGCAAATGATATAACATACCCTACTGTATTTGCTGACTGAGTAGTCTCTTCCCACTCCACAACATGCTTATTTATCTGTCTCATTTGTAATCTTTTTGAGGGAAAGATTGTCGCTGCTCACGTCTTTCCGCGGTACCTTGTGTAGCAGGATCCCATTTCATGGCATCTCTGCACAAGGCTGTGGCCGATGCCATGGAAGCTCTGCCAGCAGGTTACATGCACACATCAAAGGCAACATGACCTTCTGTCCTGTCTGCCACCTAAAGACTGTAAAAAACCAGGAACAACAGGTGCCACTGAAAAATTTAGAGCAAGGAGACTGCGTGTGAAGAGTTTATAATAAAGCCTACAGATATGGTTTAAAAGAAAAATCATGGCTTGGAGACTTTTTATCTATTCTTTGAACTGCAGAGCCAAGGGTATTTTCCTTTCACGTTCCGTGCTCTCTGGGGATTATTGGGATTTTCTGCCAGACTCAAAACTATCTCATCTTCACTTTCCAAAGAGCAAATATTTTATGTGAATTGTGGTTATCCAACAATGATACTCTAAAATGCTCCTTTGGAAGAAAAAAGGAAGGAGTCATCTCTTTGCCAGACAAGTCTTGCACTTATCTATCAGAGCTCATTAGCCTGGAAGCCCTTCACCTGCTCAGCCTTTCCAGGGATGCTCCCAGCAGGCATTTTTAAGGCAAAGTTCCCAGCAGAGGGCTATTGCTGTGAGAGAAGAAGAAAGCACTCTTGTGTTTATTGCTACTATCACATCTTCCTCCTGTTTCAGTTTTAAATTGTTTTTAAAATTTCTCAGTTCCCTGGGAATTTTCTTTTAACATGGTGGGAAGTGGTTACACCATCAGGTTTTGAGAAATTAGAAGAAAAAGCTTTCAAAATTTAGATGCTAAATTCCACCAAAGGACTAAGCATCTATTTGTTACTTGTGGCACTAGAGCAATGCCAAACCCCTTCAATTAGCTGCTTGTTAACCCTAAAGATTCCTAAAATCCCAGTTGTCTGTGCTCCCAGTAGCAGCATTCCATAGCAGCCTACGATAGTCTCTTGGTGGTAAGAAAAGGACTGCATAAGTTTTGGCATCAGCCTTTTAATAGCCAGTCGACTCCTAAAATCCAATGGAGCTCATAAACCGAATGTTTTACTGTCTCCTCTTCAGCATCTGCTTTGGTAAAGACATCCAGATGTTGCCCTGCCCCACAAAACAGCAGCAGGGAAGTGTACTGGCACGCCCTTTAGCAATACTGCCAGGACACTCTGATTTTGGAGGAGTTTTGTCTTTTAGTCACCTGAGAGAGAGGAGGAACTTGGATCCAGCATGTCGTGTCTTCCATGAATGCTTTAAGGTCACCATGAGTTAAAAGGGAGAAACTTTACTCTTCCAACATACTGTATCAGCAAGGATTTGGGTAGCACAAGAAGAAAGCTGATGAATCCTGAGAAGCACCTTCCACCAGGTCAGCACTGGTAGGGCTGGTCCTCTTCAGAGCCAGAAGGCAAAGCCCAGTCTTCTCATCACATTTTCTGGTTTTTGTCATAGATAACTCTCTGCTCAGCAACATAAACCTTGTCCTTGATGCACTTCTTATGGCAAATCTAGCGGGAGCTGCCCGGGAGAGGTTAGGCACCTGAATCACCGCTACACTGTACTGCATCCTCCTTGTACATCTGACTCTGATGAAGACTACTCACTGATGAAATTAAACTAGCACCCAGAAAACAGAAGAATAGAATCATAGAATACACTGAGTTGGAAGAGATCCATCAGGATCATCAAGTCCAACTCCTGGTCCTGCACAGGACACCCCAACAATCCCATCCTGTGCTTGAGAGCATTGTCCAAATGCTTCTTGAGCTCTGTCAGGCTTGGCGCTGTGACCACATCCCTGAGGAGCCTGTTCCAGTGCCCAAACACCCTCTGGGGGAAGAGGCTTTTCTAATATCCAGCCTGAACCTCCTCTAATACAACTTCATACCATTCCCTTGGGACTGTCACTGGTCACCAGAGAGCAGAGATGAGTGTCTCCCCGTCCTCTACACCTCATGAGAAAGTTATAACTGCAATGAGGTCTCCCCTCCGTCATCCCTTCTCCAGGCTGAACAGACCGAGTGCCCTCAGCCACTCCTCATATGGCTTCCCCTCCAGACCCTTCCCCATCCTCATGACCCTTCTTTGGATGCTCTCCGCTGGCTTAGTGTCATGGTTAATTCCTGGTGTCCGAAACCGCACACAATATCCAAGGCGAGGCCGCCCCAGTGCGGAGCAGAGCGGGACAATCCCCTCCCTTGCCCGGCTGGCCATGCTGGGCCTGATGCCCCCCAGGACATGGATGTCCCTCCCGGCTGCCNGGCTGCCAGGGCACTGCTGACTCGTGTTCCACTGGCCATGGAGCTGGAACCCCAGGTCCCTTTCTACGGCTGCTCTCCAGCCTCTCTCATACACACAGCCAGGGCTGCCCCATCCCAGTGCAGGACCCGGCACTCGCCCCTGTTAAACTTCACACGGTTGGGGATTGTCCAAGTCTCCAACTTGTCCAGGTCTCTCTGCAGGGCCTCTCTGCCCTCGAGGGAATTGACAACTCCTCCCCATTTAGTGTCATTGGCAAACTTACTGAGTGTTCCACTGAGTCCTGTGTCCAGGTTGTTCATGAAGACGGTGAGGAGTGCAGGGCCAAGGATGGAGCCCTGCAGAGCCCCACCAGGGACCAGTGCCAGCCTGATGTCACCCCAGTCACTGTCACCATTTGTTCCTGACCCACGAGCCAGTTGCTCTCCCACCACTTGATGTGTTTATCCAGCTGTGGACATTTTGTTCAGAAGGATCCTGGGACAGTCTGTCAAAAGCTTTGGTGAAGTCCAAGAGGATCACATCTACTGGCTTTCCTAGATCAGCTGGGTGGGTGACCCTGTCATACAGGGAAATCAGGTTTGACAAGCAGGACTTCCCCCTCATGAAGCCAGGCTGGCTGTGTCCGATGACTGTGTTGTCCTTCAGGTGTTGTTTAGTACTTCCTAGAATAATCTTCATGATTTTACCGGGGACTGAAGTGAGACTGATAACACATGGCTTATTTAATCCTTGCGTTGGGCATCCTAAACTTGCATTCAGTTTCCCAAAAGCCAGGCTGACATTTTCTTTTAGGCTTTGTCCCATTTTTGCTGTTTCCTCTCACAAAGTTCAGTGAATAATCCTTTGCTTCCTTTCACGTTCACATCCTTCACGTCTCAGCTGACTCCTATCCTATGATCCTCCTCGGCTTCTCTGTGCCAAGTTTTACATATAAACGCTTTTAATCCTTTCTCACACATACCTAGCTATCCAGGAACATGGTTCCCAGAAATGAATGACATGCTCATGTGGAGACCTACCACAGCTTGGAGCACACCCACAACTGCAGCTTGGGAGAGGGGTGCAAGAAAAGCTCTGCCTAAACTGTCTTCATCCAGTCCTACCCTGGACCATATGAAGCGTGAAAGATACCTGAAAAGTCTTCTTGCAGCCATGTTTCAGAGGCTGGGACAGACTGAGGCCTTCTGGACAAACATCTGTTGAAGTTTCAAGAAGATTTTAGAGCTATTTCATAACAGCAGTGGCATAAAGGCTGTATCTCTGCTTTCAGGTAAGGCAGTTAGTGATTGGAATTGTTTGAAGCAGAGTAGGTCCTTTAGCTAGAGCAGAAAAGGAGTCAGAGAACTAATGGGGAATCACTACATGGTCCTCAAAGAGAGGAGAGGAGAGGACATCACTTACTGCTGAATTAAGGCATTTGAATTTTGCATTGACAGGGGCTTAAGGCAGAAAGGATGAGATTCAGCTCACCTAATGCAGATATGTAAGTTATCAGCCGAGCTGATGATACCCACCTAAAGGGAAATGCATAGTGATAGGGTAAAAAACACCTCTTCCTCAAGAAAGTGTGTAAAATAAGGCAGATGAATCTGCAAAGTGCCTATTTCTCTTCATTGACTGTAACGTGAACTTTGGCAACCAGAACTCCTGGGGATGCCTCCACTTCATAAACATCAAAATAAGAGGAATTAATTTCACCTAAAGTGCTGCAGCTACGTCAGAAGACTAACTAGACAGTGGTGGATTTCTGAAGAGCAGTGTGATAACAATTGATGACCAAAGACCAGAATACTGGCCTTAAACCAGAGCTGTAAACATGCCCTTAAATTAAAACCCAGCTCTTAGTTCACTTTGATTGACGAGGTCTTGTAACTGGTTGCTGGGGGATTATGAGAGTGAGACTGGGAATTCTGAAACAAACTGTAACATTTATTGACTCGAAAATTACCGCTGAAACTGTATTTTGGGGCTGTCGTCCTCCTATTTAAGTTGTGTGGAATCAAGGAGCTTAAATGATACCATGTGAAGCACATGTATAAAAATCCCCGCTGGTAACAAAACCAGAAGCAGAGGCCAGTACAGACCAGAACAAACAGCACAAAACAAACCAAAAATCCAGCAGCAGCTCCAACTGAGTTATGAATGTTATGGAATTATGAATGTGGCTATGAGACTGATGGAAATTAACTTTTATTTTAAAAATGAGGACATCAGAGTGATTAAAATGGAGTTAAATTTCAGAACTGGAGCAACAAGAGGAGAAATTGGGAACTCATACCACAGAACAAAAAAATTTCAATGAAGCTCTTTTCTTCAAAATAATGGCATATTAGAAATTTAAACTACTTAAAGAACAATAGTTCAACCAATCAGGGATCAATTTATAATGACAATATTTGATATAAACGCATAGTTACTATTATAAATAGCTAAATCCTCTTTTGGCAAATTTTTCATAGATGCCTCCATATTTTCTACAACTCTGGATGAGTTAAATTAATGTCTTCCTAAGAGTCAGCCAGTGAACATCTGGTTCGCACCACAAAGATCTGAAGTGTGTGTTTGTATGTGTACAAAATAACTTCATTGCTGACCTCCCCCTTCATTGCTTGTCTTCTCAACACTTCACTGAGAACAAGACCTCAGCTTCTCACAGGTTTCCTCTGAAAAAAACATTCTAATAGAAGCATCGAGGAGGAAAAATGAGACAGTCATGCAATTAGTCATAGCTGTGTATTTTCCATCCCCCAAAGATGTCAAACTTGGACTGTGTTTCCCAGCTGAAAATTTGTTTCAGAGAGTTAAAAAATCTTATTTGAACTGAGATAGCTCCTTTCTCCCAGACTCTCCAGCTGTATCCAGCTCTGTTGGTTTGAGAGGTCCCCAGGCTGGCTGGGCTGTGTTCTAGCAGACGCCCCTTTGCTTCAGATGTTTATCTGCTTTATCAGGAGGAGAGTCTGTGAACTTAGCGCTCAGAAGAAAAAGCTTTCAGATCTCAGAAACTTTGGACGTGGCAGACAATAAAAATGAGGAAGGGAAATAAAATCAGAAGACAGAAGTTTAAATAAACACTGGCAGAGAGATTTTGCTGGTGGCACATTTGGCACTTATTTTTATATTTGCATGTATATCTCATATACTTTACATTGCTGGTTGTGAATTCAATTTATGTATATAGTCATTTGGACAAATCACAACTGTCTTGCAGGCATAACTTTTTCTCAAGCCTGGTCTAGGACTGGACTCTTTATCCAGGCAGCTGTATTGAAAATGTTATCTTTGTAATAGAGTGTTAACTCAGCCAGGAGACGCGGCTTCAGAGAATTAAAGGAATGGGAAACCAAATCCCAATGACACCACTTCTTATCTCATTTATTATTCTCTGAGGAACTAACTGAAGAAAATTGAAGGAAAAATCACCTGCATTTTGCTTTTCTCTCTGCTTTGGCTGCTCCATGGTAGGTCAGGCTCAAGATTGGGACAGTGCAAATACTGAGATCCGCTCTCCAAATGTGAGTTAATGACCATGGATCCATGTAAAACATCACAATTTCTCCTGCAGAACCTATGATCGTCCCTTAAATCCCAGACCCACCCTTCTATCTCTCTGGGCCAAGGATTTCAAATGGGCAACCGAGCTGCCTCTGATGTGGAGTGCCCAGTCCCAAGCATGAGAAATCCTTGCCTTGAAGGTGACAGCCAGGCTTTCCCTGGGGACAATATGTCTGTCCAGGTGCTTAACGCTTGTGGCATCTGAAATTAACATTCCCTAGGGGGACTTCCACACGCTCCTGGGACCAGCAGTCAGCTGCATGGATAAAGCAGCCTCGCCATCTGCCTGTTCGGGGGTAGGTGCCATTTAGATAATTGCGTTGGAGAAGAAAGGGCATTTCTGAGGACAACCCTGAAGCAGCCCTTCATTTTTTTCAACAGTGTTTATTCATAATCGATTTCTTTGCCAGTTTTAGTACATAAAATCCAGCAGATAAACAGCTTTGCTTTGGCTTTCAGTTCTGTGGAGATACATATGTTTCCAATTCGTCTGCCTCAAATATTAGAATGTGATTCTGAATATGCGTCCTGGTATGCTGTTATCAGTCTGGCCTCTTCTACCACACCCATGGGGTGATCAACGGGCCCCATGGGAATATGCAGCAGAAGACTGAAGGCGGAACAAAGGTTTTTTCTAAGCAAGAGGATATCTTTCTCCTAAAGGAGTCCCACTGAAGCCTGAAAAAGTAAGGCCCCTCTCTGGCCTGGAGACCACCAGATACTGAAAAAATAATGTGTCAAAATTAACACCCTTGTTTGCCCCCTCTTCTGACCTGGACAGTGGCAACAAAAAGGATTTTTAGAGGCAAAAAGCTATCAGACAATTAGCTATCTGCCAATCACTGGGAATGAGTACCACTGCTATCCTGCTCAGTGATCCTATCTCAGGAGCTGGCTCAGCTCCTGGTGCAATGAGGTAAGCAAAGCAGAACTGGGACTTTTACAACCAACAAATACACTGGTATTAACCAGTCCATAAACAGATGGTTAGTAGCAGATCCACCCAGGTGAGCAACATAAGCCTCTAACAAGACCAAAAGCCAGGTAGGGAAACAAATACGATACCACAGCTTCCTCACAGCTCGATACCCAAGTGGTATTTCCCCTTCCTTCCAAAATACATTGTTTCAAAGTGAAGGTTGGAGAAAACCTCCAATCCTGGTAGGTGACAGATTGAGGATTTGGCAGAACTGTCCTTAGTGTGGGCGAAGTCCTGTTCCTGGCCATTTTGTTGTTATCACTGCGGTTTGTTTTTGCTTTGTGAAATAAAGCTGATCTTTCCTCCAGAGCATCCGCCTCTGATGGCATTTATCTGCAGCGGACGATGTTAAACTGACAGCTCGCTCCACAAGCCTCTTCACGACAAGTCACTTCAAGAATGTGGAGGGAGTAAACGACCTTCACTGATTTAGAACTATTTTCTCTTGACTAGCCTAACCTTTCTGGCTCCAGTATTTGAGTATTATTAATCTCTTCTTTAACTCAGCTTGAATCCTAGGAATTTCTACAGGCTTCGCTCCTTGAGACATTTTAGCTAAGAATTACTGAATTTTTTCTGTCCCTGTATGAAGTAATATTGTCCCCATATGAAGTTCCCTAAATACATACAGGCAGAGGCTGCAGTTATTTTGAAGTTGTCCCATTCAACCCTGTGGGTTTTGGATTAAAAAAAATCCTCCCAATAAAATTTATCAAATTCTCAGGGTCCACAGTTTTTCAGGCAACAAGCAGCTATGTTTGAGTTCGCAGCCACTCCCTCTGCTCAAATAACAGTGATGTGATTTTGATAGTCATAGTCACAACAAATGTCTGGGAGAGCTTTTTGAATCTTTAGCATGAGGGTTTTTGCAGGACACAGCTCCCTGCACTTTGGTGAGGAGGGGAGTCTTTATGTTGTGTCAATCCTTCAGCTACCTAAAAATATTGTGAGACATTTAGGATCTGGTTAAACATGCATGCCCTTTGACAATCACTGTGAGGGGAAAAAGTCACATACTTTTCCCCTGTTCAACCTATCTAATAAAGCTATCTGGTGGTGTTATTTTGATCATATGTCCCACCTATTCTGCTCCCTGTATGCTCTTGCACAGCAAATTGTGATGCTGAAAGGGCTCTGTTGGTTTGGACTACCTTCAGATTTCTTACCATTATTATTGTTGTCTTGGTTTAGAGGGCAATCTTCTTTTCCAAAAAACAAATGATGTAACAACTACCATCAAGCTCTGTGCTGGTCCAAAAGTGCTGTATGCCACATCAGATCATTTCCTTTCACTTGCAGTAAACATGCTGTCCTAAAATAAGCTTGAGTGCTCCTCTAGCTCAAAGAGGACACTCTGCTGTTTCATCACCTCCATGGCAGCACCTTTTATGTGTTTGGAGAAGTCTAAGGTAGAAGAATACCACACTAAATAGAAAGTAACTCCAAATTTCTAAACAAAGATGGTGTAAAGAAGATGTCTCCTATTTCTCTAGAGGTTTGCAGGATAAGCTCCTGCCATGTCAGCACATGAAGGGGGTAACACGGAGCACTTGAGCCTACAGGCAAAATTCCTCTTAATCCCAATGTTTCCCCAAAGGACTGAGTAGGTCTCTAGGAAACAAACACCAACAAACCAGACAGACAGCATCACCTGTTACTCATTTCTCCCAAGAACTCACCCTGATGTGTGCATGCTGCGAGAGCTGCAGCGCTTTTCAGCTGTGGCCAACAGAGCTGCCAACAGTTTCTCCATTTTTGTCACGGACGCAACATTGCTCATCCCATCGAGGAACATTTGTGTGCAATCACTGACGTGTTCTCCAAGGAGGGCAGACTGGGAATTTGCAGACAGTTTGACAAGAAATCCAGCCCATCAAAACGACCAAGTCTAGAGCATGACCCACCAATACATTATCTTCTTTGATCCTTTTTCTCCAATTAATCTTAAATTCTATAATCCAGTTTTTGTCTCTATAGACATGACACTTATGCATGCCTTATAACATTCCACCAGGGATGAGGAATTATTTCCTTTCTTACACTTGTTGGGTCCATCAGGGCAGGCTAACCACACCAGGATGAGTTTATTGAAGCCCAGTTCAAGAAACCATGTAAGAGTTTGAACTGACCAGGAACACAACTTGCTAACACATGGCTGAGAAAGGAGGATCTGGTGCTATGAGCGCAGGAGCTCCGGTGTGAGCGTTCCTGTTCTCCTGGGGCACAGCAACCAGCCTCCCTTTGCCATACTGTACTAACAGGATGTAAAATTTTGTCTGCACTACACTTCTTCTGGGAGGGGGACCAAGTGAGTCATCAGAAGGGGATGAGATGAGGCGATGACACGCACAATTTGATACGCGGGGGAAATAACCACTAAATCACGTTAGCACTTTGTGCCATCATAGCTGCGAACACGAACAGGACATCAGGTCTTGAAGCATCTCTCTGTGCGTATCAATGCACTCCTCAATTAATGTTTACTACAGACTGTACTGAAGAAAATTATGCCAGAGAGGTACTTAAGCCTTCAAATCTGGCTTGCCCATCCTTGTTCATTTTCCCCTACCCCTCTGGCTCTGTCAAGGCTTGAAGTTGATCCGGGAGAAGAACCAGTCATACAGTCTCCCAACACTGGTTCAAAAAGCTTTGTACCTTCAAACACCCCCAATGACCTGATCTACTGCCCAGAGCATTTGAAACCTTTGTGTTTTCATCTCACTGCCACACTCTGCTGGTGGGATCAGCAGAGCTTGAATGGAAACACACACAGAATCATAGAATTATTTAGGTTAGAAAAGACCCTTATGATCTTCCAGTCCAACCCTAAAACCAACATTGCCAAGTTGGGTTGGAAGGGATCTTCACGACCATCCAGTTCCACTCCCTGCCTTGGGCAGGGACACCTCCCACTAGACCAGGTTGCTCCAAGAACCAATGTCCAACCTGGCCTTGGACACTGCCAGGGATAGGGCTGCCACAGCTTCTCTGGACAACCTGTGCCAGGGCCTCACCATCCTCACAGCCAAGAATTTCTGCCCAATATCCCATCTAACCCTGCCCTCTGGCAGTTTGAAGCCATTCCCCCTTGTCCTGTCCCTCCAGGACCTTGTCCAAAGTCCCTCTCCAGCTCTCTTGGAGTCCTTTTAGGCCCTGGCAGCGGCTCTAAGGTCTCCCTGGAGCCTTCTCCAGGCTTAACACTCTCAGCTTTCCCAGCCTGTCTCCAGATCAGAGGGGCTCCAGTCCTTGGAGCATCTCTGTGGCCTCCTGCGGACTCACTCCAGCAGCTCCACGTCCTTCTGATGTTGGACCCCAGAGCTGGAGGCAGCTCTGCAGGTGGCGTCTCACCAGAGTGGGGCAGAGGGGCAGAATCCCCTCCCTCGTGTTGCTGGTCACGCTGCTTTTGATGCAGCCCAGGACACGGTTGACTTTCTGGGCTTATTAGGACTTGAAGACACAGAGTTCAGAGCAGAGTCAAGGCTGGGCAGGTTCAAAGCAAACCATTGACTGTAGAGAGTGATAGCCATAAGCCACAAATACCAGCCTTAGACCCCGCCTCAGCCACTGCGCCTCCGGCTTAGTGGCACAGAAAGTATACACGCTCTGTTAGTAAGAGACGGAGCCCAGAGTGACGTGCCTGCAACATGGAAAGCACAGCTCACTGCCTATATTTAGGTAGGATGAATCCAGGCCCTTCTGAAATGTTTACAGTGCCTTTTATTTGCGGCTTGAACCGGAAGATAGCAATTATACACATCCCAGATGGAGAAAGATGTTGAAAAGGAGACTTGGTTATACCAGGAACCCTGTTGCTTGCTTTTTCTGTACGGCTGTTTCTTCGCTTCTACAGAAGCAGCAGGAAATCTTTAGGGACTGGCTTTCCCTCCTCCCCTGATTCCAAGAAACTGACCTCTTTGATCTCTTTTAGTAACAAAACCTGGGCCTGCCCTTTTTCCAGCGGAAGCAAGTGACAAACTCAGAGGTTCACATCCTTATCTGGGTATAAATTGGCACAACATCTGGACTTCAAAGAAATTCCCCTGATTTACACTTCTTGCAGACCACAATCCTCTAGGTCTTCATGGTAGGTGGGAGCCTGCGCTGCTGACCTCGGTCAGCAAATTACTTAATTAGAAACAGTCATTAAATAATCTTTAGTCTAATGTTTATTTCTCCAAGCTGGTGTGGTTACACTGCTTGTTGCTGCACTGCATCATGCTAGAGGAGGCTACAGCAAGGCTGTCCTGCCTTGGTGGTGGATTTCAGTGCTCATGCTGCTGGGATGTGTTTGCTCACAAGAAAAAGTGAAGTTTCATGTTTAGATGGGGAGAGGGAAGCAAAAAACTAAACCACTGCAGAACTTCACAGTGGAAAACTTAGGTGAGCAGTTTCTTCTTTTCTGCCTTCCTCCCTCCTTTTCAATGACCAAGTTTTACCTTGAATCTAAGATTCCAAGTGAAAGATGCCCGTGGTTTCCTCCAGACTGAGGTTATGCAGGTGATTTCTGCTGTCAGAGTATGTCTGGGCTCATTTTACAGCTTTTCCCTTAGCTGGACCCTTTACTGAGACTTTGTCTGAGCAGTTGGTTTTCATTGCACCATCTCGAAGCCCTCCGGAACACACTCACTACTGAGTTTATAAAGAAGGGTCTGGCAAACAGATCCTTCTGCTACACAGAGATGCCAACTCACACAATCCCACTGCCCAGGGAAGCAGCCCCAAAGCCCATGCTAGCCATGCTGTATTGCTCACTTACAGTAAAAGGTGTATTCCCACCCCCGAGCTTGGAGGGGCCATGCCGTGAAGTCCTGAGACTGAATTCTGGGGTCTCAGTTCCTCAGGCAAGTCTATTTCAGAGCCCACCAGGAGAAACGATTTGCAGAGAACTCCTTTCTATGACCACTGACTTTAACTGCCCAGGACCAGGGCCAAGTCCTCCAAGCATCTCATCCAAAGCTCAGCTTTCTATTCTGAATTCACTGTCCCAGGAGCAGCCCCACAGCTCCCTGTGCTCTTCATCACCTCTGAAGATGGGAATGGCAGGAGGATGGTCTCCTTAGCACATGCCATTTCAACTTTTATCTTTTTTTCCCCTCAAAGACTGTCTTTATGCTCTTAAATCCCAATTCCTTCCATGAAGGCATGCCTTCAACCTCCTTATTGGGCATTGGAGGAGAAAGTCTCGGCTCATTCTTCCCTCTATGAACAACATCTTGTCAGTCTGTAAGAAAGAATGGGATTATTGACATATGCTTTTATATACATTTTAGATGAGCCACTTAAAAATGCAGTTTCAGCTGTAGCTCGGCTAGGATTGGGTTCTCAAATGTTGAAGCTATTCTTTCAGGAAGGTCATGCTGTCATAACAAACAATTCACCAAAATAGAAACAATACCCTGGGAATCTGAACATCAGAGTGGAAAGTCAGCTTCCTGGCAGATATTTGTAAAGTGCTTTGAAGATGTGAAGAATGACACTGCTGCTCAGAAGTATTTGTTCCCTCTTTATGTACCACGATGATGCCGAGCTTAAGGGGTTTTTTTCAGTGTGCAACACAACAGAAGCAGCATCTACTCCATACTTGGGGATTTTATCATAAAAGAACACAAATCAACCCTCCCCCAACACCTCCCCCACTTATATAAGAAAATCTCTGTGATATCTCTGCTATCAGCAGAAACATAAACAGTTCTGATTTATGTATAGATTTTTCCATAGTTCTCACCACTGCGGTATCTGAATGACTCTACAAATATTTAATAGATACAATAATGTGAAAGAGTGAAGTATTGTTGTTTCTATATTGCCCAGAGGGAACTGAAGCACAGAATTAATTAAAGTAAAACAGAAGAATAGATACTGAATGCTGGTCTACTGAATCCCAGTTTATTGTTTGTTCCATATGGTAATGCCTGTTAGATTTAAAAAAAAAAAAAAAGGAAAAAAAAAGAGAAATAGGCTTTATCCAGAAACCATTTAGTGTCATTTTTTAGCCTGAGCTGTACAACCCAGATAAGATTATCTCAAAGGTTCCAGATAGCTCCAAAGTCTTGGAAATGATGGACTTTCTCTAATTCCTTTGTGTTCGGGTGTAAATCATTCTGACCATGCACAATCCCACAAAAGAAGGCTTTTGTGAGTTGTGAGTGGGTGAGCTGTGTCATGTTCCCATCAGATGGGCAGGAGAGACATCTTCCAAATGCTCATCTGAGAATGGGGCAAGAGAGAGAACATTATAAATGACTCCAACAGCAAGAAAAATGTGAGTTAGAGCTCACCAGCTTTACAGGCACCAAAGGAATCAACCAAGAGCTGCAGCTCATTAGGAAACTGGGCTTTATAATTTCTTGTGTTTGTAGTACTCCTGGCATTTCAAAAAGCGAGATGCACCTTTTACACTGGGAATGGTTTCTCCTCCGGAGAGGTGATTATCACACTATTAATTTTTAGCACCAGTGGAGTGTGATAGCAGAGTCTGGCTGCAGATGAGACACCATCTGATCTTCAGTCGTGGCTCAGCCCAATTAGTCATCCAGAAGGCAGATTTGGGTTGGTTTATGTTCCTCACCTCTGATATGACCTCCACCTACTCTGAAACAGTCCTCCCACAGCAAAAGCTTTGCTTTCCTTGGCTTGTATATCTCAAATAATCCAACTGTCTATTAGACTTCCTATTAGGATGGGGACAGTCATGCCCTGGTACCTACTGAGGTTCACGAGAAGGCCTCTGGGGAGATGGGTGGGTCAGTGCTCCCCAAGTCCTAACACAACCCATGCCATTGCTCTGGGGTCACTGCTGCCCCACAAAGCTCAAAGAGTAGCCCTGGTGCATAAAAATGTTATCAGACCATTGACATGACTGCAATTGGGCAGTTGAAGGTGATTCAAGTCAAGCTTCATATTGATGAAGTGGTTCCTGTGGTCATGGTGAATAAAGCATGTTGCTCCCGAACTCAGCTGGAAGGGAGCTATCCATACCATACACACCAAAGAGAGGACGGGAATGATAAATTTCCCTGGATACCCGGAAATAAGCTCCAGGCCAAATCCCCAAAATGATTATTTTTTTTGCTTTGGACCCTTTAGCTAGAAAAAGACTAACAATAAATTAACCTGTCAGGATACCTTGAACGAGCTTTACCAGTTCTGTTTAGGTAGTAGGTGGTTTTTATGAAGAACAGAGGGGGAATTTCTTTTCCAGTGTTGCCCTTGTTTGCTGTCAGGGCAAACAAGGCAACAAGGGCTGCTGTCAAAAGCACTCGTGTTTTCACCTGTTGTTCACTCTCTGTGAAGGAGATTAGGCTGACTGTAAGTTGGTGTCTCTTAAAAAGCTGCTCTCAACTGTTCCACATAGGAGCATGGATGAGAAGAGATGTAGTTTTCTATGACTGGGTGGTTGGGGTTTTTTTTCTTGTCTGCTTTTCTGTGACTTTTGAGATGTTTAGGAAGACTAAAACAAGATACTTCTTTTGTTTTAATCCTACCTAGCAGGAAGACCATTTTCTTAGTCTGTACGTCAGACCTGGTAGGAGGTCCTTAAATGCTGGAGCAGCCCACGCAAAGTGTTTATTTCCACGCTGAGGAAATGGTTATAACTGAACTCTTTCCAGAGATGCAATTAAGAAATGATCCTCCTCCCTGCCTGCCAGTAAGGGCTTTCTCTGTGACTCGCCTGGAAGGCTGCTGTTCACTGTGGTAATAAAGGAGGTGAAATTTCTTCCAATGCACGATAAGAATAGGTTGATTGTCTGGAGAAATTGTGGCTCCCTCATCCCTGGAAGTGTTCAAGACCGGGTTGGATGGGGCTTGGAGCAACCTGATCTAGTGAAGGTGTCCCTGCCCGAGGCAGGAGGATTGGAACAAGATGATTTTTAAGGTCCCTTGCAATCTGAACCTTTCTCTGATTCTATAGTTCAGTCCTGGGCAGGACAGAAAAGCACGAACTAAAAGTGCTTCAGTTCATTGCTTTGCTGTAGAATTGCCTTTGTTCCAGTACCTGCTCATCAAGCCAGATGTTGCAGAGAGGAGTTTGATCACATTCCTCTACTCCAAACATTGGTCACTGCTGACCAATGCCAGAGGCAGGGAAATGCAGTAGAGGGACTGGCAGGTATCACACAAACTGGTATTTCTAGTAACTAAAGGAAACTGCCAAAAACATGAGTTGTATTCCATTACATACCAAATTCTGTAAAAGGAGTGGCTGAGGGATAAAAGACAAAGGCAGTAAAGACTGTGTTGTGTAGATTAACACAAACAACCCTTTTCTCCTCAAAGACATGGTCTCTCTGAAACACGCTTTAGCACTCATGAAAGAAATGTTGGGGTCATACAAAATGAGTTCTATGAAAATGTCAACTGAACACTCAGTTATGGCTAAAAAACATTCAGGAAAAGCTATAATGGGGAAGTCATTACTTGGGAAGGGATAGAGAACTACAGGATGATGTCACGTAAGAAACCACAGAGGATACAAGTCTTGAAAGGTCTTTTGCTCTCTGAGCTTTACTCCTCATCAAAGATACAGCAGAATTAGAAAAGATTTCAAAGGATCGGAATGAAGAATGTTATTTTCAGAAACGTATGAACAGACTGTGACTGTCCAGCCTCATAAGAAACAACATGAGACAGACACAATAAATACCTCTACGAAACAGGTACTCCAGGTCACAGAGAATAATTACACATTGTTTCTAGTAATGGCAGAATTAGGGTCATCAAATGATTTTATTGGGCAGTAGGCTTAAAAAGAGTCAAGATTCTGCCTTTTCACGAAGTCTGGAGTCCAGTTATGGACATCCTTGTCAGCAGGTATTATGAATACTGAGCACTTATACAGATCCTAAAGACCCCTGTTTAAGGGAAGAAATATTCATAAGGGCATTCTGATATTCGTATTCATACACAAATGTATAACCTGGGGCTTCACAAGTCCCTAAGCCACAACTCTCTGGGCACAGAGGAGTTATTTGGGCAGTGTCACTACCCACTGGTGTTGTTCATATGCTTCTTTCCCACCCTTCCACCCCAGAAGGGATGGGGAAAGGGAACAGACCTGGTCTGATTCAACACAGTCATCGTTATGCCCTTAACCTGCTTGTAAAAAAGCTTGGAAAGGTCACCTTCGCTTGAAGGCCACCTTCAAGTCAGCAGAATCACTTGCTCAGTGACCCAAACCTTTGCTTTCTTTCAACACGTTGAGCCCTTGCAAAATCAACTACTTCCCAGGAAGGTGGGAGACCTGGGGGAACCCAAGGAACCCCTTCAGTAATGTTGGCATGAGGAGCTTATATCTCAGCAAGCAAGAGAGACCAGGGCAGGCTTTCGTCTTTGTTGTAGGGGAGCAAAGTCTCAGAGCCAGTTGAGCAGTCTGGCCAAAAGCTTTGAGAGGTGGGACAGTGCAGGAAGGATTTGGATGCCAGTTTCCCAAGTTTAGATCCCATGCCTTGCTTCCTGCAGGTCTATGATACATCTGTGATGCTCTGCAAGTAATTAATATCAATTCTACACTAAAATAAAACCAGCAGTGGCTGAACAATGACGATTCAGCCAGGAAATGCCTATTCGTTGACATTTCAATCCACTTGCACGTAAAACCTAGAGCAGACAGCAAAACTAATTCAGCTTCAATCCCTCTTATTCTGTGTCATCACTGGCCATTGTCCTCTTGCTCTGAGTTAATATTCATCTCTGCTACCCGGGAGGTTTCTGGCTGTTTACATATTGAAATATTCTCCCTTTTATCCCTTGTGGTGGCTTAATGTCTCATTCCCTCTTGGCTTCCCTGCGTTTCTGGTTCAAAATTTCTCTCTATGGGACCATTTCAAATAAGAAACAGCTCTGACTAAGGCAACTGCTGCTTTGTCAGCTTTCATTTCTATCGATGATGACTAACGCTTCAGCTCATGATTGTGGTGGATTTTTGTTCTCTCCCCCAGTGCTTGGAACACTGATATGGGATTTTTAGTCTACAAAGTTCTCAACATATCGGTCCCATTAGGACCTCCTCTGTGACTGATGCCATCTCTGGAGATGGCTCTTCTCCCAACCACCCAGTTTGATTCATGTTGTTGACTTCTGTTAACGTGCCCTTGGTTTACCGTGAGCAAATGACTGGGATCGGCATCACACCCTCCAGTCCTCGTGTGGGAACGGGCTACTCTCTGTCCTCTGGGATCTCCCCCAGCTCCACCCTTTCTCCTTTTATATTTTCCAGTCATCTCTGCAGCCACCAAATGATGATCTTTTTCTGTGGTCCGATAATGTTAGCGACAGCTCACCCAAAAGGCTCATTATGGTGTGTGCGAAAGTTGCTTTTAGGAAGAAAACTCCTCCTGCTACTGACTGCAGAACTTCCAACAGAGTGAAAGCTTCGAGGCAAGTGAAGACTCAACACTTACATCTAGAAAGCTCTCAGGGCAAGAACATTTCTTAAAAATCTGAAGGGGGAGACATGACAGACAGGGGAGTTATGCAGCTAAGTCCTTCACAAAACACCTCTGTTCTGACAGCTCTTGAAGGGCTTTTGCATACAGACTCCTGACAACATCATAGAATTATAGAATAGTTCAGTGGGAAGTGACCTTTAAAGGTCATCTAGTCCAAAGCCCTGCCATGGTCAGGGACACCTTCCACTAGACCAGTTTGTTCAGAGCCTTGTCCTACTAGGCCTTGAATATTTCCAGGGATGGGGCATTTGCCACCTCACTGAGCAATCTGTGCCAGTGTTTCATCACCCTCACAGTAAAAAATATTTTCCTTATGTCTAGTCTAAATCTACCCTCTTTTGGTTTAAAATCAATACCCCTAGCTTTATTTCAACAGACCCTACCATAAAATTTGCCCCCATCTTTCTTATAAGCCCCCTTTAGGCACTGGCAGGGGCTCTGAAGTCTCCCTGGAACCTCCTCTTCTCCAGGCTGAACACTAGCAGCTCTCCCAGCCTGTCTCCAGAGCAGAGGAGCTCCAGCTCTCAAAGCATCTCCGTGGCCTCCTCTGAACTCACTCCAGCAGCTCCATGACCTTCTGGTGTTGAGGACCACAGGGCTAGAGGCAGCTCTGCAGGTGGCATCTCACCAGAGTGGGGCAGAGGGGCAGAATCCCGTTCCTCGAGTTGCTGCTCACATTTCTGGTGTTCCAGCCTAGGGTATGGTTGACTGTTTCATCTTCCATCACACATTGCTGTGTCATCTCCAACCTTTCATCCATTACCACCCCCTAGTCCTTCTCATCAGGGTTGCTCTCAGTCATCAGCTGCATTACCAACAGATGCAGGTTGTACTCCAGCAGCTGCTACTGACACCGAGTAAACATTTGGTAAGAGATTTACTTTTCCCAAAGAGCATCCCATGTACGCCAGACAAAGGAGGCATTCGATGTGTCTCCACTTTGGGACTGATGTGCTGAGCAGGTTTAAGAGGCATAAGGGCACCCCAATACTATGGAAATCAATAGGATCTGGGTGGGTCTGTACTTCTGAGGACTTCAGGTTCTACTTTTAAAAGAATTTGGTGACTGTTGTAGAATATGGCCTTTTTTGCCCCTTGCCACATGGTGAACTCCTCAGGTCTGCAGGGTGCAAGGTGCTGCCTTCCTTGAGACAGAGAAGAGATCTCCAAAGTTGGGGAAACAAAGACCTTTCACTAGCTAGGTCAGAAAATTGAAACATGCTTTAAGCACCTCTAGCCAAGACATGACCCTCTTGCTTCAGCACCAGGCTTTGTATCCTTGCTGCTAGATTCCACTGCCCAAAATTTCTGTTCAGAGAATATTTCCCATCCCATGACAGTAAGGACCTTGGCAGCTCGTGTCCCAGGAAAGAGCGAGAGAAGCCTTGGATATGTCAGGGTATCAAATCAAGCCTCTTCCTTATATCCAGTGGAGAAAGAACGAGATCCTGGGTCACTTGTGTGAAGAAGTACCCATCCGTACATGAGCACTGTCACCTGGCTGTCCCTTGTGCAGGGGGTATTAGCTCAGGCTCAGAGCTTCTCTGTGGAACCAGGTAGCAGAAGGTACCGAGCTAAGACTTGTCTTTAGGGCTTTGATGTAAAGTCGAGTCAAAGCCTTGGCAGGAAGATATTAACATGTTATTGCCAACTAGGAGGAATGTAGTATCCTCAGGTCTAGACAGAAGTTGAGCAGCAGTTCTGTCTGGCATGTCCATCACAACAGTGACAGACAATTACCAATGTATTTAGCCCAGATCTGGCAAAGTATCTTAGCCAAGACCACAGACTACTCTGTGGCAGAGCTGGGATCAAAATCTGACCCTTTGATCTCCAGTCGAGTGCTTCAACCACATGAACACATTTGTTGTGCTATTTGCTCTCCCTTTTCATTCACTTGTCTGTATTTTTCATGCCTAATTTGTCCCTGCTCATAAGGAAAAAACTACCCCCTTTTCAAATACATATTGCAATGAACAAAAAACGTATGTCATGGTCCTCGAACCCTTTCTTTTTTTCAGTCTCTGTAAAATATGTTCTTTGGGTGTTTATTAATTACAAAGGTTGTGAGACAGGAATTTTAAGCATACTAATAAATGTATTCAGTTAAACAATGATACTGGGAATTTCATCCAAGCAGGAGTTTATGCCATTAGATTACAGGAAAAGTTTTCTGAGACACATGGAACAAGTCAATACCTCTGGGGCTTCAGCTATAAGCCATGAATGTGCTGGTCCCTCACATATTGTCTGCAGAACAGGTAAGTGGGACAGAAATACTGCAGCCTGGGTGCCAAGGGGCTGCAGGACGGCTGGGAACTTGGTGGTGGTGGTTAGAGACCAACAGATCCCGTAAATTAAGCAAGAGTTGGTCATGGGAGGTCGGTAAGTAAAAAGAAGCTCAAGCAAAACAGGGAGAAACACAGAGATCTGCAGAACCTGAAGGTTTTGGACAGTGAAATGAACATCCAAAACTGCAGCCTGGACTTTATGTGCTCTTCACTACCTTGAGCCTTTGGGTAATGCATCCTTATAAAGAGCCTCAGTATCTGGTATTTAATGTAAACACCTCCTGTCAGTCCTACAGACATTAACACAACTTCTTGTCGCTGCCCTGGTGGCTGCTAACATGTTCAGTGTTGCGTTTTCTGCCTCTCCACGAGGAACAGGCATGGTGACAGCCTTTTCTATGACTTCCCACCAGGTCCTTTACAAGTCCCTCCTTCTCCCAAGGGTTAAACTAACTGCAACGAAGATCAGCTACGAGTGGGGACAGCTTCACTTCTCCCTTCGTGTCTCTGCAGAAAGAGAGACTATATTGCACCATGTGTGCATGCTGCTGCTTCATGTCCTTGCAGGCTTCTGTCTCGGGGACTTCCAATCTATACGCCTACTTGCCCAAACTTGTTTACTGTGGCAACTCCAAGCACCTTTTGCCTTCTCTTGGAAGAAAAACTCCTCACGAGTGCTGTTTCAGATGCTCTCCCTGCTCCCTGTTCTTGCTCTCTACGACTCTTGGCATTATCCATCTGTGCTATTTCAGCCGCTTTGCCCTGTGTCTTTCCAGCAGGGCGGGGCCAAGCTATAAAAGGGATCTGACTTATCTTCCCTCGTTTCTTGGCACAGAGCCTTGGGCTATACACAGCTTGGCTAAATCATTCCATGCATTCCTTTCTCTCTGTAGTAAGAGCATAATTCATTGCAAAGGTCTTTTTCACCATGCCCTCCTGAGACACAAAATTACTGTTTTGCAGCTGCCTTGACTTACAGATCTTGGGATGAACTTATCTCAAGCTTCTTGTGTGCAGAAAGATTCCATGGCTACACTGAATAATAAACAGATGCCGAAAGTGCGTGCAATGTGCGAGTAGCTCAAAAATGCTTTATGTTCCTAGACAGACATTTCTACCCAGATCTTCCTCCCGCTGCCATTATCCAGTTAGAAATACATGGTTTCACCCAACTGCTCGCATGTCAGTATTTTATGAAACATGCTCCAGTTACCATTTGGTGGACCACGACCCACGAGCTGCCTTTTCCATTGCTGACTCTGGTGAACCCACGGTTTCTGACAAAGCAGACATGATCACATTGCATAAAAGCCATGTCCCACTCCAAGGATAAGGACAAGCCACAGTTTTAGCTTTCCTCTACAGAAATTTGGGAAGCAATACAAGCTCACGCAGACTTCATCATGACAGTGTCTTTGAAAGAGGGTCCCAGGATTAAGAAGGGCTTTTACCTGATCTCTAAATCCCTTTGCAGGCATCAAAAGTCACAAGTACTTTACTAAAGGTGTTTGTCCTAAGGAGAGAGGGCTAGCCTTAGGGCAGGGGCCATGGGGAATCCTATTTCTGTTTCCAATGCACAGATGTTGGCACTATATATTCGTACTTTGTGCTTGTGTCTTCTCAGAAAAAGTGTTTGAATTCATCAACTCCCTACTGCAGCCCCAGATGATGTTTTACACTGTGGTGGCCAGGGCACGTGCCTGTCGTTGGGTGCACATGGACGCATCCTGGAAGGGACTGTGCATGCAAGATTTCCTGGGCAGTGCTGGAAGACCGTGTGAAATGGAGGGTGAAAAGTTATAGAGTTGGCTCATTCCTAAAGATAAATTAGCTTTTCTTCACTCTGGATGATCGGGGAGGCAGAACTGGGAATTATTCAGGGAGATAAAATATAGGATTACATTGACAATCCCCATTTCCTGCAGTCAGAGAGAAATGTATGGGACAAGGCAGCTAGAGTTTTCCAAGTGTTTTCACACCTAGTTTTATCTCCCAGAAGCCTTCCATGCCAAAAGCCCATCCAAATCCCTTATTACTGCTCATTTTTAAATCCAGGCTGGATACCCAAAGTCCAAGATGTCTAAAATTCCCAGGATCCATCCACAGCCTGGTTGTTTCGCCCATCCTGGAAAAAGAACTGAGAATACCTTGAATTTGTCTGATCATTTGGACTGAGAAGTTATATCCTTCAGCATCTGGTGTCATGGTGAACATGGGACCATTCTGAGATCTTCACATCTCCTTCCTAGAAGATGACCACGTTTGCTTGTTCACTCGCACACCAAATTTTTCTTGTGTTCAGAGTGGTAACCGAACATGTTGTGGGGTGAATGCACATCATCTCTGTGGTTTACAGAGCCTGTTTACTGGGAATTTGGAAAGGTCAGTACAACAGCATGCCTTTTTGTTTCTCTGTATTTCAAACTTCAGGCCTCTAGATAAATATTTGGCTTATGCTATGGAGAGCTGCTGGAATGCGGCTTCTGGAATACTTGGTCAGGGTGAGAGGGCATTGCCTTTCTTTCAAAGGGGTCTTATAACTGGAGAAATAACTTCTTGGAAGAGCCTTGCCATTGTGCATTGGATGTGCTAGATGGGATGCTCAGAGGAAATGGTTTTTCTCTGGCACAGTTAGAAATGTGACCTTGCAATCTGTGCTGTGGGTGATGACCTCGTTAGGAAAAGGGCACTGGGATTTTCAATGAGAAGCTCAAGCCAGGAGGGAATATTTTATATACTTTTTGATCCTTTGCTCCGGGGCTTATAGATTACATCCTGTTGGAAGTGTCCATTTTTAGTAAGCACAGAGCTTAAATTCCATTTGAAGTGCAGGGGATTTAGCATGGGCCTCTCTGCTTTGACAAATCTGAAACACTGAACACGTACTCAGTGTTCTGGTGACTTCAATGAGAAAAAATGTCTGGGGGTCTGCTCCAGTGGTGACTAACGAATTACAGTCATACCAATCCAGATGCTTTTTCCTCAACTCAAATCTGACTGTCAGATTTCTTGTTGCTGGCTCTATCTCCATTGCTTTACTAATGTACCCAATGAGGTCTATAAAGTGCTCAAAATACTAAGAATTCAAAGATTCTTGTCTGAAGATAGCACTACCACAGATTTTACTTCAATGACGCATGAGAAACTTAATATTTAGAATCAGGCAACAAACCTGCTTGCTGATACAAAGCAATTCAGAGAAAAAAAGGTGACCTGTGAGGACACTTAACCACTGCTTAGTTTTCTAGGCCTTGCCCAGTGACAGTGCCTGTGTTTGAGGGAAATGACACTCCAGGTAGTGCAGGATCTGTATTTATAGAATCATAAAGTCATAGAATCATAGAATAGTTTGAGTAGGAAGAAACCTAAAGATTATCCAGGGATAATCAGGGACACCTTCCACTAGACCAGGTTGTTCCAAGCCCCACCCAACCTGGCCTTGAACACTTCCAGGGATGGAGCAGCCACAGCTTCTCTGGGCAACCTCTGCCAGGGCCTCACATATTAAGATGCAATTTAGTTAGTTAAGGAGCTGGTGCCCGTGTAAGAGGCTGCTCTTGTGTGGTCTGATTCTGCTTGCAAGGAAGAAGGCAGATGCCTACAACCTGCTCTCCAGGCTGTAGCATAAATACAGGGCCTGCATTTTGCACCAGCAAGTCTCAAAACACCTGGGGGGAAAATAATCCTTTCCATCCATCATCTTCAGGCGAGCAGGCCATGAACAAACACACAAAGAGAAGTCCCAAGGGCACCTGGTAGCACAGAACATGGTACCCAACACACGGTGGTAAGAACAACCCACCTGGCTACCTTGGTCTGAGGTTCTGCACGCACATAAGCAAGATCATCCATCTGCCCACCAGACCAGGACTGTGGTCAAAAGACATAAAACTTACATTTCGTTAAATGCAAATGAGATTTTTAAGGCTGTAAAAAAGATGAGGTCAGGATGACCTGGAAGCCTGGAAGATATCAGCATCTTCCCATAGTGTCTTCTTCAGCATCCAAGTTTTTCTGAGTTTTTCCATCTAAGCTATATTTAATTTTGCACATTCTTTCAGTTCTACATATTTGTGCTATGGCTCCTCCCAACCATGCCCAATAGATACAATATTCTCAGCATCTTGGTGCTTCAGTTATTGCAGCTTCCTCTACTCTCATTTTGATAAGTGCAAAACAAGGATTTTTGAAAAAGAGTTTTAAATAAATTTAACCATCTCTCCTAACTTTGTATACCAACATAGGATTCTTTTTTCCTTTAGCTCATAATCAAAAATCAGATGGTTTTCTTAACTCAGGCCTCTTTATGCTTGTCCTACCTTCTTTTGGTTTGGGTCTAAACATTTGTATTCCACCTACAGTTGATGCGTCCGTTTTTGCTATGTCCTAGACCTCTCAGAAAATCATACATGGACCTGGATGGCATGTTTCCCTTCCTGGCTACGTCCCTCTTGTGAGATTTTTCTCTGTACTTCCGTTCCCACACAGTATACAGAAGAATAAATCTTCTTTGCCCACTATTTTTAACTACTTGCTCTAGTTTTACCATTTAGTCCTTATTTGTAGAACATCTCACACAGCCCTGATCAGAGATGAAGTCATCAGACACTACCAGAACCTAATGTCAAAAAATGACATTTTTAGGAAAATAAATTCTATTATCAATGAGGAATTCCCAATGAAATGAGTTATTTGGGTGCAGAAATGTCTTCAGAGATACTGAAAGTATGTAGGTTACGGTAGATAAACTATAATAAATATTGGACACCTATTCTTGCTGTCATATGGGGCTGGAGCAGAGAACATCAAACTCCTGAGGGTCTTTGTTATGAAGTTCACTAAAAGAAATCAAGATCCCCTGAGCAGCAGAAGGAGGTATAGCCAACAGCAGACTGGACTCACCGCAGATGTGTGAGTTCTTTTAATACCCTCTCCAATTCTTCAAGAGGAACAGTCAGCAATTCCGAACCTGGGGATATTTTGGGAGTATGTGTGTTTGTATTTTATTTACTTACATAATTTTTTTCCCACTCATAATCTGATCACCTTCATGTTCCAGGAAAACAAAACCATCAAAGCCCTGGTGCAAACAATTATCGCCCGAACGATCAAGATTGTTTTCATTTACTCCAGTATAGCACAGGCGAGTTGGGAAAGAAGTCTTAGTCATGAATCTGGGGCTGCATGAAGGGAATTTCCTGAGGAGTGAATTAGCACAGCAACACCTCAACTTTTTTTTCTCCTTATTTTTTATGAGCACTCTACAAGTCAGCATCAACTAAACCTTTTTTAACGATTTGTCATCGTTTTATTCTGATCAGCACTTCACATGGAGCAATTCTCCTCTGCATGGACTTAGCTTGTACTGACTTTACCTTTCTGGTATTATGATGAGGTGACTTTCTGCTGGAACAGAAAAAAGGACAAGATTTCACACCACCACCTCCTGGCCTCCTACCTTGGTGGGTACTGGTAGGACATGGTTCAAAACCTCATGGTGGAGTGATCACCTTGCAGCCAGGCAGGTTCCTGACTCAAGTGTGGGTTTGATTTCATAATCATAGAATGGTTTGGGTTGGAAGGGACCTTAGAGATCATCCAGTTCCAGCCCCCTGCCATGGGAAGGGACACCTCCCACTAGACCAGGTTGCTCCAAGCCCCATCCAACCTGGCCTTGAACACTTCCAGGGATGGGGCAGCCACAGCTTCTCTGAGCAACCTGTGCCAGGGCCTCACCACCCTCATAGCCAAGAATTTCTTCCAATTTAAATGCACTCTCTTTCAGTTTCAAGCCACTCCCCCTTGCCCTGTCAGTACATGCCCAGCTCAAAAGTCCCTCTCCACCTCTCTTGTAGGCTCTCCTTAGGATTTACCCATGGTTAATCTACATTTTTATCTGTCAGCTTGACAGAGAAATTCAGCCAATATAAATAGTGTTATCAAGCCTTGGTATGTCTTATTCCATGGAAAAAAGACTTCAAATGCTCCAAAAAGGAGCCAGCAAATTGTCCTGGGAAACACTACAGGAAACAAGTTATCAATACTGAACTGAAGAAAGTCCAGTGCCTGACTTTTGGCCATAATTTCTATATCTGCTGCTCAAAAAATCTAAGGACAGCAGCATAGGTCATCTGGGGAAACCTGAGGACATGTTTGTTGAAGGTAACATGGAAAATGTGGCTTCTTAAATGCCTCTCCATTCCCATTTGAAATTATTAAGGTGGAAACAGCTTCAAACTGACCGAGGGCAGGGTTAGATTGGATATTTGGAAGACATTCCTGCCTGTGAGGATGGTGAGGCCCTGGCACAGGTTGCCCACAGAAGCTGTGGCTGCCCCATCCCTGGAAGTGTTATAGGCCAGGTTGGATGGGGCTTGGAGCAACCTGGTCTAGTGGGAGGTGTCCCTGCCCATGGCAGGGGGCTGGAACTGGATGATCTTTAAGGCCCCTTCCACCCCAAACCATTCTATGCTTCTATGAAATCAGAGTTCAAAGAGCACTGGAACCACTTAGATGTAATACTCTATGGCATCATATTTCACCCTTCTAGCTTCTTGAGCACTACCACAGATTTGCTAATAATTAACTTTGTCTAACACATTCCAAACCACTTCTGACCACCCCAGAGCCTTGATAGTGAAACCACCAGCTGCAAGGTGCAAGTTATTCCCTGCATTCAAAGAGCACTGACAACAACCAGTATTGTCCTGGAGGGAAGGTGGGCCCATTTTAAAGAAGGGGAAACAGAGGCACACACAAGGTTGGGATCAGTCTGACCAAAAGCATCCTTGGGTTTAAGCCACTCTGGGCTCTCCTTGTAACCCAACGGAAGACACTCCTGGAGTGTGATTCACCTTCTTGGGAAGGCAGTGTCTAAAAGAAATGAGATGAAACACAGCCTGAAAGTGCCCCCTTCTCCCTACTGACTGTAAGGGCAGTCATGGATGATTCAATCGGGTATAGACACCAACACAAATATCTAAAGTCATGTGTGAGGAATCTTCTGTGGCTTGCCCAGGACCTGACAGCCATTTAGCAAGTGCAGCAAAGTCAGAAGCTCTTCTTTAAGATAAAATAAAATAAAATAAAATAAAATAAAATAAAATAAAATAAAATAAAATTTTTAAAAAATCTAACTGGTAATCTGGTCTGAGGTCCCATGACTTTATCTGACTCAGATCCTGTCATATTTACATCTCTGTAGCAATAGGAAGTCAACACATTGTGGACTACAGGAAATGTAACAACTTTCTGCTGCAATAGTATTGCCAGTCCCAGTGAAGACTCTGGGGGATCTGTGGGGAATCAGGCTCATGCTTTGTGTATGATGCATGCAGATGATGCAATGCCTTCACATCCCACAATATGTCATACAAAGCATAAAGTGTGAAAGCTTGACACACCATGAGTGGAAAACCTGACCCCAAATATCCTGCAATGTATGTTTTGTATTGCTTTTTGTTCCCTAAGTTACTGCTGCACTTCTGAGTTCAAAAGAGCAATGGAGAGATGGACTGCTCTTACAGCTGAATCTGACAAATCCCTCATGGATTTGAGACTTGGCACAAATGAAATCTGCTCCAGAGATGGAACCCAAACACCACCCGGCCCTACTATTGCTATGAGCTGTGGGTTTTAGGAGAAAGTCAGTGGTAAGAAGAGGGTATTTTCATCTGGAGATGGCCCATTGGCAGGTATTCAGTGGTCTCATGGCATTTCAACAACGGTCAGGTGCCTACAAGAAAAATCATGACCCAGCTGATGCTCCTCCAGGGCACCCTGCACTTCCAAAAGGCTGCTTGGAGCTGTACGGGTTTCTTTCTCTCAGACAATGTTTTTTTCTTGTCACGGGGATGGTTCCAACTGACACAGTATGGAGAGCTGTAAGAGATGAGGAATTTTGCGATGTCTCTAGATTGAAACCACCAGAAACCTTTAAATGGCAGAAGGGTGCCTTCAACTGAAATAAGGTGGAAAAGACTCAACAAGGAGATTTTTCCTCATCCTGGTGTGAGCTCTGCTCTTTGCTGGGGCGGCCCTGGCTGGATTCAGAGCAGGATGGGAAGCAATGGTCAAGCGTTGCTTGATTCCTTATGACACAATTTCTAAGGACTCAATACCAGCCTCTATATTCCGGGCACACGAGAGAATTAATAAACTTTGTCACTATTGGTGCCTTTCCTGGAGGTGCCTTTGCCGCAGCTTTTGTGATGGAATTCCGTGGCAAACCTACATTTCCCTGTAAAGGACCACAACTACCATGTACCTCTTTCAGAAGCCCCTGAAGCATTGGGGTTTGCTTAACCTCAGAGTTTCAGTTTAGTTTGTCTTTAGTTTAGAGACACAGTTCTACTGAGTGAAATTTGCATGCATATGAGTCAAAACCGGGTTCCTACAACCGTGTTTAGGTTTTCTGAGAAACATGATCTCATTCAGAGAAGTGTCAAGAAGTTTTCTATGTCAATGGAAAGCAGAGGTGCTCAGCACCTTTGAAATATTATCAGCCTTGAAGTGTCTAAATATAGGTTTTAAGGTCTAATTTGAGAACACGGTTTAAAAATAAAGAAAATTCTGTGGTTTTTCTTCCCTTGAATATCTACAGAATATAAAAGTTCTAGTGCAATATACTATCAAATTCTTGTAATTTTGATTATTTTGCTTACCAGAAGCTTCTTTTCAGTAGACTTAAGATATTTCTTCAAAACAAGTTTGATGTAATATCTATGTTGTCCCATTGCATGTTTTGGGGAAATTTAATTTTAAATTTTTTTTAATCACTATTTTAAGTATCTTCTATGAATAAAGTCCTATGAATCCCTTCAAGATGCAAAGTATGAGGACCTATACGTTTTTCTTTTTTTTTAATATATACTAAAGCAAGAATAAAAAAATTGTACAAATATATTCACACACCTTGTATCAGGTTTTAAAAGCAGAGAACATCGTTTTGGTAAGATGTCATTTAACTGAGACATCTGATAAACTTCCACTGAATGACATGCATTTGCATTCTTAATTTAGATAAACATTCTGTCCTGTATTTTTGTTGGGAAATACTCAGAAGAGCAACGCGATGATCTGAGATTAGAAAAAAAAGCCCCGCAAGAATCTCTCAAACTTTACCCCTATCCTCAATAGCAGCATAGGACAGGAGAATGTTGTGCCAGGGATGCCACCCAGAGACTTGTACAGCCCGCTGACTGTGATCCATGGCCATTAATTCATGTGTGCACCAGGGATGGAGCCAGGAGAAGTATGAGGAGTATCAGGAAGGATTGCAGAGCCCTGGGTGTGGTGGTAAGAGACTCAGGAGTGCAGATAGTTTTTTCCTGAATGCTCCTGGTCAAAGGGCAGGGGTTTGAAAAGTCCAGTTGAATCTGGGGAGTCCACAAATCCTTACAGGACTAGTGCCACAGCCAGGGATTCAGATATTTAGACTGTGGGACTTGCTTGGAGAAATCTGCTCTGCCGGGGGTCCTTCTGTCAGAAAAGGGAAAAAGCAATTTTGGTTATAAGTTGGCCAACCTGGCGAGGAGGGCTGTAAACTAAAGCTGCTGGGGAAAGAGAACCTCAATCCATCCCACTCCTACCACTGTGATGCCAGGGCCAGCAACAGATGCCCAGAACCTGGAGAGGGATCACAGGTCAGCAGAAGAGCACCTGAAGAGCAGTACAAAGCTGCTCCGGCCACCAAGTCAGCTTAAATACCTC
This sequence comes from Mohoua ochrocephala, assembly GCA_013398855.1. Taxonomy (NCBI): domain Eukaryota; kingdom Metazoa; phylum Chordata; class Aves; order Passeriformes; family Acanthizidae; genus Mohoua; species Mohoua ochrocephala. Next base: position 78,856 of record VZTA01018028.1, on the reverse strand, counting down.
TGTGCAAATGCACACAGCAGGGGGAATGCAAGAGGAGATGTGCACACACCCAGAGTACGCAAAGTTATCAGCACCGTGGAGATGTGGTGGGATGGCTGCTGTGCCTGGAGTATCACAGTGGTAGGACACAGGCCCTTTGTGAAGGACAGACAGCAGTGGGTGTTGTCAATGACCAGCTGGAGTGCATGGAGCTCTGCCTGGGGATGGATGAGGATGAGCTCACAGGTCAGGATCAAAGGAGAGAAAGGGACAGGTGACATTGCAGTGGGGCTCTGCTACAGGCCACCTGACCAGGAAGAACAAGTGGATAAGATCATCTATAGATAGGAGTAGCCTCACATTTGAGCCCTGGTCCTCATGGGGGACTTCAACCACCCCAATACCTGTTGGAGGGACAACACAGCAGGGCATGAGCCAGGAGGTTCCTAGAAAATGTTGATGATAGCTTCCTTCTCCAAGTGATAGAGACACCAAGGATGAGAGGTGTTATGATGGACCCGGTGCTCACCCATAAGGAGAGGCTGGTGGAGAACTGGAAGCTCAAGGGCAGCCTGGGCTGCAGTGACCATGAAGTATAGGATGGAACTCAAGATCCTTACAGAAAGGAGGGCACACAGCAAACTCACTGTCCTGGATTTCAGGAGAGCAGCCTTTGGTGTCTTCAGGGATCTGCTTGGAAGAGTATCATGGGATAAAGCCCCAGAGGGAAGAGGGGCTTAAGAAAGCTGTGAAATAGTCAAGGATTATCTCTTCCAAGCTCAGGAACAATGCATCCCAGCAAAGAGGTATTCAGACACAAACACCAGGAGGCCTACATGGATGAACAAGGAACACCTGGATAAACTCAAACACAAAAAGAAAGCCTACAGAGGATGGAAGCAAGGAAAGGTAGCATGAGAGGAATGCAGAGAAGTTGTCTGAGCAGCCAGGGATCAGGTCATTAACTACTTTTTATAAAAATAAATGGGACTTCTACTGCTGGTGTGAATTTTCAAAGGGTACCTGCTGAGTTTCTGAGCACGTGTATTATCTTCAGTATGATGACATGTTGTCTGAGGCTTAGATATTTAAAGTCAAATTAAGACCTGATTTACAATTTGCATCACTTTTTCCAAATAACCATGGAAAGTCCCCAGCTGTGAAAGTTCCACCAAAAAAAAGTGATGAGCTGCTATTTGGCAAAAAACCCTACAGACCATTTAAAAAATTAAACTCAAAAGAAAACTGGGGGGAGGAATGTGTGGTTTAAAACGGTTAACCATCTTACATTGTCCCCTCCCTGTAATTCCACAGCCTTGCTGCCCAATCAGCTACATCCTTAAAAGAAACCTTACTTGGTAACAGATTTATGTGTACAGTGGGACCACGCCACACGCCACAGCCACGATGATACATCCTGGGCCTGATCCAGAATGGGCTGGAGGTGATGGAAAGACCGTGCTTGCCTCCTGGTCCTCTCACAGCACTTTGCAGAGCACATCAGCACTCACAAGGGCTTCAGAAGAGAGCTCCTGGGGATCCCATCTCTGCTCTTCTCACCCACATGAAGTTGAGTTAAAATTGCTGGTCATCATCTCCAAGGCATCTGGTGTCTCTTCCCAGTGTCCAAAAGCTCCTGGCTCCTCGGAGCAAACCCAGAGCTCTGAAGTTGTGCATCAACTGCAGAGCATGTGCTGCACGATCTGTCGTGATTTAACACATCATTTGGTCAGATGATGTGTCCTGAGGCTCCCTCCCATCCCTTTCCCTCTAGAATGACCTGCACCCAAGTATTATCCCAAAACACCGCTGAGATCCCTTATCCATCACCATGAGATAAGAATATAGTAGGTATAGTAGGCTCCAGTAGGAATACAGAGTTGGGATCAAACCAAGCATTGCATCAAGCCCTGCAGATTAAAGTGTCTTTACTCCAACAGCCATACAAATCACACGTACCTCAAAGGAGTTAAAGTGGCATCAAAACAGCTAGCAACAAAGTGAGCTGTAACTGTCTGAATGTGAAGCATGAAAAAAATTCCTTAAATGAGACAAAGCAGGCAAAAATCTTATGGCAAGTTGTTGCAATGAATGAGTCTGGCCTTGCTTTGAGCAATCTTTGCCAATTTGAGGTGAAAGTGTCAATGGTTTCCTTAGGTGACTTGCTCTCTTCTGGCCTTGTGGTGGGAGCACATCCCAGGAAAATGTGGTAAGAAGAACAATTTTATTTTCATTATTCCAAAGACTTGCACAAGATGATTTATCTTGACAGCAGAATTTCTTAGGAAGAAACTACCACTCACTGACACATCCCACTGCCGACACATCCCAGATGGCCAGTAGTTCGTATAGCAGCAGACCTCTCCTAGGCAGAAGAATTCATCTTAGGACATCACAGTGTCCTCTGTTTAACCTTTTAATGCTCTGTAGGCTCCTACCTGTTAGGTTCTGCTTATTACTGTCAGACAACTCCTAGACAGAAATGGTGTTTCTTTATGTTCCGTTTCAGCCGAATTTGGAACAGCATGCTAAGAAACCTGATCTCTCTGCAAAGCTTAATGTGAATCCATCCCATGCTCAAGGCTTCAAAAATCCCTTACAGGTTTTGGGAATGAAGAGTTTAAGTTCAGTTAAGTTGCCTTCAGACCTGTAAATCTGTGAGCTTCACAAGCAGTTAATTTTGTGTGATGCTGCAAAATAACCCTTTAACGCCTTTTTTGTGAACGAGACCCAGTTTCCACCAGACACAGGCATGAGATGTTCTCACAACGGGTTTGCAATCAGGTACTGATAAAAGTAATTAAAATGAAAGCACTTTGAGGATGCAAAGGTCGCTAGGTAGGAGTGAGAGCAGGAGACAACGTCAGGCTAGGGCAGAGGAAATGAAGAAATGGAAGCAGTCTGTGCAATGGAGACCTTGCTGCTGGAGGAAACATTGCATCAATATCTCCGAGTGGCATCACTTGCGGTGGCAGGAGCAGATTTGGGGGACTTTTTACCCTCCAGATCTGCCAGCGGGGAGATCGTGCTGACTGAGACCAGCTTAGAATCACACAAACCTCTACCCCCGCACAAAGGCAGGAGTGGGTTTTCAAGCATGTCCTGCCCTTCTCAGAAATTACTATCACAAATTAGGGGAAGATAATTTGAAATTGTTCTACACCTTCATAGGACACACATCCTCAATAGCTAATTACAGCTCAGACAGCTCTGAAAACATCCGGGCTACCAAAACCCGTATCTGTCACACAATACACGTAGATTTTGCCTCAGAACATTTAGTCAAACACTGGGCTCAGACATCTGAGTTCAGGGATAATTTGAGCAGCAAAGAACCTCTACCTTTTTTTACCAGTGTTATGCAAAATTGAGCTTATCAGCTGTCTCAAAAAAATCCGCTAGAAAATCACGTCAGTAGGAGTAGGATTTCATTGCTTTCCAAATAAAGAGAAATCCACAGAATTGATCACTTTTGCTCATTTCAAGTCCAGCCTCTGTCAAATCCTTGCTCTGCCACTTCATCCACTTCATCTCTGCCACTCCTCCCAGGCCTCAGGGAAGTATTGCTCACATACCACCCAATATCAAAACAGTCGACTGCGCAGTGCAGCGAGTGGTGCCGTGGGTGTCACGAGTGTCACGGGTGAAGTGACACCTAAGAACATATCCTGGTGACACTGCTGGGCTCGGTTATGATCACACTCCTCCATCACTGTCCAGCTCCACTGACCTGCACAAGAGGAGGATGGGATGGGATTGGACTCCAGATGTTGCTGCAAGGACAATTGTGGACCCCACAACCTCTGGACAAACACTTCATGATCTCAACATGTGCAAGGTGGGGACATCCCCAGGGTGTGCCTTAGAGGCTGTTTTTGGGTGTCTGCTCGTTAACAGCCTGGGNCCCCAGGGTGTGCCTTAGAGGCTGGTTTTGGGTGCCTGGAAACCACCACAAGAGGTGATACTGATGCCTTAAAGAACCCAGAAATGAAACAACACACTTTTGAGAGAATATTAGTCTGGGAGGTTATATAAAGGCTGGTCTTTACTGGAGGACTCCAAGGGCCAGAGATGGAAAATGCCCAAATGCCCAAATGCCCACCCCCACACGGGGTGAATACAGTTTTATAAGTTTAGCAAATTAGCATAATTGACAAAAATCACCAATTAGGAGCACAAATGGTAAGGCAATTTCTCCCTAGTTCAACCCCTTTCTAAATCCTTCCCCCTCAGATGGGAACTAAACTTTGATTATGAAAATGTGTCTCAGAGATCTGGTTTCAACCTAAGTTCCCAGGAAGAACCAAGATAGGATAGGGGCCTCCCGGGGCTTGGAGCTCTGGAATGTGTTTTGTCTTTCTGCCTAGAGGAAAGGTAGGGAAAACTACTGGGACTAGTTATGAATACAATAATAGGCTACAGAGCTACAAATATATATGTAAAGAATATAGAGAATATATAAAAGCAAAAATAATTCTGGCAACATTACCACCATGGAGCTCAGCAGTCAGCCAAGGCACTCAGCTGCAGCACAGCACAAGGGCACCAGCAGTTGTGCAGGTAAATCTACAAATTTACGCCACCCACATGCCCCCCAACAATATTGTTTTGATGTATTTTGAGGCAGTCAAATCCCTCTGGGCCCCCAGTGATCCTCCTTCTTGTTCTTACAGGGCACTGAAGGGGAGCTTAAATGATGAAATTCTTCCCTGTGAGGTTGGTGACGCCCTGGCACAGATTGTCCAGACAAGCTGTGACTGCCTCATTCCTGGAAGCGTTCAAGGCCAGGCTGAATGGTCTAGTGGAAGGTGTCCTTGCCTACAGCAGGGGTGTTGGACTAGACGGTCTTTAAGGTGTTTTCCAACACAAACCATTCTATGATGCTATGAAACTCAGCATTTTACATAAAGCCCTGGAGCCAGAAGTGACTTTCAGAAAGGACAATGAAAAATGTTGTGACCAGCAACCCCTGCACATTATTCCCACACACCAGATAAGATTTGTCTGTCAGATTAAAAAGACTGTGACATTTACAAATCACCATGTAGGCTTCCCGATAAATAATTTTTAAGTGGAAATTCCCCAGCTATTCCAGGCCAAAAGCAAATGCTGCAAGAAAGAGAAAAAGAAACTCATAAGACTTTACAATGGTGAGATAGGACTGAAGGGCTGGAGAGAAGCAGCCAGTGTCCGTATGTAATTGGGCGCACAGATATCTATGTTATTTGCTGTGAAATGCATGCAGCATTTGTAAGGCAGAAAGTGAATGAAATGGTGCTAAGAAAAGAGACAGGTCAAGAGTAACCTTTTGTGCAAAGGCAATCTGCAGCTTTGGTCCGTCTTGTGGAGCGGGAGGCGTTAGGCATGGAATTCAGTAAGTACCCAATGACCACCTTTGAATAGCCACAACAATGCTGTGATCAGATCCTGGATATGCTGGGAAGGAAAACTCCAGGATAACCAAGATTTTGGTAAATGTCAGTGAACCTTGTGTTGTGCTGGTTTCCTGGTACAGCAGGGGAAGCAATCAATCTGCTTAGTCATTAGTAGTTGTTTCTATCCACATATCCACATTGGATAATGTGCAGGGCAGTGCCATATTGATTGCATTTCTTACAGACTGGGTCAGGAGGACTAATAAGTGCACCAGCTTCCCTTGATGCTTCTCCATGTTTACTTCAGGAAAAACTTCAATTCTCATGGAGTGTACTGGTGTGAATCCGGAGAAAAAGGGAAAGAGCAACCACTGGTATAGAAACAAAAGCCTAAATCACTGAGATTGGATATGAATTAGAAATATTCATCATAGAATCACAGTGGTTTAGGTTGGAAGGGACCTAAAAGATCTCTGGTTCTAAACTTCCTGCCATGGGCAGGGACACCTTCCACTAGACTGGATTTCCAAAAAGGGAAGCAAGAACCATCCAGCCTGGCCTTGAACACTTCCAGGGGTGGAGCAGCCACAGCTTCTCTGGACAACCTGTGTCAGGGCCTCAACATCCTCACAGCCAAGAATTTCTGCCCAATATCCCACCTAGCCCTGCCCTCTGGCAGTTTGAAGCCATTCCCCCTTGTCCTGTCACTCCAGACTCTCATCCAAAGTCCCTCTCCAGCTCTTTTGGAGCCCCTTTAGGCACTGGCAGGGTCTCTAAGGTCTCTCTGCAGCCTTCTCTCCCCCAGGCTGAACACCCTCAGCTCTCCCAGCCTGTCTCCAGATCAGAGGGGCTCCAGTCCTTGGAGCATCCTTGCGGCCTCCTCTGGACTCACTTTGCATGATTACTTACCCATTGAGCAAATGACGCTGGTGTGCAGGGATAGAGGTGTGATACATCACTGACTGTCTCCCTCTGCTGCTTCACAAGAACCCCGAAGCAATTTTTTCCCCACTTATGTCATTGAAGCAGAGCTGGTATTTCCTGACTGACCCAATACACTGATTATTATAATCACCAGTCATATCTTATGATTATTCCAACCCACTTATTCCACTCAGCCTGAGCAGAAATTCATTTCCCCCTCAAGAAAAAAAAAAAAGGCCAATGACTTTTATTATTATTTTGTTTCAGACTCTATTCAGCCCTTCAATTTCTATCTGTGAGTCAATCCCCTCCAGCTGTGAATCTCTCAGCAAGTTCCCTGGCAAAGCAGGTTTTGTCCTGCCCAGCACTGCTTTGAGAGGATAAAAGCAGGACACTAAGGGGCAGGTCACCTTGCTATTATTCCTCAGCACCTTTGCCTTCACTCTGAATGTTAATGCGAACTAGAGGTGCCAGCTGGGGTGTTTTGCAGACTGAAGACCCTGAGCAAATTCCCTCCACTACTGTAAAACAAGAAAGAGCATAAACTTGGTATAATCACATAGACATATTATCACAGATATTGTGAGTCCTCTTGGGGACTTCATGGGTTATGGATAAAGAAACTCATTCCCTTCATTTGGGTGGGATTCAAGGGTGGTGTGAGAGCTGGGTGTGGATTAGGCATGAATGAAAGTATGGAGTTCATAGGATTTAGCCTAGGAGGCAGTTTTGTGGTCTATACTGAAGTTAATCCCAGAAGATATAAATAATGGAAATTTCACAAGGTCAGAGGGCTGGGTTGCATTTGGTTACATCTGGGCTGGACCAGGAAACAAAGTTTGGGTTTAAATAAACAACTTAAAACTATGGAGAGAGTCAGACACTGCAACTCTGAGGTCTGATCCTGAGCTCAATGACTCCCTCTTTTGCTATCAGACAGACTTAGGGGTGCCTTTAGACAGACATTGACTTAGACACATGGAGAGACCTCTGCCTACCCTGTTCTGAAGCCAAATAACTGGCTTCAGAGCCCCATATTCCTTGTCCCCTACAAGTGCAGTTTCTGTTAAATCACTGTGCGAATTACAGACAGGCTGAAGTCTCAGGAGGATTTTTTAAGGTTCATTATTTTATTAGCTCTGTTTATCTTTCTGTTCCATGGTGACAGCTGAAGTAATCCCAGACTTTAAGAATAAACTCAGAGCTTCACCTGTGCTTAGTTAAAGAGCACGAGCTGAAGCACAATACTTTCCACAAACACAGCCTTGTGAGGGGTGTCATACATCACGCATTGTGCTGGAAATTATTTTGTCCACATTTAGTGTCCATTTGGTGCCCAGCGAAGCCAGTGGAAACATAAAAATGCTGGCAGCAAATAAGGAGAACAGCTTTTGACTTTTAGTTCTGCCAAAATCTCAGCTGAATATTTGTCAAGAGGTCACCAGTCCACCTTTCATTACAAACTTGCTGACTATGAACTTATGTTGTTTGTTTGTTTGATTCTCTTAAGTGTCTGATAATTCTTATAAAAGACTGAAGCAGAGTGTTACTGAACAAGTTTCAACTGTGCAAAGAGAAGCAATAGAAAAACGAAACAAACAAAAACCCCTCAATAAATCTCCAGTTAAAACGTTGCATCTGAGCAAATTACTGGCACCAGTTTCTTCTCTGGGCTGAAACTTTATCCACCCCCCAGTGAGCCTTTGAGCCAAAGTCTTTTTTGGCCAAGTACAGTTTCTTCAGGAAGGTCAAGCCCTTAACCTCCAGTCCTTCTTTTGCTGGCAGCCTGGAGCCTGAATATTTTGGGACAGATGTTTAGGGCTGTGGGTCACTTAAAAAACAGGGGACCTGTTTGCCTTTCTTGGAGTTAGTATGAAAGATATTATTCAAAGCTCTTTTTGCTGCATGATGGATTTTTCATTTTAGTTTTTAATCAAAAGATCTGTTGCCTGTCTTCTTGCTGCTAGTGAAAGAAACCACAAATAATTTCTCTCTTCACAAAAAAAAAATAAAAAATTAAACAGTGGTCCGGTATGGGACTCTTAAGAGCATATAACAACCACAAAATATTCAAAGTATTCAAAGCAAGTGAAAAGCTCCATAACCTTCATCCAGGAGACACTGGCTAACAATGTGTGCTACACAACTTGGCCTTTCGCCCAGCTGCTGCTCTGTGCAGGTTGCATGGCTGCACCAAGGCAGTATTTCCAATAATCTCCTTGGGGACAAAGAGCAGAAGAATTTACATCTTGATTGAAGCAGGAATCCAACAGAAGTTTACACTGAGTTAATGCCTGGAGGCCCAAGCTTTCTCCCCAAATCCATACCTGGAAGAGTGTGGAAGGAAAAGGGATCGTTGGCAGATGGTCACTTATTATGTGTATCCTGAAACAGTTGGAGAGTGAGATGGGCATCAGGGAACAGCAAAACAGTAAGAACAGGCGCCATTTCTCGCTCCTAAGCGCGTGTAGGAAGGAGACCCAGCTGCACCCCTTCCTCTGCTCTTCCTGTGCTTCCTGTGCTCTTCCTTCCTCTATTCCCCAGCAAGAAAACCTGCCTGCATGTGTGCAGAAGGAGCAAAAGCACCTTCCAGCACGGCTCTGGCTGAGGTGGTTGGCTCCAAGTTTAAATACTTCGGTAGACAATCAACTCAGATGAAGTAAGGGATCCTCTGTGTTTAATGTAGCGTTAGTTTCCTATTAAGTTTCTGAAATAGACGTATGTCCTCAGTTTTTCAAGACCATCGGATGAATTTGCAAGAGGTACCCTTGAACTTGGGTACCCATCTTCCGACTGGCCTGTACCAAACACACCTGTCTCTTACCCAGGTTTTGTGTCCTGTTTCTACTAAGACCAATGACCACTTCTACCAGAAGGTTGCTTGGGTGATGCAAGAGATGTTGGGATTACTTGGTCCTCGGGAAGACAGTCTGAGAGGATCTTGGAATACCCAGCTGAGTGTTCAAGCTATCCATGCATTGAACCAGCAGTGTCTGAGAGGGCACACACTGCTCCCATCCATGCCATGACACGCGAGGCAGAAGCAGGAGCTTCCCAAGAGATGGGTGTGCTTACAGTGCATGAAAATGTAGGTCTCGGGGCTTCCTGCCCACACCATGCCTTCCTGCCCGAGCACAGTAGCACATACCCCTCTCCCAGCCTCTCCTCACTCTAGCCAGACCCAGCAGAGAACACTTACACATCCTAGAATTAACAAGGTCAAGAGGAGAGCTGAGGAAGGGTCTGACTCCGGTTCTGGGGTAGAACATTCAATTGGGAGGAAGGGAAGATTTCCAGCTTCCTGGTCTCTTCACACATGTTCTGCTATTTTCTCACTGAAATGGTGTTTCATCTGGATTCCCTTCAGAAGTCCACTACACAACACAGACCTTCCCATTCCTCAACCTCCTTACATGACCCTCATAGCAAAGATCTTCAGGCATCATATGATGAATTCAGGGAATGACCATCAGAGACAGGAATGCTGTTCCTCAGCTTTCTGAGGCTCTTTAGATAGTTTAAACTCACATTTTCCCAAATAGAAATAACCTAGGAGAAGACAACTACAAGCTACCAGGCAGAGGAACACATATATGATGCTGTGAATCCTTAGGCCTTCAGCACTTAGGCTGGATGAGGCCCTGGCACAGGTTGCCCAGAGAAGCTGTGTCTGCCCCATCCCTGGAAGTGTTCAAGGCCAGGTGTTGCAGTTTGAAGCTGGCACCTACGAAAAAACGATCTACTTATTTTCCTCTGCTATAGCTGAGCAGAGGAGGGGGAAATGAAAACTTCATTTTCATAAGTTGAGATAAGGATTATTGAAAAAAAAAACCCACTCTAAGGCAAAACAGGTTCAAAACTTAAACAGCATAAAGAAAATTTATTATTCACAGAATTAAAAGTAAAAAGGGTAATGGGAACCAAAGCAAACCTTCAGAACACCTTTCTTTCTCAGTCTCTTCATCTTTCCACCGACGGCGCAAGGAAACAAAACATGAGGCTTTGGTCAGTATTTCACTTCTTAAAAGTCTTTCTTCAGTATGTTTAAGGAAAAGAGCTTCTTCTACTGTGCTGTGGGATCCTTCCCACAGGAGATAGTTCTCTGCAAACTTTTCTAGCGTGGTTTTAACTTTCTCAAGCAACAGTCCCGACCAAACCTGCTGCAATGTGAATCCTTCCCACGGGTCAAGCAGTCTTCCCACAACTCCTTAGCGTCGGTCATTTTAGTTCATGGGGGTTTAGTATTTTAAGGATGAGCTGTTCTAGTTTGGAAGCAAAGGCTCTCTTCTTCTATCTCTAAAAGCAAGGGTCATCTCTCTTTGTTTGACTTCCTCACTAGATTACAGCTTTTTAATATCCATGCGCTCTAGAGTGAGTACTCTTCTTCACGGGCTGCACATGGATCTCTGCACCCCTCCATGCACCTCATGAATTACAGGGAAACAGTTTGCTATATTACAGTCCTCACCACGGCTCGCAGGAGAATCTCATCTTCAGCATTTGAAGCACTTCCTCCCTCTCCTTTTTTTCACTGACCTTGGTGCCACCATAGTGGTTTTCCTCAGGTGTCCTTAGTTTTCCTTTTTCTCCGACTTGCAAGAAAATTGGTGTCTCTAAGTTGCAGTTGAGAGGTTGATCTCGTCCGGGCTCCGCATCGGGGAATTGCTCGCCATGTCTCTTGCTGCCAGCCACATGGTCCCTGCCAGCACCACACTGTCGGCCCTGGCCGTGTGGTCCTTGCCAGCACTGCACAGGTGGCTCTGGCCTCAGGAGGGCCCGGGCTGCACGGTCCTGGCCTTGGGAGGCCTCTGGCCGAGCAGGCCCCGGTAGCCCTCCCACCAGGATGGGCCCCGGCGGTCCCCTGCCAGGATAGGCCCCGGCAGCTGCCTCACCACCCCTCAGGAGAAGAAAAGAGAGAACTTCCTGCAGTTTTTCCTTTCTTAAATATGTCATCACAGAGGCGTTACCAACTTGTCTAATTGGGCTAGTAACCAGCCCAGCGTCGGAGCCTTCCGCAATTGGCTCTGTGCCGGACATAGAAGTTTTGAGCAGCTCCTCCCGCCCCCACTAAAAACCAGGCTGGTTTAAACCAACACACCAGGTTGGATGGGGCTTGGGCTAACCTGGTCTAGTGGAAGATGTCCCTGCAGGGAGTTTGGAACTAGATGGTCTTTAAAGCCTTTTCCAACCCAAACCATACTATGATTTTATGATTCTAAGTATCTCAAATATAACTTTGTGCTATTTACGCATAAAAATATGTTTGAAATGAATATCTGTGCATTTACTTTGTCTACATAGGAAAAAAATAACAAACTTTGAGATGTGAATCTCTTCAACCAACTTACTATTGGTCTCACTATACCTCATTGTAATTTTTTGCTTTATTTTCTATTATTTTGATCAATAATTCTCACACTGCAAATCTGTAAAACCAATTTTTTAGGCTGTCTCACAGGATTCTGAGAGCTTGCAGAAAAATAGCATCACTGGAATTGACTGTCAGCTAAATGAGGCAAAACTACTCTCTCAAAAGAAAAAGTACTTTGGAAATATGTGGGTATTCACAGAAAGGAATGGTGCATTACTGAGACTTTCACAAGTCAAGGGGGTTTGGTCATTCTGGTATTGTTGCCTTAAGCCCCTAAAATCAAGAGCCAAACACGGTTAAGGTGATAAAAATGCAGTTACCGTTTAATGAACGGTGCACAACATGCTGAAATACATGCCAAAAATGCATCGAAAATGCACACGGGATACAGGGCAAGTACAGTTTTAGAAGTTTAGCAAATTAGCATCATTGGTAAGAATCCCCAATTAGAAATACAGGTAATGAAGTAATTCCCCCTCTTGGATCAACTCCTTTTGAAGCCCCCCTCCTTGCTAGTTGTTTACATCTAATACATGGGAAAGTGTCTTGAGAAGGTGTCTTAGTCTTGATTCCCAGAAGAAGCAAGATTAGAACAGGCCTTCAGGAATTTGTTCACCTAATAGGAAAAGTATTGGAGTTAGGAAACTATATAACTGTACAAAAATAGTCTACAGAGCTATGAATATATATAAAAAATATATAAAAGCAAAAATCATTTGGGCATCATTATGGTAGGCAAGCAATCTGAAAAGCTGCTGCTGGAAATTTCTGGTTGTTGGCAGAACAGACACCTCATAGAAAGGGTGACGGTGACTCAGGGTAACAGGTGAATGCTCCAGATTATGCTTACAAAGTTGTTTTCACACTTTTTTTTTGCAAGAAGCACACGGCTGAGTCTCTCACTCGGGTTCTCTGAGAGAAGAAAGAGGCAGTAAGGTCTCTTCATTCCCTCTGATTGGGCCAATGCAGAGCACTATGTGGGCACATGCATGAAAAACATTGAGGTGCCAGAGTTTGTCCAGAGAATGGCAACAGAGCTGGGGAAGGGTCTGGAGCACAACACCAGGTTGTTCAAAGCCCCATCCAACCTGGTTTACTTGTGCTTCTCCTGATATGATGAGGAAATTTAAATGCTTTCCAAGCCAGCATTTCTTGTGATGAAGATCTTTTCCACCAAAAATGTTTCTCCAGTCCTCAGATGAGAGACAAAAAAGACCCTTTCTTGCAAAAGAGGCTGGGAGCCTAAGAAATAGCTAATTATGGGTCTGATTTCTTTCAGTAAAGTTGCTACTAGTGAAAGTTTGTGGCTTGTGGAGCACCACACAAGTTTGCTTGTCAGCCTTTTATTGCTGTTGTGGTTTTTGTACAGACACCTGCACAAGAAAAGCAATGACAGACACATTTTTAACCTTATCCTTACCAGAAATAGGATTCATTAGGAAAAAATCAAAGGTGGAAAGCATATTCTTATGCTCCTCCATGAGAATGTGCCCTGTATCATTGTTTCTCAAGACATGGTGTGCAAAACCACATCTACTGAGGCATAAAAGATCAAAGCCACACGTGCTGATGCATAAAAGGTTAGGAATGATGGATCCTTCATAATATGTTCAGTTTAAAGTAAGATGGAAAGATGCAGCTTGGTCTCAATGAAGTTTCAAGGACTTTGAAGGTTTGCGGTCCAAACTAATATGGAGCCTTTTTTCTAGACAATCAGAAATGGGCAAGGACTGTCCAATTTCTGAAGAAATTGTAGAGTATAAAGAAACTCAAGAAGATAAGCAAATACCTTGTGAAAATTAATATCCAGTATAGTCTTTTGAGCATCATCTACTCCAGTAAACTAAATACGATGAGGACTCAGACGGCGCATCAGTGTCAGTGCTGCTAAGCTCCCCTGGGATGCCTCTGTCCTGGATGAACCAACCACTTCCTCAAGTGCCACTAAGCACAGTCTGGGAAATAGCACAAGATGCTCAGACACCATGTTTTGGTCACAAATAGACTTCAGTAGTGTGGAAAAGGGGTATCAAGTGCCAGTTGGTCTCAGTGCTGAAAAGCAGCCACGGGCAAGTCCAATTTGCTAATGTAGACAGAACCGTAGAGAGAATTAATTACTCCAGACACGCTCAGGAGACAGAAATAACTAGAGCTCTTTGATGGGGCTGCTCATGTGCAACTACAACCCAAAAGAAAGGGAGGCTCAAAATTAATTTCCACAGAAATTCCGACATGCTTTACTATCTGGGAGGAATATGGATGTCACGATAGACATGTTGCTTCTTAGATCAAACACAGTGCACATGACAAGGCCTATCAGCATCCTAATTCTTTGCTTTTGCCATGCAAACACCCTTTTTTGCGACTTCAGAAATCTGACTCAGCTGCACAAAGCCAACAGTGACAAAGCTGAAGGAGCAGCTTACATGAGCACAGATTGATATTGCTTCATATACTGCCTTAGTGTCTGCCAAGGAAGGTGGGAACCTCCCTTGGAATGGAGAATATAACCCCCTTCCTTCCAAATTATTATAACCTTGAAATTAAGGGGCTTTCAGGCAAAGATATGGGAAAAGGAATAACAGTTCTTTACTAGTATGTGTATGTATAACAAGACAAACAAACAACAACAATGGCAGCAACAACAAACAGAACCAGAGACCCCAAAATAAGGCAAGAATTTCTGGTAACTTTTGCCTGGAAATGTGGCTGCAGTAGCTGCAGCTAATTGATAACAACATAGACACACAGCAGACACACTGTCCTGGTATTTGTTGGCAAGAATAGTCCAGCAACTCCATCCAAACTGCTGCAAGGAGGGTGAGATGGGAAGGAAGCCTGAACACGTCACACAGAGGAATTTATATCACATGCTATGCTTCACATGTGATGTTTTTTCCCCTACCTACTCACACAGTAGGTTTGTGACTTTAATCTGTTTATTTTTAGTAGGAAGTATAAGTAGGTAAATACGTGCTCTGAGCTGATATTTTAGGCAGGAAGGTTTAATTGTGTCTGTGTACTAATTGTTGTTATGTTTCTGGGTATTATTGATTTTGGACTTGCTCCTGCACACTCCCGCACTCCAGGAGCATAGGTTGTTTGGCTGCTATCACAAACACTCCCTGCTACTACTGTACAAACTGCTCAGGGTGGGGGTTTCCAGCTGCCAAATAGGTCTTTGGAGAGAATCCTCGTTTGTCTGCAGGATGAGTGGAGGAGAGACTATGGCCATGCAGGTTGTCCCTACGCTACACTGGCAAAACGCAGCCACCATGGTCAAATGAGACACAGGCTCTGCCGTTGCTCTGCTTTTGCTGCTTTTGCTGCAAGAAGTGATGAAATCAGCACTACCAGCATGGAAACTGGCTGTGAGCTTTGCCCACCTTGCTAAACTACTTGATGACTTACATCTCACTGCCTCCAACATGTCAGTGAAGATGCTCAGGGCTCAAGATAGTAAGAAACAGAGTTTTTCACCTCCTGCCTATGTTGTAAGTCTGCAGCCACTCAAGTAGTTGTGCAAGCACTTGGCCCCATTTCCAAGTCTCACAAGCAGCATGAGATTCCTCAGTCATGCACAGATATCTTCTACGACATCCTTGCATGGGAGCGTTTGCTGAAGAAAACTTTATAACCTGGTAAATTTTCATTGAACTTGAAATCTTTACACAGCCCTCTCCTGATTCCCTATTTCAATCTGACTTCCTGGGTTAAAAGCTCTGAAGGTAAATACCAGATTTTTTATAAACACTCAAGTTCAATTCCAGATAATTTACACGGTTTGGGTAATATCATCAAACAAAACACAGTATAAATAATGCCAAAAACCACAGTGCAGATACGTAAACAAATTACAAGGTCTTGTAAAATGACTTGATTTTGAGTAAAACCAAGAATAAAAAGGCAGACCAGAGTTTAGTCTTCAAATGGCCCAGGTCAACTTGGACTAGCTGAAGACCTATCAACCACAGTGTTAACAGGCTTCACTTACTTTCTAGACTGTAAATTAAACTGTAATTAATCATCACCACCCCAAGAAAACAATCTCCTGCAATCACCTTGTCATGACAATACATCTTTGTAATATTGCAGATGCTCAGGGACATCTTATAAACAGGATGTAAGTGAACGTCTATTAAAAAAATTAACTGGATTACTGCAGTTGCTAAATATTATTCCAAGTTTCATAATACTATGTGCTTTAAGGCCAACATATAAAACAGCAGCTGCTGTTAGAGGAGTTTGTTTTTCAACACATAATCAAATTTTGGCTTGTAAAAGGCTGTTATTTTTCTATCCTCATTTTTTTCCTGGGAATTGTTGAACCAAGCACAGGCATAAAAAAAAAAAACAAGGAAAAAAACCCCAAAACTGTCTTCCTGAATTTTTTTTTATGGGTTTCTTTATTTTTGTCTTTAATTCACCCACCTCCCCACTCATCAGTTGCTAGTAGCTCTCTTCTGTTATATCGGTGCTGCTGGAGACAGCTCATTCTCTCTCCATTCATATTGCTAAACCAGGAGATTTCTCAGATCCTGTGTCCAGCTAGGTGCCCCAAACCAATTCCTGAATCCACATCATGATGCTAATTTTTAACTCAGGCTCTTGTACAAATTAGAGCAACGTAAAGGTGGAGTGTTCTTTTTGACACATATTACTACACCCAAGGGAGAGAGCTCCACCAGTCCTGCCAAGAGAAGGGTGATAACCCATTCAGCATCAGCTACCAGGGCGGAAAACCTAGACCAGGACATGGCTTTCCTGCATCACTGCAGCACCCTGAAGGTCAACTGGAGGGTCTGCTTGACTCACAGTCAAAGAATAAAGCAAGGGGCAGACAGGTGAACACAGACAGGGGAGCACAGGGAAGCAACAGTCATGCTCAGCTGTCGTTGTAGATATGGACACAACACAGCAATTTCCCAAGGTACTGGTAATAAGGAGGACCTTTTATTGCACACTAACTGTGCTTTTATACATAAGCAGAAGGCAAGCGTGTACAAAGCTCATAGGTCACAGAATCCTTTGCATTCGTCTATTTGGATGGTCTTCACAGCTTTTCCACTCTGACCATAACTGTCTGTTGTTTGGCTGACATGCATTCCTCTCTCATTATTTACTTCTTCTTATCCTGGCCTTTTCCACCTCCTCCAGATGTAGCAGCTCTGCTGTCTCACAGGTAAGCGGGAATGTTGTCCACGGAATCCTTTTCTACTTAGCTGAAGTAACAGGAGTAGGCCATGATTTTACAAAGGCAACAAAGCCTTCATTTTATAAGGTTTTAACCTCTATACAACACTCGACAAAAGCCATCAAGGTTTCTGCAAGGTGTAGATTTATCTGAAGGGAAATTTTATCAAGGGTAAGGCACAGAATGGAAAAGCACAGACTTGTGGTTTTGGAAGTCCACCTGATCCAATGGACTAGATGATCTTTAATGCCCCTTCCAACCCAACCCATTCCATGATTCTATGATAAGCAACAATGGCCACATCCAGGCAGAAGCAGTTGTCCTCTCTACATTGGAGAAGACAGAGGGAACGATGTCTTTGACAGAACAAAGTTGAAGAAGGTGTCCCTGAACATTTCCCCACAAACCTTTCTGCAAGGGCTCCTCTATCTCTGATCTTATTCTGTGTATTGGTGTTGGGCTGGATCGTGATTTTGATCCTCCATGTTTCCTTCTATCCACCTTCTCTCCTGAAGTATTTCGTCCATGCTTCTCCTGCCATTCAGCCATTATGGACCTTGGCGCTGGGTTTTGACCTCTCTTCCCCCTCTGTCTCAACACAGGGACCTCTCACTATCAAGACCTGCATTTCAAACACACTTCTTGTTCCCAGAAGTGAATACATTTTCCTTCCAGATCCCGTCTCTCCACCTTGGGTTGACTCACAGAACTCTGACTCTTTTTCCTCCTTTTCTGTCCTTGGTGCAGCACATCACTCATGCTTTTCTTTCATTCCCAAGTCCACACTTCCCTCTTGGAGACCAACAAATCATACGGTATTCAATCACACAGTTGAAGTTATAAACAGAGCTGTCCTAAGACCTCTCCTTTTCTACCTGCACTACTCCTCAACCTTCATAACTGGAGTTCTTCCACCCAGGACCAAGATCCAGACTATTACTTCACATAGCAGGCACTGGCTTATCTCTGTCTTCTCATCTAATTTCTTTTTTTATCTCTTCACATTCTTGGCCTTGTGCCTTTGCCCTTTCTCTGTGTTCATCTGTCGAACATCCTCTTTTCTTCAAAGCACTGCTTAAAATTCAGCTCTCCAAGCAGAAAACTTGACTACTTTAGATTTCAAAGTGTCCTAGACTGGGAGTATGTCTTACTTGTAATCTACAAAATACTGTTCACATCTAAGGTACCCTACAAATGTTATCTAATAACTGGAATTCATTGCACTGCATTTATGATCAGCTAGAAAAGGATAAGGAAGACCAGCTAAGATGTGAAGTTAACCATTTAAAGCCTAAAACAAAGAACCCAGTGACATGAAGACTTGGATTAGGCATTAAGCTGAAGGCAGGTGGATTTAGATTGGATATTAGGAAGAAATTCTTCCCTGTGAGGGTGGGGAGGCCCTGGCACAGGTTGCCCAGAGAAGCTGTGGCTGCCCCATCCCTGGAAGTGTCCAAGGCCAGGTTGGATGGGGCTTGGAACAACCTGATATACTGGAAGGTAGGGGGTGGAATTGGATGAGCTCTAAGGTCCCTTCAAACCCAACCCATTCTGTGATTCCGTAATTTTCAAATGAGATTTTGCTTCGTTGTATAAAGAAATTATTTTTTTGCATTTGAGCAAAATGCTGAGTTTTGCTTCAGGGCTTCCACTCAGGAGGAATTTGCTATGAAGCATGTGCTCAGATCTGTGAATTAACCATTTCAGGTTGCTTTGCACGAGTAGCAATTGTTGTGTTAGCAGTTAAGGTCTTGACAACCACATGATCATGCTCTGACCCTGTTTGGCTCACTGGGAGAGGTGTAGCCCGTGAAGTTAGGCTACTGGGACCATGTGTATTGCCATAAGTCAGGAGAAAGGGGATAACAAAAGATAAAAGTGGCTTTTGAAAATTCAGAAGAAGCCAGGATGACCTCCAGTTGCAGTCACCAAAGCGGTACCTCCTGACCTTCTATGTAGTGGGAGGATCATGTGGGAATAGAGCAAAAGGCAGTTTAAAATATTTAAAAATTAATGGAAATGAAGTTCATAAGCAGGTTTCAACCACTGTAGCTCTACTGCCATTAGCATGGACTGGTTGATGTACACCCCCTTTGAACCCAGCTAAATCATCTTAACCCAACCCTGTAAAACACTTTATCTCATATCAGAACTACAAACACCTTGGGCATCACTGCCTGGTTGTATCTGTACAGTCATAGCTATGATTTCCATGGATTTTTTAGTCTAACTCATAAACTTGGACTTGAATTAAGTAATGAAGGTTACAGACAGATAGTTGGAGAATCTCTCCTTCTATAAATAATGTATAATCTAATAGCAAAATAAGGCTAAAATTGAGCACAACTTCCTCCGAGGAGCAGATAGTGTGGGAAAAGCCCTGGAAGAGGATGGCAGTTGCCTCTTATTCTTCAGGCATCACCAGGATCATCGGGGAAGGGAGGAATTGTGCTAGAAGAGAGCGATGATTTGCCAATTAAAAGCCGCTGATTAGGGAGAGAAGTTACAGGGCCCTGTGGAGAGCTGCTGCGTGAGGACACCAGATGAGCAGCAGCTCGGGATGTCAAACTGGCCCAAGGAAAGACACAGCGGTTGGTTAATTACATGAGGAGGGTTGGAGACCAGAGAAAAGACTCTAGAAGATGCATTTTTCTATTCATGTACTTTTAATTTTGCCCTAAGTGCCAACAGTATCCAAGCAACTCAGAATCACAAATGGATTTTATCTTTACACTACCCTGTAGAGAAGGCAGATGGCCAAAGGCTTGGGGAGCCAAGGCGAAGAGCAGAGCAAGTGATTTATTAGCCTGGGGTCACAGAGATTCTGGTGATGCGAGCCCTTGTTAAGCCTCTTCACCACAAAGGCATGCTTTCCCCAAAGGAGGGAACTGATCAGCAACCTACTGGTGTTTATTTGAATCAGGGCCCGAGGATAAGGAAAACACTAATCACAGAGTCATTAAGGTTGGAAAAAGTCCTCTAAGATCACTGAGTACTCCTTAAACCAGCAGCACTGTGTTCCCAGTGGTGACACGTTCACTAAACCATGGCCCCAGCTGCCAATTGGTAGAGAAGTGTCACACACACAGGAAATCACAACCACCTTGTTATTATAACAGTTTTCCACTGGAAAAAGAAACACATTATCATAAATGTGCCAAGCTGAGGCAGAGCTCACAGGACAGTAGTGGGATGGGTCCTGATGAGAGGCAAGATATTGGTCCACTACAGCCATTCATGTGGGGTTTTTTTTTTCCATAGGCTACATGAAAAGGACTCCTGCATACTTCTTGACTTGGAAGCCACAGCTGGTCCAGCTGTGTTTCCCACCATCTGAACAGTTTGGTGAGGTTAACACATTTTCCCCAAAACAACAACACTCCCTTGTGGCTCTTAGACTGGCGGTTCAGTGCCGATACAAAACCGATCATTGCCAGGTGATGTTCCCCTCACTCGGATCCAGCACAGCCTTCCTTGCTTCAGCACGGGCCTTTTGTGCTTAGAAGTTCTATTATGAAAGTTCACCTTTCTACACTGTAAAAGCAGAGTGTGGGAGACCCGTGAACAGCAGAGTAAGAAATTAAATGCAGATTGGTAAAAAGCATAATTTTTCTATTCCAGTTGACACATAGAATCACAGAATGATTTGGTTTGGAAGGGACATTGAAGATCATCTAGTTCTAACCCCATAGTGAAGAATTCATTCTCGTAGTGAAAAATTCATATTTATAATGTCATGGTACATGGCATGACCAGATTAAATAATTGGGGGATTTTCTGGTATTAACTTGATTTTTTGGAGCTATTTCTTTTGTCATGAGATCATGAAGAAGACCAGCCTGCCACCATTCAAACTGCAACATAAAAACTGATTAGGTATTGTTTTTCACAGGAAACCATTTACAGCATGATGCAGTTTGGGCTGTTCTGGCTTAGGTTTGCTGTGACACACTTGCATGGGATTGTTTAAACTCTTGGCAAACAAGAGGGAGCTTGCAGCATAGCTGGAGAAGCCTGGCTACATTCCTAGAGAGCTTCATGCAGGTGGCATCCACCTGACCCTTTGATTTGTCTTTTATGTCAATAATGATATGTTTCTGAGGAGGACAGAGTGAAATCATATGTTGAATTCATAACTCACGTACATTTTCTGCCAGCAAAGTCCTTCGGCATTCATAAAAGAAAAACAGATACATACAACATCATGGGCTCATGTTTCAAAAATGAAGCATCCAATTAAACGAGTCATTCTTTCCCAAACAGCAGTCTTTTTGCACTTCTATTATAATCAAGTTCTATTATTTTGGCACAACTATTTACTTTTTTCATATGAAACAATGAATCATTAGTAGCTGTACCTGAAAGTAAACAGAAATTGAAGCTGTGGCAGAGAAACCCATGGAAATCCAGGGAGGATCAGGGACAATGGTTTTAAACTAAAAGAGGAGAATTTTAGATTAGAAACTCGTTTCCTAGAGAGTGGTGAGGCCCTGGCGCAGGTTGCCCAGAGAAGCTGTGGCTGCCCCATCCCTGGAAATGTTCAAGGCCAGGCTGGATGGGGCTTGGAGCAACCTGGGATAGTGGAATGTGTTCCTTCCCATGGAAGGGGGATTGGAATGAGATGATTTCAAAAGTCCCTTCCAACCCAAGCCTTTCTATGGTTCTATGAAATCCAAAGTGTAATTTGCCTTTAGTTTTGTGGTTTAACCCATCCACACTACTCATGGCCCTGAGCTACTCTTTCTCCTTAGTGCATCAGAAATTGCAGAGACTTCTTGCTTTTTTTATCACACAAACAAGCAGT
Source organism: Mohoua ochrocephala (assembly GCA_013398855.1). Classification (NCBI taxonomy): domain Eukaryota; kingdom Metazoa; phylum Chordata; class Aves; order Passeriformes; family Acanthizidae; genus Mohoua; species Mohoua ochrocephala. The sequence continues at coordinate 57,209 of VZTA01018028.1, read as the reverse complement.
ATCCTACATAGTTCAGAAGGGGCTGGTGTTACCTGAATAGTAATAAAATAGTAATGAATAGTAACGGAAAACTAAATCTGTGGGCTAATATGAGACTGTAAGGAAAAGGAAGCAGGAGCGAGGTTGAGAGTTACTTTCACAAGCAGTCCCCCTGGTGACTCCTCTCAGGGGAGGAGAAGATGGACCAGCACAAGGCACTAACCTTAAGAAGAAATTTTTCAAACGTTTGTGAAAGAACAGGAAAAATTTGAACACCCCACAAAAGCAAAGTGGGGATGTTGCAGCCACAAACTAAGAGGAACAAGACTGTAGCCAAGACACTGTACACAGCATGGAAAACGTTATGGACCTCTGTAGGCTGGGTCCCTGCCAAGCCAACCAGAAGATATCTACACTAAGCTCTCCCAAGGTGGAAAATTTGTTTTGGTATCAAGAAATTAAATACCAAACAACATTTTGGTGATGCTCCAACAGCAGCAATAGCAAACGTTATGTTATTTTAAGTTGCTGTTACAAAACAGGTCTGGCCAGGGGAAGCAGAAGACAAGTCTGATGGACAAGTCATACCAGAAAGACACATACCAGAATTTCAGGAGTGAGACTGTTCTGTTTCATTTGGCTTCTTGCACTGGTTTGGTGGAAACTTGGGACTCTATAAGAAATATTATGATCAGCAGGATGGGTGGAATATAACAAAAAGAGGGCTCAAATCACAAGACTTTGAATTTTCATAAAACATCAAACCAAGAAGTTAAAACATAAGTTAGAAACAGATTCTTAAGTCTATAAGAGAAACAATCACCATTTTCCATAGGAATAAAATCCAGTCTGTCCAAGTGCATCCCGGTGTTTCCATTGCCTGTTATATTCCAGGGTTCACAAGTGAGCTCAAAAAATAATGCAGAAGCTGTCATTGCTTTAAGGGGCATTGTCATAGGATGCAGCAGCAAATGGGATGGCCAGCAATGGGGAATGTTTTTGCAGTGTGTACTCATTTATTTGTGGAGGACTGGGTAGCACCCTGCCAAAAAACAAGGTGAAGGATGAAAGCACATTAGCTTCCTCACAGGAGACTCCACAGGTCCTTGGGGGTCATTATGATGTCTGTCTTTGCTTTTGTACTGCTTAATTTCATCACGTCCAGGACAGTTTACACATCCCACAGGAGACTCATGATGATTGCATGGTTGATGTCACCCCGTCTCTCAGTGGTGTGATTGACCACCTGAAGTTTGCAAGCTCATGTGTCACTTCACCTGCTGAGCTCGCCAGGCTCAGAAGGAATTCTCTTCCTCCCTTCCTGCTTCTCAGTGGCCCCATGAACTCCACTGACCTGTGCAGTAACTCATGTGTCTCTCCAAAGAAAACGTGCCTGTGTAACACATCATCAGCACCTTGGTCTGTGTCGTGCATCAGAGTGCCACACACCCTCCTCCAAACCATAAACCACACAATTGTTTGGGCTGGAAAAGATCGAGTCCCACTGTTACCCCAGCACTGCCGTCTTACCCCACCACCGAGCCATGTTCACAGCTTTCGGACACTTCCAGGATGGTGATTCCACCGCTCCTGTGGGCAGCCTGTTCCAGTGCCCCATCCCACAGCAAACCTCAGTTCTGTGAGGCAGTCTCCGAGGCGTGGAAATCCAGATCTTCTAGGCCTATGGTGAGGAAGCTGTCTCATGCTTTTTTACAGTCATCCTAACCAACTAAGGAATTTCTTGGCAATTTCCAAGGGGAATTACATTTAGATTTGACCTAAGAACCTCCATTCCGTACATTACTGCTGTCCTGCTAATCTCTAGGCTGTAGATGACTGCAATGTGACCACAAAGTCTGGGACGAAAAGGACAGAGAAGAAGGGAAAGGGAAATCGTTAAGTCCTTAGGAAATCACACAAAGGGCACCCTGAACCAAGACCAAGAATGTGATTTGTAATGAAAACAAACCTCACTCTCATAAAAAAGTTGTTGGACAGGAAAAGTGATTTCCAGTAGCTTTAAGAATGAAGTTGGGTAATTGAAACTTTATTTTCTAGGGGTGGAAGGGTAATGGGGGGCATAGTCCACCTCAGTCAGGAACTTGGTAACTTTTGAGTTCTTGTGTAAGTTTTGCAAACAAGGCTACCACTACCAAATCAACCATCTGGGTGCAAACCGTGGTTGTGTCTCACCATAACAGGAGCTGCAGCTCTCTGTAGGGGATTTTGGTAGTTGCCCTCCAGTTGTCCTGCTGGCATCTGTACACCGTCGTTTCCCACATTCCACCTGTACATACCACATACATCCAAACCAAGCAATTTCCCAGATAAATTCTTCTACCCAACTTTTCCAATGGGACTAAAGCTCTGGGGCCAGAATTGTCCTTGTGCCGTCTGCACCTTGATTGAAAGAATTTAAAGGATCCAGGTTACATTTACCCTCAGGTTTAAAGTTTGCAAGCCCTGTTCCTAAACCCCAGTTTATTTCAGCTTGAGATTCCTATTTTACTTCCAAACAATAATAACTTTCCATTAAGCACCTGTGCTAACCCTAATAGAAAGTCACCCCTAGCCCTGTGGTACTTTCACAGTGGCTGATCAGATGAGGCAATTGCTCACTGAGTCCATGCCCTATTATCAGTTGAACTTCATAGCAATTATGTGCAATACAGCCATTTGATAACAATTATTTGTAGTAAAGCCTTGTCCTGTGTTCTCTGTACTTAGCAAGCTCTGCTTTGCAGCACCTTCCGGGGTTGTCTTAAGATGCTTTGGCAGATTTTTATGATGATTTTGGTCTCCTCAGTTCTATTTATTGCAGAAGAACTCATGCATCCCTCAGGACAAACTCAGAGGGGAGCACAGTCTGCAACCAAATGAGTTTGTGCATCCTCAAGGAATGGCTACAGCAAGGCTCTGCCCTGACCAAAATCCCTGCTTCACAGGGAAGGCAGCCCTCCAGGTCTCAAATTAGTCATTCTGGGCTTGCATGTGTCACATTTACATGGCAGATTTGAACAAAAGCTATAAATCAAGAGCTGAAACTGCACTGTGGTCACCTATGGATCTACATTACATATTTTCACCCCAAAAAAAGGAGGCTACACAATGCTCAGTAACAGCTATTACATCCAACTGTAGATCGATGCAGTTGGAAAAAGCACTTCCAAGCATTCAGATCCTTCTCTGGACACCTTTTTAATATTAAGAAATACTAGAAAGTGACATCTGATTACAGTGTTTTGTTAGTACCCTGTGTGTCTGCAGTCCAGAAGTGGCAGGGAGAATTGAACAAGTTGAAGTCTGGAGAGGAAAACAAATATTCCTGTTTCTGGGAACACTGCAGCTACAACACTTTGTTCTCACTAAATTTGTGCTTCTTCCTTGTGGTTTGTTCTCATGCTGTTGTTAGCCTCTTCTCAGACCAATATAGTATTTCTATTTCACGTCCAAAACAAACCAAGAGGAAAACCAGAAAACACAGCACATACTAGGAAAGAAGAAAAAAAGAATGCGCGGGTGGTCACTGGAAAAAGTTGCTAAATTTCCATCATGGTAGGTTTCCAAAAACCCAGCTGGACATGGTCCTGAGCAGTCTGACCCTGCTTTGAGCAAGAGGGTTGGACCAGATAATCTCCAGACGTTCCTGCCAACCTCAGTGATGTGTGGGCACAAAGAACTGTTCCCAGCTCCTTGCTGCATGCAGGTCGTGGGCAGCATCCTTAACAGCAAAAAAAGCCTGTGCAAAGAGACTTCCAGAGCCTTTAGCTGGCCTCTGGTGGAGCCTGACGTGAAGGAAGTCCCAAAGCACTGGAGATCTATGAGCCTCTGGGACAGTTCTGGCTAAGACCTGTGACAAGCTGATTTTTTTTCACCATAAAAGACAACTTCTGAACAATGTTTGCTCTAATGAGTAATAAATTGGGCTCTTACAAGTAAGGATTATCGACATTTTAGTAGAAGGGCCATTAAAAAGGATTCATGCTAGGTGGTTTGGGCATTCAAGTGACAGAATTAGATTGTCTTGGTTCCTTTGTTCCAAGCCAAACCATTCTGTGGTGTCTAAATCCCATATTGTAGTCCATGAGAGACTGGCTGATGTGCCTACCACTCTCTGAAGGGTACAATGATAGCCCAAAAAGCCCATGGTCCTAATCACCCACTCCCAGTTGGGTGACGAGAGTAGCTTTTCTAAATCCATTTAATAAAGGCAGCAACAGAAAACAGGATCACAGAAAATTTCAAAACTGCTAAAAAACTTACTGAGCTGGAAAGCTGATGAAAACACCAAAAAACCTACCCCTTCTCAATCCCAGTTAATTATCCTCCATCTTACTATTGATTTTTTTTTTTTTTCAAGTGTACTTTTCTTTTTTTTTTACTGTCAGAGTGTCGAGGCCCTGGAGCAACCTGGTCTAGTGGAAGGTGTCCCTGCCCATGGCTGGGAGGGTCGAACTGGATGAGTTTTAAGGTCTGTTCCAACCCAAATCATTTGATGCTGACACTCTGCCTCTGTACCAGACTGAAGTGCTCCAATGACAATTTCTTCTTGCAAAGGAACCCACAAACATACCTAACGGTGCTTCTTCCCTAACCTTCTCTTTGATAAGCTATGTTAAGCTCTAAATTTATCATAAGGTAAGTGTTTCTTTTCTACTGGAAGAAAACAGATTCAAAGATTATCAGGACAGACTTTGAGCAGGGGAAAAACTCAGTCCTACAGTGTGGAAGGAAACTGTGCACAGGCTGTTGGCAAACATTCTCCATGGTTTACTTCAAAACTTAGGGAAAGGAGCCCAGCATAGACACACAGGTGCTAAATATACTTTTTTTCCAATACAGGCAAACCCCAAAGCAGTATTTTTCTAGTTCATTATCCTAAATTATGATCAGTCTTCTCTGGATTGAATGTTACCAAGCTGAAACCATCTGCCTTTGTGTGCACCTGTGGGGATGCACAACCACCTTCACCTGTGAAATCCTTAGACGTCAAGAACTATTTATGCATTAGAAACAAAAGCATACAGTCTTAATTCAAGATTTTTGATTTTTTTAAAGGTTTCAGGTAGGGTTTTTTTGTTGTTGTTGTTGTTTTTAATCCCACTGATAAGTGTTTTGTTCAAAGGGCCCTAAGGGTCCTTTTTCTATTTTGCCCTGAAATTTCAAGAGCTTGTTTTGTCAGTGGGAGAAGGACTGAGACTGAAAATACTTTCACCCCAATGGTTTGACCTTTCCAGAAAACACGCAGTCCTCTGCGATTCCCTGCATCTTTAAAACACACATAGTACTGAAACTAGGGGGACTTTTTCTCTAACTTCAGTTCACTTTCTTAGCATCCTTTTTTGAAAATTCATGTGTTAGTGCAGTGCCAGAGCACGTTCATTAAACTGCTGAATTCAAAGCGACTCCTTAATGCCATTTCACTTGCTCTACAACTTATCCACAGCTTCCTGATAAGATACAAGCCTGGCACCTGCTAATTCCCACTACCAAAAATTATCTTTGCCATACCTACCCTTTCTTCTATTCCAAGGAGGGACATCAAATTAATTTCAGGAATGAAAATGCAGCTTATGAGGGAGATGGGATATGCAAATATTATCTTACCTACCGATGTTTTATTTTTAGCTGTTCGCTGATACTTATGGGGCTGTGAGAAGTGGATCCATGGCTGCGGGGGGATGAAGTGTCTCAAGGGCAGGTAGGAAAAGGCTGCACATCTGCCAGGCAGGACAAAAGAACAGGCAGTGATGCCTGGAGTTCATGCAAAGGAGAGAAGGCCAAATGCTCCAAGCACCTCATGTTACTGTCACTATCAAAAATCAACTAAAAAAAAAGAATTAACATATCTACCCTACATTTTAGGTCACCTTGTCTATTTCTTATTTGTAAAGATATTCATATGGTGAAATACTGAAACAGACAAATTCAGTAAAAGAATCTGAAGAAAAACAAGTTGAAATTTGGGAAAGCAGCAAGAGGGTCAAGAATGAACACAGTGATTACCAAAGTTCCTTCTTCCAAGTTTCTTACATCACCCCTAGACATCCCCACCATGTGCTTCAACTTGCCAATCTGAAATCAATCACTTCTCATAGAAACATGAAAAGATTTCAGGTGTTTAACAATTTGCTGTCAAATAGTCCACTGTAGTTGTCCATACCTTTGCTCCAGTCATGACTAAAGAGGCGAACAAAAGTCTTACATAAAACATCAGAATAAATTGGACCAGAACTCAATGTAGTGAATGCATTAGGTGTTGAATTCACCTCAGGCCATTTCTTGGTATCTATTTTTGGCTGGGGAGGGCACATACCTTCACCTAAAACTGAAACTGTAACTTTGGGCAATGTTCTTGGTCCTAAGTGCTTAAGTAAAATCTTGCTCTCTCTTATATTCTCATGGCCTTCCAGTACTAGATATGCCAGGGACACTCAAAGCACTGCAAGAGCCCAGGTGACAAGGACAATTTGATACAAGCCAGAAGAACTGTGCGTGTCACCTGTTTTGGGCCTTTCACAGCTGGGTATGAAAATACAGACCATTCCTTACGCTGACTTAGGCAAAGCACAGCAGACTTTTCACTGCCAATAACATCAGTATTAAGCCACTTTCTGTCATTCTGTAGCAATGTGGAACTTTCACAACCTTAGATCATAACTTGTTCACTTTTGTTGATGGCTGTGATTTCATTAAAATAAGAGTAAAAACTCCTGAACGGTTATCAAAACCTGAACTACCTACAATGACATACTGGCAGGGTTATCATTTAACTAAAGAAAGAAATGTGGAATGTTTCATTTATAACATATTATTCTCTTCAATCCTGAGCACTAGGGATAGCAGAACCCAAACCAATACTTATTTCAATATAAAGGCAACACAAAAATCATTAGTTTCGTAACCCGCTATTCCAGTATTTGCATGTCAAATTTATCAGAACACTTCTCCACAATTATAAACTACATTATTTTGGAACTAACGCTGATGGAAAAAGAAAACAGGAGGAAAAAAAGAAGTATATGAAGGTCCTAGTGACTTAATTTATAAGATAACTGAGGTTAGAGAAAACCAAGAGCCCCCTCTAGGGGTTACTGCGAGTTCTAACATAGGATATGTTACGGATACTCAGGACAGGTACGAAATGCTTCTCAGGGTTTGCATTTTTTTAGTTTGAGTTAATCCAGTAGGAATTTAACCTTAACTACAATATCAACAGTAAAATGACACCTTAAAAAAAAAAAGACTGACGCAAAAAGCTGTATTAGACTTTGGATGAAATCTACTTACAGTAGTACTTCAGCACCAAAACGTGGGCAGTTAGGCTTATACATGTATATACAATTAAATGATATGTCAAAGTCATAAAATGCTTAGTTATTTATAATGAAATCTATACAAAACAGTTAAAAACATGGTTTTATATACATTTTGGAAAAAAAAGTATTGTCTTGATTACCAGAATGTATTAAAACTGGTTCTCTTGTCCCATCTGAACCCAAACCGCTCTCTGTGACTTGTAACTATCACAAAACCCCAATGTATTGCTTCAACAAGCCAAGGCATAAGGCTAATTTTGGAGACCTACCACTGTATATCCATTTAAGCTTTCAAACTCCCTAAATGGTCAACTTTAAAAACAGCATGTAAGAGTAAAATATAGATTTTTAAAAGTCTTCGCTCACTTCTGAATTCTCAAGTTCAACTTGGAAAGGTGTTGAACTATTTATCCCCAATTTTGAAAAACTGATTAATAGCAAAAGACACCTCCTTCTTCCCGGTTTGTACTAGAATTAATACAACTGCCTGTTTCACAGGAGCTTTTTCAACAACTTGTCTCACTTTAAATTTTATATTTAAATAAATAATCAAAGGTTAACTAGAGTAGATGAGCATTTTGTGTGCTTATGGCACAAAGAAATGCCTCATCTACCATTACCCTACTTCTTGTAAAGCATGAAAACAAAACTCCACTTGCAAATCCACTTTGCTACGAGTTAGTGATTTATTTTGCTTATTTCCAAACGTTCACCAACAAGAATTTAAAAAAAATATATTTTTAGTCTTCTGAAAAAATTTTTTAAGTGAGCATGAGTGCAAGAAAGCTAACCAATTCCAAAATTCCTGGGGCTTTTCCAGCACTGTCAGAGACACTTTTTCTCTCACATGCTATTTGAAAATAAAAATATTTATTAAATGTTTTCTCTTTTTTTTTTCCTTTGTTTTTTGGATGGTGTTTTGCTCAACAGCTAAAAAGACACAGCAAAAATAATGATCCCTTTTCACTGAAAGCTGTTTCAGTATCTGGGCAAGGGCTTCAATAGCACAAGCTGTAGAATTCATTGCAGATTCGTTTTTGAACGGGAGTACATTCCACTGTCACAGGTTTACTAAATCTCGGTAACTACATCTTCTCTTCTTTTTTTTTTTCCCAAAACAATTCTTAAGATGCAGCTTTTGCAATACTGTCTTGTTAAAACACACTGATGCTTCAAGAGTCCCATGAACAATTCTAATAGGCAAAGTGCTCGAAGACATCACAATAGAAGGGCATCTTGGATACTCAAAATCCCAAGATATTTTAAAGTGCACTCCAGTGTCCCTATTCCTTAGGATTGTTCAGCAGAACTTTGAGAGGGGCTGGGCTCAGTGCCGTCCTCAGTGCTACTGTCCACATCTTGCTCCATTGCTGTCTCCTCATCATCGAGGCGCTGGCTGGTGAAGTTGTTGAGCTCCAGGAGCCCGCTGGGTTCCACCACCACGTTGGAGCTGGAGTGACAAGGGATGGAATAGTGAGGGATAGTCTGAAAGAAAGAAAATATTTAAGTTTAACGAACAATTTTGATGGTAAAGGCATCTGTGCAAGCACAGGTATTTGTGGAAAAGGGATTATTTGGTTTCCAAGGGCAATTTTTCCCTAACTAAGGCTTCAAAGCACCCTTTCACTGGATTGGGTTGTGAAAGGTAAAATTTGAATAATCTTGCTCTCCAGGCAGTGATCTTGGCCTTTGATCTTCCCTAAAGGTCTGTGACAGCATAACCAATGCCCATCATCCACCATTCTGCAAACCCAGAGCAGAGATAATATTTTCTTCAACCTTATCTTTTCCAGACAAGACATGCCGATAAAAGAATAACCTGAGTTAGAATGACTCACAAGGACCATCAAGCCCAACTCCTGGCCCTGCACAGGACAACCCCAAGAATCCCACCGGGTGTCTGAGGGCATTGTCCAAGCACTCCAGGAGGACTAAGCATGTTTTTTGTATACAACAGAGTATAAGCTCCGGCCCTGCTCAGAGCTGCAACTCAGAGGCTGAGGAAACACAATAGCTATTTATTTCTAAGATGATGATTATTATTATTGTTACTATGTTATTTATTTTTGCTTATACTTTCATCGGTTAGAAGCTAAATCTGTGACCATACAACTGAAATTCTGGGCAGTATTTGACTTCTGACACAGCTCGTATCATGCCGCAATGATAAATAGTACAAATTCTCAAAATATACAGGTTTGAAGTAAAACAGAAATCTACCTTTGTCTATATAAGGAGGACTAAAAATGAATACAAAACTGGTAATTTCTACAAAAGAGAAGTTAGCCCCCCTAAAGACTTCACAGAGTAGCATGAAAAATTTGAAACCTCTGTACACAAATTGTTTCCCGCATCAGAAGCGTTTTCACTGTAACACAAGCATGATACATATTAAAACAATTTCAATCCACACTACCATTTGTGTGAATATATGCCATGCCAACTAGTCTACAAAGATTCACATTATACCACTTGGAAGACTTAAATACCTCCTCGGCTGACATTCTGACAACTTATTACAACATAAACCATCATATTTAAGGCAGCAGAATCAATGAAAATATCAAGCATAGCAGTTAGGCAATGATTCAAAGCATTTAGGCTAAAGATCGATAGTAATTTTAACTCAGAAGTGGTAAGTCTAATCCTAAGTGAAGTTAAAAAGCTTTTTTCTGATTTCAGACCTTATTTGATGAACTTTCCAGTAAGCACAACTCTAATGCCATTAATTTTACACTCAGAAGCAACTTTAATAGGTAATATAAAAGATTCTAGAACATAACTCCCTACTAAGTGCTGAGGCAGTTTTAAGCATTTCAAATGAAAATACTTTGTAAAATGAGATGAGCTTGGTTGTTTTCTTAACAGAAGGAGGAAGACACTGAGGACAGAATGAGTCATACAGTACTAGAGAAACCTGAGCCCAATTAAGAAGAATTACTCTTCAACATAGCAATCAGTTGAAACCTAAGAGTAGAAACAGAACCTGGGGAATAAACCCACAAGTACTGGAACATCATTCAGTGACTATCATCGCATCAGACACGTGTTTGCTCTGCTCAATCTTTGCCTTATTTTCTCTGTCTTCTCTTACCTGGACAACAATTTCTGATGAGCTTTCTTCAGCTTTCTTTTGTGATATATTCTGAATGTGTATAAACTGGTTTGTTGCAGGTATTCCTTGCGCATCGAGTTTCCTCTCTGTTAAAGTAGGACCGACAGCAGGAGGACTTGAGCTGGATTCTGCATGTGTCTGTTGCTGGGGGATGGAAGGTGCCGTCATCCCTACTGCAGCCACCCTCGGGCCCTGGGTACAAGGTGACGACTCTGCTTCACTAGCAGGTTTACTAGTGGACGTGGCCTTGTTTGGGGGATCCACTATCGTATGCTCTATGTTTGCATCAATCTGAGCTTCCACCATAGACACTCTCAATATATCTGCTACTGCTGTCTCCGTGGATGCCTGCATGGGAAATAGGCTGGTAACCAGCAATGCCAGTTTGGGCACAGAACTGCCACCTGCTACCTTTGAAACAGAAGGAGGCTCACGCCCCTCAAAAGTTATCTCTGTGTTGCACCTGAAAATCAAATTTTTGTTGTGCATATTACAGTTAATATTTTTTTTTTTATTGAAATCCTAATCAATATTTCCAAGGACAGAATGGCACAAACAACATACTTGCTATTAGGAAGACAATTGAAACTCAGTGTTTTAACAAAGGAATTAGCAATGATAGGGCAACAGTTAATTGAAGCCTGGGGAAAAGCAGCTTTTTCGGCTGCTATATAAGGATTGTAGCAGTATAATACCACAGCAGCCTAATTTTCCTTTGGGATTTACAGCCCCATGGGATGTTTGCTAGTTTTCACATCTATCCCTAAAAGGGCCAAAAAAAAAAATTTTACTTTTCTGGAGTTACTTAAAATACATTTTTTTTCCATGTTCCTCAGTCTCTACCTTTTTCCCTCCCAAAGAAAATCAAATTACTCCTGTACATGAAAGCCATATAACTTCAGGAAGATGTGAACTACAAAGGAAGAGGAACAATGGAGAGCCTTAGGAGACTGCAGTATATTCATGTTTATTTCTACAGAAATAAAAAGTGCTATGGGAATGGAAATTAATAATGTGTCATATCTAAAAATTAAAAGAAAATAACTAGGGACAAATTCCATGCACCAGTGGTGGCTGAAATTAATAAAAAACTGTCCAACAAAACACGTTTGTGAGCTCTATGGATTTTTTTCCCCTATAACATGTGCTTCTCTCTCCTAGTGTCAACCTTCTGATGGGGTAATCACTACCAGCGGAATGAGGGATTCTCTCTTGCCAGGACAAAACACTGCTACAGCGACAGGGTCGGTGTTTTATTTTTTTTTTTTCCTTGAACAGCGACGTGTATTTTGCATGCTATCAATATTCCGTTACCTGGCTTGCTGGCTGTTTCTCTGAAGAGGCAGGTAGCTGCATTTGACTCTGGGGGGGCTGGGGTTGCACGTAGATTTTTTGTGCCGTTGGTGCCTGTTGCAGTTTGGGCAGCTGCTGCGTGGTTTTTACTGCAAGCACCTGTACTACAGTTTGCTGTGGCTGTGCCACTAAGGTAGGGAGTTGCCTTTCTTTGGCCATCATATGGTGTGGGGGGTGCTGTGCATCTGGTTTGGTCTGTGCTTGCTCTTGCTGCAGGGGGGTTAGCTTTTGATGCCTTATGGAAAGTTGGGGCATTTGTGGGAGTTTGTGCTGGATTTGATCAGCCTGCAGGTGGATTGTCTGCTTCTGCTTAGTCTGGAAACACTGCAGAGTTTTCACTTGCAGTTGAGTCTGTTCCAGCTGCGGCTGACTCAGTTTTTGCTGCTTCTGTGCCTGCGACTGTGTCAGGGCAGATCTGTAGAACAGGCCAGTCTGAGGATCTAAGGTGTCCATCTCTTCCACTTCTCCTTCCTCAGTTCCAAGTTGTTCACTGTGTTTGGTAAATGCAGTGTGACTGCTTAAGGCCTTAAGAAGAAGAATTGAGAACACGTTAGTAAAGAGAAATATAAGAATACACCATCTAGAAATAATTTTTAATGTTTCAAATGGACTACTTTAACTTTTTTTACCATCACAGACTCCCAATTCATGCATAAAAAGATACTCTTACATGGACATTTCACAATATATAAGCAATCAAGAGCTATTACTATCATGTTTAACTGTGGCACATCTCTGTGTGAGAACATGAGCTCCACAACTAACCCTCAGTGGGATTATGTAGATCTCACTTGTGTCAGACTGAGGCTCAAAGCTCGCTAAGGTTGCCTGGCAGTTGGAGATGAAGCAGCAGGAAGTAGCAGGTGGCTGAGGCAGTAGCTCCTCATTAAAGCCAGAGTCTCTCTGCACAGTAAATTTTTATTCTGCCTCTTGAAAGCCTAGTCATCTTCTCTATGGTTTCTTCTGCATATAACTCCAGGCTGTCCTATTTCAGCAGAGATCCTCTCTTCTCCTTCCTTTCTCAAAACTGTATTGCAGTTTTTCTTGGGCATTACACACACATTTGACTTTTTGAGGGAACAAGCAAGCTATTGGTTTTGTAAACCAAAATGTATAAATGTACTGACAAATGGTGTTAGCAAGATGAAGCAGCCTAATCCTACATCTGTGAAAATCTACTGCCTGACATGGGTTTATAACTCTAACACAGTGCTGTTCTGGACTGCAGCTGAAGCTCCCACAAGTTAAAGCACTGCAGAGTTGAGCAGGCCCTGATCAAAGTCATTCAAGTGGCTTCAGCAAGATTTGACCAGAAGCTGCACTGTTTGTTTGAAGTGTTTGGGATCCCCACAGTACTGATCTAAACGTGATCTGAGTTTCTGATTCAGAGAAGTTTTCCTGTTCACAAACTAAAGCCCTCAAATGGAAAAGACACTGTGTGCTCTGTGCGCTGACCAGATTCCATTTCAGCCTTCTTCCCCCTACACTACCAACATAACCCAAAGAGCTCAGGCCGCTGCAATACTACAACCACCCTCACCGTCGAAACACAATCACAGAATGGTTTAGGTTGGAAAAGACCTTAAGGACCATCTAGTCCAACACCCCTGTCATGGGCAGGGACACCTTCCACTAGACCAGGTTTCTCCAAGTCCCGTCCAACCTGGCCCTGAACACTTCCAGGGATGCAGCATCCACAACTTCCCTAGGCAACCCGTGCCAGTGCCTCACTACCCCTACAGTAAAGAGTTTATTTCCAATATTTAATCTAAACCTCTTCTCCTTTGGCTTGTGGCTATTGAAGCAATATTAAAATCATTAATTTGCCTGTAGGCTGAACATTTTTGGTGGCAGCACCATGAAACATACATTCAGAACAAGCCCCAGTCCTATGCAATTTATATGACCCTAGTGCTGTTTATAGACTTCTGGGAAAAGAAAGGATCCAACCTGCTGCATGATATGGGTAATGGCACCGGTGGAGGATGCAGGAATAGATTTCACCACAACAGAAGTCTGCGTTGCTGTCTGCGACTGAGCCACGTGCTGCAGCAGAGTCCTCTGGGGCTGAGATGACTGGTGGGGCTGGGACCGATGACTGACTGAAAGTAAAGAGGTCAGTGGCACTTCACCAGAACTAACTGCAGGAACTTCAGCTGTTTGCTTTGCAGTTAAGCTTCAACTGAAAGCATACATGAGTGAAAAAGATCTCAGTATGAAAAATGTCTTTCACTGTTTCATCAACCTTAACCTTTCTCTATTCTGAGAAACCTCTTAAAGCAGCAACTCAGGGGTTTTGCTTTTGTCTGTTTCCTAAGTAACCACACTTGGTCCAAACCTCCTCCAGCCACCCTTTCTCAATACACCAATTCTGCAAGCAGAGTTTATACTTGATGTTCAGCTGGGTTCTTTATACAGCACCAGAATATTGCTGTAGGACACAAGTTATTCTGTGGTTTTTACACTGTGGTTTTTGCACCTCTGCAATTGACTGCAGTTAAGGACAGCAAGCCTTGCTCACCAGACTTCTACCACTGACAAACTGCACACAATACTCCCCAGAGCATAGGCTAAATTTAAAAGATTAGCACACAGAAAATGTTTGGGTATTATTAAAGCAAGTGAGGCTGGTCAGAAATGATAGATCAAAAAATGGAGACCTTGTTATGGGTCTATGTCACTTCTGAGAACAGATCTCGCTTGAGTTACAGAGCTATAGTGATAGGCCTGTAATTAAACAGTGGACCAACAGAAAAATCATCTGCTGCTGAGAAAAAAAACCAGAAAAACCATTCTATATTGCAGTCACGGATAAGATATGAATCCAAATTACTTTATACCTGTCCATACTAATATGCAAATATTTGTGTAACCTAATTTCTTAGGTACAAACTATTTAGTCACTGAAGGAGAACAAGCAAAGTTTAAACTCAGTTGTAACATCACTTAAAAAGTTTCCAGTGACCTCCCTGAATGTTTAAAGAAAGGTCAAATTTTGACATAATATGGTAATTTTACTTCCTCACTCCAAGAAAGCTGGTTTGTACCAATACTGGCCTGCATGCTGTGCCAGATTTATCCTGGATATCTCCCAACAACTCCTACACAATTGAAAACTTAATTTGAAAATAAAGTTTCTAACCTATATGGTTGTGTAGATATTCTTCCGAATGTGAACCAATACAGTGTTGTCTTCCTGAGTCTGCAGACAGACAAAAAATGGTGACACTAAGATGTGTGAATTGCTCCCTTCATCTCATGAGGAAGCACACGCTGAATCCCAGCTCCCAAAGACCTAATCCTCTGGTCTAGGCCCATGCAGGACATTTCACAGCAGGCTACAGATTCTTTACTATCTTACGACTGAATTTTTAGCAGAAAATACAATAGCTATGTGGGTTACCGACAAATTCAGAGAAGCACAAATTAAACCAAAAAGAAACTCAATTACTTGCATTCCCTAGCAATGTTCAGAGAAATTGGGAGAAGGGACAAAAATCTAAGTGCAAAATAACCAGTTTAATGCTGCAACAGAACCTGCTGCTGCCAACCCCTAGGAGCCTGCACTTCTCTGGTAGATTCTCACATTTCAAATCAACGTTTACAGAAATCCTAATATTTAAAATAGTATCTCCATATCTCCAGGAGATTTGTAGCCTTTGTACTTTGTATGGCTTCTAAGCTGCAGAAAAGTACTGAAGTCTACAAAGATGCTCACTGTAATTTTCCATCCTCCCTGCAAAAGAACCTCTTGTACATCAACTTCCACAGCAAGACCCATCAAAAACTGGAACCTTGAAGAGAAGCTCAATGCACAGTATCTGTGTCAGTGAAAATAACTGACTACTAATTGGAAAGCGCTTCAACACCATTTATTATACTTTGGAGTTTGTTTTAAAAGAGATCCAAGGGAGCAAACATTGAAAACTGAAGCTAGATACACTAAGTGCTATTTAAAGGAATAATAATAACATCCCCCCAGCTCCAATTTCACACAACTTAGGCCATTTAAGCGATAGGAGCAAGGGGAGGAGGTACAGAATAAAATGAAAATACAGATTAGACATTTAGCACTAAAACCACTGGAGCTACAGATATGTACTAATACAGTTCAATACGATTAGTTTTATTTCTCTTTTCCAATGTAGACTTTCAACACTCACTCATTTTCCAAATAATACAGGGACCAACAATGTGGGTTTAAGAAATTAAAACAGAAAACAGGTAATCTGATCCTTTCATGGATGTATGGGAAGTGGCTCACATCTGCTGTTCTGGGATAGTAGGGACCATTGGAGAGACAAAAGAAAGGACTTACACAAAATGGATGTCCAAATAGAAGGAGTCAAGAATTTAAAGAGATGAATTTGAGTAACTTATTTATTTTTAAAGTGTAAATGTATTAGTTCAAAGCTTTCTAGCAAATGAAGAAACTGGGGCTGCATTAGCATGCTAAATGCATACCTGGCTTTAACTCGGGACTAAATGGATTTTGACAAACTCAATGTCTGACTCCTTTCAGTATGTACAAAAACTAGGCTACACTTCCTGTAGCTTCATTTTCTACTTTCTCCTTACTGGACATTTTCCTTTAAGGGTGGTGGGACAGTCTGTCTTCTACATCCAGGGAATGGAAAATCTACTCAAGTGGGATATCCTGAAGCAATCACCCTTTGTTTCAGTTAGAAACATTTTCCCCTAGGCCCTAGCAAAGCAGATGCAATCTCTGTCCCTTGCACGGGGTCTCAGGAGTGGAAGAAAAGACTCATTTCCTCTAGAGAAAATTTCAGCAAAAACATAAAAGTGAAACCTATTGTAAGAAGACTCCAAAATGAAGTCCTCAGACTTCAACTGCAAAGCCACCCTCACACTACCTTTGCCACTTACCAGTTGTGATATATTCAGCCACTAGCTCTGACTCTACAACAGCAATTGAAGGACTTTCTGGAGAATGCCTCTTTTCTTGAGTCATCTGGATTGGGACAGCCATTTGGCTCAAGTCAATGGTAGGCTGCCTTGGCTTTGATTCCAACTTTTCCTTCACTGCTTTAGAAGAAAAGCAAAGCAGAAAATCAACCTCTAATATATAAACCTTCATAATAAAATAAACCTACAATATAAATGCAGCAGTTTAAATAAATATAGTGAATGCTATAGAATAGATGCAAACAAACTGATACAGGATAAAAAGGAAGGAATCAAGTTGATTCAAGATAGGTGCTTTTCAATTACAAAACTTATTACAACAGGCTGGTTAAGCAAAAAAAACCTTCTAAAGTTTTCCTAAACAATCTCATGGGTTTTCAGACCTGTTGTCTGCTGAAGTTCCAGCAAAGCTTTTATCGTGGAAGTAGCTGACTGAGATTCATTGGATACGTCCTGGTAAATTATTGTAGGGCTTGTGTCCACAGCAATTTCATGTTCTGACCAATCTTGACTCCTTGAAGCAATCACATGGACTACAGGCTGAGAATCTGTTTGCAAAAAAAACAAAGGCACATCATAGAATCACGGAATGGTTTGGATTGGAAGAAACCTTAAAGCTCATCTCGTTCCACCCTCCTGCCAAGGGCAGGGACACCTTCCACTAGGCCAGGTTGCTCCAAGCCCTGTCTGAGCTGGCCTTGAACACTCTCAGGGATGGGGCAGCCACAAGCACTCTGAGCAACCTGTTCCAGTACAAGTCATCATAGAACCATTTTGGGTTGGAGGGCTCTTGTCCAACTTCTTGCTTTAAAGCAGGGTGATAGTTAAAAATTATACCAAATTACGCATTACTTATTTTGAACATTGCCAAGGATGCATACTCTCATTCTGCAATTAGTTTCTATTTCAATTGATTCTTGAAGTAAAACACTGTTGATGCTATGAGCAGTTTCCAGCAAAAAACCAAAAGTTCTGTACCTTAGTTTTTTGTAAAAGATTTTGTTTGGAAAATCAAAGTTCAGCAGGTTTCTTTGTATGTTGAATTTGCCTCGGATTGAACTTTTTCCCAGAAGGTTTTATCAGTTCAGGTGATCAGCATGTATTCAGCATTCTGAACTAACAGCACTTAAATTTTGGTAAGTTGGTCAAATCTTCAGAACTTTTTTAAAACTTACTTAAATGGCTGTATAGACCAACAGTTACAAAATTATATAGAGAAGGTACAAAGGTTTCACTGAGATATTTGCTTTTATTTGCTGTAGTGACACATATCATGGTCACTCCCGAACACGGGTTGGATGTTGTTTATGCCCTATTATTTATGCTCCTCTTACACACCAAGAGCTGCATCTGTATCATGGCTTGAAGCCAGGGCAGAATTCCCATCAGGACTGCATGTCTGATATACGTCCTGATGCACATACACACGTCTACAAAAGGACTGAGATTTGTGTTGGTCCCCTGGCAGCATGGGAGCAGAGAGATGCAGCAGAGAGATGCTTCAAAACACTCCGTAAAGACAGTGGCAGAGCATGGACTGCCAAAATAACCTCCAAAACTTGCTACCCTGCCTACCTCTGGAAGAGGGAAAAGGTTGCATTGTAACAGCAAGCTGGAGCCCAGCAAGACATCTTTATCACCACTTTTCAGGAGAAATGAAAGCATATAGCAAGTAGCTCAAAAGAAAGAAAAATATAATAGTGAGGGAACAATGGCACTTCACTGCAAACAGATGGGGGTGAAACCTGTGCTAAAAGGAGACACACAGAGCCCTCTGGAGCCGGCTGGCATTTTTGGAAGACAGTCCACTCATACATTATGTGACACCAACACAGACCTTGAGAGCTCTGGGAAGACTCTGTAGAAGAAGAGCTACTATCAGTGTAGGTTTGTGGTTCTTCTTTCACTTCTGGGAGAGAAGAGTTTCCTGTCTCTGCTACCCTTGATGCCTGCTGTAACGTTTCAGTCACCAGCTGTCTGGTTTGTTCACTCACAACTGTTGCTTGAAATGTCACTGGCTTTGGTTTTATGAGGACCTAATTAGAAAGGTAAATTTTGTTTAAAGTAAAAGCACTCAAGAAAAACACATCTGAGCAATCAGAGTACAGGATGCCAGATACAGATACTCAGATCTATTTACACCACCTACATAATATTAATATTTAACTTAAAAAGTCTACCTCTGAATTCAGCAGCTTTGATTATTAAACCACGAAGCCCAAGTAAATGGTAATGCACAAGAATGTACTTCTCACTCAGTAATTTGAAGTACTTAACGCAATAAACCACTAAACAGTTATTTTTCAGGACTAGATAAAACTAGTGTGATCAGAGAAAGCTACGCAAGTGAGCTGGAACATGCAGTGCACTGATAAGGACAAGCACTTCCACAATAAATACAGTCTTGAACAATCAAAACACACAAAATGTTACATCTGAGAAAAGCTTAGTTCTTTCAAATACTAAGTGCAGCCAGAGAAAAAGCTGAAACTGAAAGCATCCAGAAATAAGCCAGGTTCTCTGTATACAGCCCCACCAACTACACAAGGTTGCAGGGACAGCCTGAACAGGTATTAAGCAGAAAATAAACTTCAATAAAACCTCAGATTTGATGGATGACCTATGTCCAGACTCTGCACCTTTATTTCTCATGGTCTAACCATTAGATGTAAGATGTAAACAAGTATCTGGAGCCATGGCCAGACAGTTTCAGCTACAGAAAAGGCTTAGTAAATCCTTTTGGCTTGCTCTAGGCCTCCAGAAAAAGCTAACAAATGCAAATACTGTGCTTGAAAAATCAGAATTGAGGCCACCTCATTACGCTAAGTCTCATTCCCCACAGATACATATTAAACCTGGAACAAATGAGGAAACACATTGAAAAATTATTTACTTCCCATTAAAATTTAGGGGTACATTCCAAGACAGAAAGGGGTCCTCACTGTACCTGTGTTTTCCCTTGCTGACCATAAACAATTTTAGTTGGGATGATTTTGGTGGCTGGCTGGACCGTGGACCCTATTCCTTTTGGCTGTGTAACAATCATTTTTGTGATGGGTCTTGTGGCAGTGATGATAGCAGGTTTTGCTCCTGCTGGCACTGCCTGAATAGTTTTCTCCCCCTGTAGAGAAGTCAAAGTTTACAGGTTAACTTAATGAAATTGTTCAGCGAGACCCAATTCTCTAAAAAAACCACAGTCATGTGAGTGTGTGTACCATGAAATCAATCTGCTGCTACAATTACATTTACTTGATATAAAATACATTAGAAGACCAAGAACAAAAGAACCTATGGTCTTGAATGAAAAAAGCTACCAAGATCCACTTTTCCATTACCTTACCTTTTGAGCAGCTCTGAAGGGGCGAATAAAAAGAAGTAACTAAAAGACATGAAGTTTTTTAAACTGGAACTTTCTCCAAATCCTTCACAAATGTTTTTTAAGACCATCAATTTCTATTAACACTAACTTTGGCAAGACATCTACAAAACTTGAACTGAGATTCTAAAAAGAATTTATTTAAATAAAGATTTTTGCATTGTCTTCAGGACCAATACATGAATTATGTATGGATGTTTTTTAAGCTAAAAGTTCACTTCATCAAAAAATGCAGATTCACAGCTGTTTCACAGGAGTCATTTGACTATGGAATAATGTTTACATATGACTAGACTCCTGATAGCTTAAGGAGAGCAAAGACATTGAGCATGCTTTTTTTTAAGCTCTGCACAGTAACAAACCAAATGAGTAACAACATTAGTAGCCAGCTCCTATCAATATCCATGACATAGCTGGAAATTCCCCAAACCATACTTGTTTCAAAAATACCATCCCATTCTGGTAGCTACCATTGTGTAACATCATAAGACTTCCACTTGCCTGCAAATACACCTTTAATTCTAAAACTAGGAAAGTTCAAAACCTAAAGCAAAAATCATAAAAGATATTTAAAAACCCCTCAGTAGTTCTGCTACTCAAGCAGCCTTTTAAATTTTACAGGACTATGGCATTAAATCTCACAGTTTTATCTAGGAATAAATTATTGATCACTTTTATTTACTAGTACTTACAGGTAACCTAAGCTGATGCCAGAAACTTGATTTTATTCTTAAGTAAACCTCAGGATATCCAAAAAAAATTTCACCACTATACAATACTCAGGGCACAGGATGTCACAGTGTTACACACCACATAAATTGAAAGTAGTTCCCCTACTGTGAAGGCACAGTTTATTTCTGCCCTTTATACCCAAAAGACAAATGGCTGGAGATGCAAGTTATTAACACGGGACCCTGGTTCTCACTGGAGCAAACAGGCTAAGATTCTAGTTATTTTCATCTCCTTAGCTGCTTCAGGAACACAAAATCATTATCCATGGATAAAAAGCAAGTTCCAAAGTTTATATTTTCCTTTAACTTTGAAAACATCCCCAGTTTGCTTTAAGCAGGGAATCATATTCTGCAAACCACAGTCACTTTTCAAACATCCCTGGCATCAAGGCATGCTGGATCTGTTAAGGAGCTCATGCACAGTTTGCTTTTAATCAAGCCTTTAGCAGAATGAATGCAGCAGCCACCACACAGCCTGCCACTTGGCCCTCCATTTGAGACTTGAAACAATTACTTACCCCAGCATTCAACAGTGTTGTGACAACATTTTTGCCTGGAAGCCCCTGAATTGTAGTTCCTTTTCCAGTAGTTTTTTGCACAACAATCACATTGGGTTTTGATGTCATTGGAATTGTAGTGATTTTGGTTGTAGTTCCTAAATTTTTGTTGGAAAAGAAACAATGTGCAGCTTATCACATTTTGTATATTTCCTTTCACCACAGAAGTTGGTGAGCTACAGAGGAATCACTGTATTTAAATCTGACAGCACATCAAGAAACCAGCAGCATCTGGAATGGGAATTCGTGTCACCCAACTCAGCATGGAAAGATTAGATGCCAACTCGACAAATCTTTCACCTACAGTAAAAACAGGTGTGCCTAGGGGAACATAATGTGTTCTGTATCAGGACAGGCAACCCCTCCTCACAAGTTACAGAGCAGACTAACACAGCTTTCCCAGGCAAACATGTAGAACTTCTCAAAGGCTGGAGTTAGAAGGGGATAAGGACATCACTAATACTCAACTCAAGGTCCTATTTGCACAGACAAATACTCTTCTACAGATGACCTCTGTAGAAGAATCTACGTACCAAGGATGTATCTCCAGTCAAGAGAAACACCAGCTCTTTCTGTTGTAATGTAAGTGATGAGTAGTGGATTGAAAGGAGGAAAAAAGAAAAACATGCTATTGTTTCACAACCAGTCCATAAAAGTTAAGTTTAGAAGTGTGGGGGTTTTTTTGTTTTTGAAGAGCTGTCTTGGCTATTTCTGCTCCTATGTTAGTATTTAATTAGTTCCATTCCCTGTATCCGGTTTTTAATTACCTGCAGTGACAGGTAATTCTGGTCAGCCTCCCAGAGCCTACAAAAGTACATACACTGGAATCAGTCATCAATGCTATCAGACTGCCATTGCAGTAGCTACTCAGACAGCTTTTTATCAACAATTTCTCTTCTCTCCAGAGGAAAGCACCATTCAGTCACAACAGAGCTGCAAACCCAAGGATTCCCTCTACTACCTTCTACCCATTAGTCATGCCTGTAGATACTCCACAATATATTTCAGATTAACAATTCTACTAATTCTGGGGAAAGGAAGACATGTTGAGACAGGATTATGATTTATTTAATGCTACTGACTTCAGAGGCATCTAAAGACTGCTCCCTTAGCAAAAACAATTAAGCAAACAAAAAGAAAAAAAGCAGGCATGCTTTCCAAACTTGTGTTCTTTCAGGACAATCATTATTATCCTCATCAGGATCACTCAGAGGTTTCCCCGCATTAGCTGCTGCTCAGAAGAATACTTCCACCTGTGTATAATTCATTAGAAGACCTAGAAATTGTCTTAACAATTCATCATACCCACAACAGGCTAAAACCAGTTTCTTGTTGCCAAAGAAGATGCTGCATCATCACTCAATATAATTTTGTAGAAATCAAAACTTGTAAAACTGCTCTACCAGATTACAGCCCAAGAGTGCGTTCACTGGACAGCTTGTGCAGCACCTCCTGCTGACTGGAGCTGGCTGGTGCCCTGTCAGGTCTTTGCTAAACAAAGTTAAAGTCCCAAACATGTACTAAGAAATTGTTAGTGGTGTAAGTGTGCTTGGTCCCAGCCCTAAAGAGACCCTGTCTTTAGAGATGATAGAACCACTGAAGGGTTTGGGTTGGAAGGGACCTTGAAGCTCATCCAGTTCCACTCCCCTGTCAAGGGCAGGGACACCTTCCACTAGACCAGGTTGCTCCAAGCCCCGTCCAACCTGGCCTTGAACATTTCCAGGGGTGGGGCAGCCACAGCTTCTCTGGGCAACCTGTGCAAGTGCATAACCAGCAGGGAGAACCAGGGCTGCTGGTCAGCAGACTAACAAAGATAAGCAGCAGAGTCTGCATAAAGCTGTTAAGGCAGAACATGGGCTAAAGGAAAGACAGGCTGCCACTGATAAAATATCAAAATAAGGTGGAGACTGCATAGCTGAATTTAACATATACAGGCCACTTTTATTCTGCTTCTTTGGACATGCAGTGGAACAGAGAAGGGCAGCATTGAGATTATAAAATCCTTTAAACAAGGACCAATAGTGTTTTCTGATCTTTCTGCCCTCTGTACAACATACTAGTCCTCCCCCCACATTTCTCTTTCCTCCCAGTTTCCCTTCACATTTGCTATTTCCTTCTTAAACACAAGAACTACCACAATCCTTAAGAACACTTCACCTTCAAACTTCTATCTATTAACCTTCTTCTTCACGCTTAGCTATTTTTCTTCTGAATTCTCCAGTAAAGGTCCTAATAACTATTTGAGCACGTGACCCACAGAAAAGCCCTGAACAACTAAAGCAAGCCCAAAGTTACTTTTGAAATAAAAATCTTAACATCAAAGTACTCATTTGCCTACCAGAAACAATATTACTGCTGATGATCTTCCCTCCTAGAGTAGCCAGTGATTTTGGTACTACGGTGATGATGCTACCACTCGTAGTTTTCACGTAAGTAGCAGCCCCTGGAGTTCCAGCCATCCGAGCCCCCAGAGAGGGGCTCACCGTTGGCCGTGTATACGTTGCTTGAGTTCCTGTTTTAAAGAGAGGAGAAAAAAAAGTTCACTGTTACAACACAATCCTCTACTAATATTTGTGGAAAAATATGTTCGTTTAGGAAAAAAGTGTCAGATTTATTCAAAGATATCCCACCCTGCAATCTATTACCACCCTTTACAATTTTTCTGCTAATTTTTGAATCCACAGAGCAATATTCAAGTATATACTAAATTTGAATTAATATAATAGTCTTCTGAGTACTTTAACAAATGTTCCACGACTGCCTTATTTTAATTCATGTCCTTGTGCATAAGACTGTAATTTTCAATAGATGGGCAGATTCTGCCTGTAGGTTTGCCTCTTGCTCCCTCAGATGCCCCAGAGTCAGCCATCTGATGACACAACCAGAACTCATCCCTTCCTCTCATGAATGACACTTCTCCTATATGACAGATTGTTTATAAAGAGAACCACCAATGACTGGTCTAAATAACACCCTTAGAGAAAAACATGATTTACAGTGATGATGTAATTTTATGGACTTAGCATACAGCAGCACAAAAGAAACCTCTACACACAGTATAAATGCTGTTTTTTCAGAAGTAGTCCTTTTCCGGATGGAAAGAGAACTGAGTCCACAAAAGAAACTTGCTCAAAAATAGTAACTCAACAGCTACACAAACACTGAAATTCCATTCTGCTTGTACTGCTGCAGATAGTGCCCTTAATTGCTAAAGATCACAGAGCAATGCGGTTTGTTTTGTCAAGAAAGGTGTGTTCACATCCAAGAGAACACAACACAGATTTTACCAACTAAATGAACTGCAAAACTTCTGGTTTTTTAAATGTACTCAAGAATGTATCTGTGGAGTACTTTAAAAGTTATAAACAGAACATGAACCATTAGTTTATGCTAAGGACAAGAGATGGCCTCAAGTTGTGCCAGGGAAGGTTCAGGTAGGATATTATGAAAAAAATTGCTCATGGGAAGGGTGGTCAGGCATTGGAACAAACTGCCCAGGAAAGTGGTGGAGTCACCATCCCTGGAAGCATTCAAAAACCATGTGGATGTGGCACTTGGGACAAGGTTTTTAGTGGTGAACATGGTGCTGCTGGGTTAATGGTCAGACCTGATGATCTTACAGGGCTTTTCCAACCGTAACGATTTTATGGCTCTAATATTCCCAGTCCATACTAAAAAAAAAAATAATCAGGAAATAAAGAGTTTTCTGAAAACCAGGATAAAGCTACCTTTTAAGTTTTTCTCATGCAAGTTTACAATCTGAACAGTCTGCATTGTTATCTATTAGAAACACAAATACAATTAGATGCCCAGAAAAACACTGGGAGCTTAAATTTCAATTTACTGGTCTTTTTATAAATTCACTGCAGGACTATGAGCAAGTCACATGTCTTTTGAAGTCCACCTATGCAAAACAGGAATGATGCTGACCTGTCTGCTTGAGTTAAATCAGTATAAATCAGGTGATATAAGATGCTACAGAAGTGCAAAGTATCTGTACAGGTTGCAAGAAAACTTCCTTTAAATAAACCCATTGGGGAAGGAACAATGATATTTTCATGTACCAATTCAAACAGAGGAATCAAAGAGCACGCAGTGCAAAAATCCTGATCTAGAAAAAGTAACAGGATTGTGAATGTGCCTTTGTGCCCACTGTTCGGAAGAGATAAGTGCTTGCTTTTTTATCAACCCTAAGAAATCGTGTTTGATCACCTGTATGTCTGGGTTTACCCTCCCTTCCCTTCTCAGAGGCATAACTTACCAGTGGGAGTAGTGACCAGTTTAGTTGTCATGATAGTCCCATTACTGCTAACCACCATAATGGGTGAATTGCTACTGCTGGGCAAGGTCGCTGTAACTGGTTTGGGAAGGATTTTACTGGGCTGCACCTGTTGAGTGATTATTTTAACACCTAGGAAAGGAGAAAGGTCACTGTTAAAATACAGGCACGATAAGTTACTTTCTGAAATGCTTTCTCAGAACAAGGCCTAGTGGGCAAGTAGCCCCACAAGGCTTCAATTCTGAGCCCGTGTATTCTTGATCATGAAAAAAAGTATTTAATTTTTGACTTGGGTTTTTTTGTTTGTTTTGCAAATACCAAGAAAGTCATCATCTTTGCCTTTCATGTGCCTGTTTCAATTCCTAGCTACTTCCACTGTCCATTCCATCACTGATTTGTTGATGTAATTTTTAACTTTTCCTGGTCCATGATACAAAAAACCAAAACATTTCCCAGGAGCCAACAGGTTACAACCAAGACTGAATTGGTTCATACACAATGAACCATCTAGAAGTAAAGTAATTCTTCATCAATTCAGTCTGTAAATCCTAATGTGTCTTAGTTAGCCTAGACATATTTCACCACCCTGAATAAATTGAAAAACATTTCTGCACAAGGAGTATTAGTGACTGTAAAGAGGTAACTGTGACACTGGCTAGGGAAGGTTACTTTAAGTAAACTGCTCTCTTTCCCCTTGATTTGCTGGTTATCTTAAAGCCACAAAGAAATTTGGCTTAAGCTAGGAGTAGAATCAGTAAAAATGAAGGATGAGGGCACCTTAGTACTGCCAGGATTCTGCTCCCTCTCTCTCCATTTTGTGTTGAGGAATGGGACCTCTGTGAGATTCACTTCTCAGTTGAAAATCAGCAGATTCACAACATCTGCTCAAAAGTACATCCAGGAGATGTGCATCTTATGATCTGTTCCATTGGGGTGGCCAAATGCCATGGAACACACAGCCTGGATGAATCCCATCTAGATGAAGCACTTACATTTGCACACAGGTACTTCTAAGGGAAAAATTTTGTCCACTTGAGATGTGGAACATCCTCCAGAGATGTTCTCTTCTCTCTACACTGACTATAAAAATAGTACAGAGCAAGTAAGCTCCAAACCGAAAGAGAAATTGAAGTCTCTGCATCATCCTGACACGAAACTGGATAGAAAGTGAAGTCTCCATGAAAAGTGATTCACATCTTCCAAAAAGAATTGGTATCAGATGGCATTTCCAAAGAAACTTTTAACTAAGAAGCACATTGAGCTTAAATCCATTGTAGAAGACAATGAAATGAAGCGCATATTGATGCTGTTCAGTGCCTGGAAGCCTTTTCTATGTCTTAATTAGTAGCTATTACTTTTCTTAAGCAGTGGTCCTATAATCCAAAAGGTAGCTTTTTCGAAGGACAGGAGTAGGGCTGTTTATTTTTTCATTCCATGGTTTATTTTAATTCCTTGATCTAAATAGTAGGATATGAAATAATAATTTTACTGACAGGATTAAAATAAAATATTGATTTTACATTAATATACATAAAAATACTTTTATACTTTGCACTTTTATAGCACTTCTTTGAGAACTGGATAACTTTGCAAGCTTTATTTCTTACTACTTCTTGCTGAGACAAGAACTGTGTGCTACAGCAGAGAAAAGCCAAGAAAGAAAGATTACGTGACTTGCCCAAAGTCAGCTGAATGAATCAATGCTACAAAAAGAATCCAGTCCAACTTCCAGATCTAACTGTATTTGCTTTGACATGTACCTCAAAAGTATGTTTTGATTTCTGGACGGAAGGAAATAATTAAAACATGGAGTAACTTCTTTTTCCAGATGATATAGTTGAACAACTCTTGGATCTTCAGAAAACTGGTGTGTTTCAGGCTGCCAATCACGTTACTTTTGAAGTTATTTACATACCTCTCAACCTCTAAGATAAAACATATTTACCTAAAGCATGGTCTGTAATACCTGAACCAAACAAGAAAAGTGAAACAACCAATTCCTTAATTACTGTTACTTGAAAACAGTAAAACATCCTTCACTATCTACTTATATTCATGTTTAAAGCCAGAAATTATGCCTTCATGACCACTCCCCCATGCACATTTCGGGACAGAATTCTGCCCTACTTCCCTCAGTTGCAGTCAGACCTCACCAATGCGACCCAAGATCAACTCCAACTACCTGATTCCTGTTTGATCTGAATGGTGGGCTTGATGCCAGCTGGCAGCTGAGACTGCTGTGGCTGCTGCTGGGCTACAGAACACGGCACCAGCTGCTGCTGTGGTTGCTGCTGCTGCTGCTGCTGCTGTTGGGCCTGCTGGACTTGGTGCAGCTGCTGTTTGGGAGACTGCTGATGCTGTTTGGGAAACTGTGCTAAGATCTGAGTTGGATTCCCAACCAAACTTTTTGGGGAAGGTAGTCTGGTAGAGGCAACTTTAATTGCTGATGTAGACACACCTGTGAAAGAGTAAATGGTTTAAGATTGAACAGTGCAATGAGAAAGAAAAATATTATCATTTCTAAGATAATTTTGCATTTCAACTATCTTTACTACTGAAAAATGCATTGATATACGTGAGGAAATAAAGCTCCCATGTAGCAGAAATGCTCTGTTAGGAGGAAATGGAGCTTTATACAGATTTTCAACGTGGCAGCAGACGACAAACCCAGTCTACTTCTGCACCTTTTGTAATACAAATAATTCAATAATATTTTCAAAGTCTCATCTTTAAGCTTCAAGACAGCAAAATACCTATAGTGAAAGTATTTCAAATATATATTTATACAAACTTATAACAACCTAGTTTAGTGGAAGGTGCTTGTTTCTGGCAGGGGGGGCTGGAACTAGATCTTTAAGGACCCTTCCAACTCAAACCATTCTGTGATTCAATGATTCTAAAATCACAACGACAAAAAGTTGGCGATAGGAGGATGTCAAATATCAAACCCATCAACACTGGAAGGGAGTATCTGTTAGCAAGAGTGTCAGTTGGCATTTAAAAAAAAAATCAAGTAATGGTATGTAAGTTATAAAACTGTGTGAGACCTGTTTTGTGCTGTTAGGTTAGGTGGTCTTACAAGTAAAAGTGATTAAAAGAAGTTTGCAGTAAGATGGAAAGACAAAGTTCCCAAATAAATCTTATTACCTATTTCTGTCATTTCCTACATAGCTGTTCACGACATTTACAGCAAATTTGGCTTTGTATATAATTCTAAACTACACATCCATAAGCACCAAGACAGACAGACAGACAAAGTCCACATCTTATGAAGGCAATTTTTAACTAAATCCCAGTTGTAGTGGAAAACAGAAACAGACGGGAGAGATAATGATAGAAATCATAGTAAAGATACAATTCTGGCAATCTAAATAAGCAACCCTTTTCTCACTGCATCATTTAAGATGGTTACACCATTTCCTTGGGCAGCTCCTTTCATTCATGAGTTTAACTTTACATATGAAGAGATTACCAGTTCATGTCACAAAACTTTTCACCAGCATCTTCGGCAATGACACTGACAGTCTTGGACAAAAAACTGTTAGAGAGACACTCCACCTAATGTACTTTAGAATTAAAGTCTCTTCCATGATCAAACTCAACTAAAACTCAACGGTTCAAAAAATACTAAAGCCTGCTGTGAGCCCTTCTGCTCCATAGATTAATATCTGATTATATTAATACAAGCAATAACTCCTCAGCCTTGATATGGCTACCCAATGTTTCACGGAATGGAACAAGAATGGAAAACACAGACCAGGAAAAATTGTGATGTGACACTTGTCATTGCCAGGCAGTTTTTCTTTCAAGTGCTGCTCAGTCAGTTTCATTCATTCATTCACTCATTCACAGCTTCCCTTTCAAATGCCAGCTGGTGGCTGTGAAGCTGAAACAGTCAAGCTAGCATACACAGTTGGAATTTGAAATCAGAAACCTACGAATTTTAATCAGGCCCACTCAGGTCTTAATTACAAAGGACTTTAAAACTGACAGGCTGATAAAATACACCAATAAAAAGGTGTAAGCACTTCTTTACCTATCAGAATTGTCACGTGGGCATGTTAATAAGTTGTATTTATTTGATGTTAACTTTGCATGTTTTTGTAAATCAGGCTTTCAGAGATGCGATCACCTTCAAATATTGGAAATATGCATTTTTCTATGCATCAGACAAGGTCCTAAAAGCCAATCATTTTGAGGTCATATTGTTTTAGAGCTAGGTCACACCACCTCACCTCCTCTTTAAAAAGAGGATCTGCACATTAACTGTTGAAGTAAAGAGGAAAAGAGTTCAACAAGAACTTTTGTGGAGTCTCTTGGATTAGTTTCATCAGCAGATTCCTTTCACACGTCCTGCGCTTTACTCATCACATGTAAACAAAAAGTGCATCTCCCCAATGCTACCCTCAACGCAAAGTCCAACTCCTGGGTGAAAGAGCCTTTGTAAGAGAATTGCCATACCTTGTGCCACTGTTGACATAACCACTGACGGCGTGGACGACACCACAGCAGTCACAGCAATAGTATTTGCAGTGCAGGAGGGAGTGGAGCAGCTGCTGCTGCTGCCCACAGAGGACTGGGAAGCAGTGATAACCACGGGCTGCTTTTGAGTAGTTGAGGCAATGACTGACGTTGGGACAAGTTTTGTAACTGCTGCATAGTTGTGGGACTTGGAAAGGATGTTGGGTACAAAAGTTGAGCTTGGAGAGGTGGTTACTATTATGACCTGAAAAAAGAAAAAAAAAAACAAGAAGAAATTCATTTGTTCTTCGCATTTATTTAGAAGCATAGCATTTCAGTAACATGTCTGTCTGTGTACTTAGTTTTAGGGATACATGTTTATTAAGAACTTGTAAGACTGTCAATCACATCTGCTCGCAAGAAAAAGTTTCAACTATTTTGAGGAAGCGGTGATTAATGTTTCCTAAAAACTAGGCGGATTTTTAAGGAAAACAATTACTATCCAATTAAAGCAGAATTATCTCATGTCTGAAGGCAAGCAGACAGGAATGAACTTGACTTCATTAAACTGGGCCAGGAAGCTTGAAACCCATTTTAAGAGAAACTGATGGGATTTCCAGCAAGTTTTAAGCGCCATTCTCCCAAACCTTGCAAAAAGATCAAGAAACAGCAATGAGAGAAAATAGATGATTTTTTTTTTCTTTAACAATTAACAAGCACTTGCTGAGTCAGTAATGGGAAACGTTTTTGATCTGCAAGGCTGTAAACAATATTTCATCAGTGAAAGAAAAGCGGTTTAGGTTTGAAGCAATTTCTGCTTTATTTAGTGCCCTCAGTAACAAGAAATTCTTTCTGATTTGCCTGAAAACCATTTGTCTGAAGAGAATAAACATCACCCCAGTGCGAGTTACAATTACAACTCCATGAATCTGATCTGACATAGAAAAACACAGAATTCATGACAGCATTGGAAGAAGTCTGTCATTATGCAACTGACCTAGAAAACTAAGCATTTGTTAAGTATTGAAAATGGGGACTGTTTACGTAAAGAAATTCCTTTTATTCAACTTACATGTCGCTTCTTGTACTTACACAATTAAAACAGAAAAAGAAGCACAAAAATACATTTTCAATTCATCAAGCAAGAATATCGAGAAATTATTTTAATAATGCTATTGTCCCAACAGAAATTTTGTTCATTAAAACCTTGAAAATTTAAACTTATTAATGATTCAATGTAACAAAAAGCTGATAGAAAAATAAGGTACAAAATGGGCAAAGAAAACCTGTGTCAGCTCACACACAGTCTTACACTGCTAGCCAAGCACTACTGAAACCTCGCCTGATAAAGAAATAATATGATAATGACACCAGAAATAGACTTAAGCGACAGATCAAGCAGCAAGAGATTACGAGTTTATAATTTGCTTAAAGAAAAAATGAAAAAAAAAAAAAAAAAGGGAAATAGCCACATGGATGGAATAAAAGCAGCAAATTTCACCACCATGGCTGGTTCTGCCTCTGCTTTTGCCTCAGTTCTTAGTTTGATGGTCTCTGCTGCTTAGATAAACCTTTAAGATCTTGATCTGTGGAAAATCAAAACCTTACTATCCCCACAAGCTATAGCAGGTTGACCACAACTAACCAGTGTCTGAAGGACAAGGTTTCCACATTCTGCTGCTTTTCTACTTGACTGCATTCTCCAGTGAGAACATTTTCTCTGCATCAGTCTTATTTTTGCATTCTGCCTAATCTTGATTTAATCAAAACACCTTTCTCAAATTGCTCTTAGGCTACAAACACGCAGAGGAGCTGAACATGACACAGCTTGCTCTAGTGTGAGAATTGGAAGTGAAAAGATTCTGTGATATGCCCCTGGCGTTTTATCCTGTTTCTTAAACTGTCAGTTAACACTAGGAACACTTCCCAACTGTCTGAAGTTTGGAGTCAGCTCCATTCCACCCAGAGTAACTAATTTAGGAACACAGTCAAAGGACAACTTGCAGTTAAAATAGGCATATTACAAGTTAGTGTGAATTTAAACTATACTACAACAGGGCGAGTCCAGCATCACAACTAAGTACAGGTATGTAGAATGAATCTGGGCATAACTGCAATTCCTGCAGACCACTGCATTTCCTTAAGTTCAAGATTATCACTTAAAAACACCTTATTTAATCAAGGAAGGAATAAAGCCTGTAAAGCATTACAGTTCAACAGTGACTGCCATACTGTGACTAAGCAGGTTTGGGTCTGTCTATTCCATCTCATCTTTCAAAATTAACAGAGCACAGCAAAGTTCGGTAATCTTCATGTAAGAAGTATATCCAGAAAACATAAAATTCAGGTAAAAATTTAAGTATTAAAGTTCAAATCACAATCATTATATTTCTGAAGCACTATTTTCTCATGTATGTTGAAATGATCCAAATAATCTCATCATGGGTACCAAAACTGCATCCCATGTTTTACAGCAGAGGAACTGCCTGACTTTAAACATACATACACACACACACACACACACACACACACACACAAAAATCAAGGTGGTAATTTTGTTGTTGTTGGTTTTAATTGTTACAGTAAAATCTTAATTCCCAACATGTACTGAAATTAGTCCTGTCAGCTCTATTTTGAGAGATGTCAAAGCTTAGTCCCTGAAAAAATAAAGGTATGATAACTGCAAGGAACTCCACTAGCTAGATTCCTTCTGCGTCCTAGACAGGTGACTTTATTACAAGAGAATCCAGAAACTGGAGCTGTGACATTATTAGTTGTCACGACAAATCTTCCTCCAACCTACTAAAATGTCAAAACAATTCAAAGAGCTGGCATGCAGAAACAAAGAATTTCATTCACATCTAACAACGTATACTCAAATTGGAAATGCGCTGTTGGATATGAATGAACAAGGCTGACATTTAATTTAAAACTACTAAAGGGGATTTTTCCCACCAAAATCATCCAGTTATATATTTTGGCATATCTAAATCCAACAAAAGAGGGCAGTGTGACAAGTTCAGATACAAATGCTACTCTGGCTGCCTAACAAAACAAGCACTGATTTTCCTGTCATTGCAGATTAGTAAACCAGTCAAATAATAGAATGCAAAGCAAACTCTAAAATTTCCATGTCAGAACAAGTGCAGAGGCACGACTGCAGGAAAGGTCCTATCAACAGTCTTGTGGAGACTTAGTACACTCTGTCTTTAATTTCCACGATATGTAACACCATACTTAACACAACCTTACAGATGTTTAAAGCAAAAACTTCTTCCTGCACAAATTATAAACCTAATGTGCAATAGGATGGATAGGTTAAGCCCTGTAGTGGCTGTGGATTTGCTGCACTGAATGCAGAACATTTAATTTGATGGTTTATGCTCACTCACGGACTTCTCTTACACACTCATGTACTCAGAGATGAAATTTGATTAAGGACACTGTTAAAGAACAGTGAATCAAATGAAAGCATCTTCCCTTGGAGTGGGAAGAGGTCAGAAAGCAAGATCTTTATTGCGCATTACTTCAGTTAATCTTACTTGGTTTTAAAGTTCCCAAAAACCAGGACAGAGGAACTCTGCTAATCCAAAAAGAATCATAAAGCAATTAAGAAGACTAGAAGAAAAAATACCATGCAAAGGTTGGGGCTCAATAATCAAACTCCCACAGTTGGAAAAAAAATGCTTGTTAGTGGCCATCCTACCACAAGTCTGTTGGTATCGAGGCGAAATTAATTCCACAGAGACACTACCTCTCCCTGAAGTCTGCTGTAATTAATAACTGTACCGAGAATGAATTTGGTCTGAACCATTCATCTTTTTTTTACATCTTAGGAACAGAAAAATGGACACAACTGAAATGCCTCCTTAAAGAATGGGAATATAGTCATGCCATAGATTAGGCACTTAAAAATCTAAGTCCAATCGAAAATTTAAACGAGGAAAACCTTTTCTGCACACTGCATTGTGGTGAAAGCTAGGCACACTCAGCTGAAACAATGCAACTGATTTTGACCACTGTAACACTGTTAATGTAGAATGAGAAATGGCACACTAGTACTGAAAAGAAAATAAAGCCCCCCGGACTTTGACCAGCTCCAAGAATAAGCGTTATAGACCCCAAAAAGCTAGTCTCTAGATAAAAGGCTTGGCAAGGGAAAGCCCACGCCATCTCTCCTGGAATTCTACTACTGCAAAGAATAATTATAAATAAGGAAAATAGAAATAAGAAAGATTACCTTTGACCAATAGGTGTTACCATCTGAAGGCTGTTCAGTGGCCTATGTGATCCAGTTCTCAGTGGACTAGTGTCCATATCACAAAACCCAACACCACAAATGGTACTAACTGGTAACCTTGTTGGCAGTCTCACCAGACAGGCCAAGAATTGAATGAGCATGGAGACTGAATCCCCTCTCATCCCTAGAAGTGGTCCCTTCAGGTCAGGGTTGAGGCACATTGGTGGGGCAGTCTGGGGGAAGCTTGCACTCCCGCTGCCTGTGCTGTACCTGTTCTGTGGATAAAAAGAGGGCTTCAGTCTCCACGGCTGTCAATCCAGGTCCTTTCACACACAGGTGAACTAAATTCATACTCATACAAGAGTTTGGTTTTCCCTTTGTTCGTTTTTAAAGAGGGATTACCTTATCCCAAGCGCAATCCTTAAAAAACAGCTAGTCAGATCACAGAAAGGAAGAGTCAAACATCACATCTTATTCATTGATAAAACCAGAATAAAGTAACATTTGGCAGCTTCCCCCACATACCTTCTGTGTTGTGGTGTTTGTTGTCTGTGTTGAGGGCTTAGTGAAGGTTATTTTCACAGGCGACATGTGTGGTGGTAAGGAGTTGGCAATGCTCTGCATTATATTACTCATTTTGGGGCTGCCACTTACAGGCACTGTGATAGTTTTAGTGACAGGAGTCACTGCCTTCGGGACTTCTTTCAGGAGAACAGGGGAAGAACTAGAGGAATTCGTTCGCCGTCTTTTGCGAGGCTTTTCATCATCATCCGAGCAGCTGACACCTGGAAAAGAAACACTTTTTCTAAATTATGTTTCCCCTACCTGCAGATCTCAGCGCTTTCTGAAACACTACACCCTTTTTGAGGCTTACACCCTCTTTCAAATAAGATAAAAAGAAAGAAAGGATAAATTACATCTTATGGTCACAACCAACCTGTATCACACCTCAGATGATCTCAGTCCTTGATATGGGCCACACTCACAGTGCCATGAATCAGAGACAAATCACCCAAAACCCCAAGCTACTCAGTTACTGGGTTACTTCATTCAGTGTGAGAGATTAACCTAAGGGCCAGTACAGGGTTTTCATTCTGTCTCCAGAAGTTTGACTAGTGAGACTACACACACAAGGGGACTGGGATAATGCCACACACGTTTTAGTTTAAAACTTTACACTACTTTGTGGTTTTTTGGTGGTGGTTTTGTTTACAGTAACTGGACTATCAAAGTTTATCCCCCCCTATAGTTTTCTTAGACTTCAGCCTTTCCACCCACTTTCATGTCACGTTTATCCTTACAGTACCCTTCTGCCTTTCACCTCAATACAGTATCTTGGGATATAATTTTTCTTTTATTATATAGTTTAACTGTGAAGGTCAATCCTCACTTTATCAGCTTTTGCCTTCTCTGGTGTATTTTGTGCAACAGACATAAAATGGCACCTAACACACAATCATGAAAAACATAAGAAGTCCAGGCCCAAAAGAGTTCTTTCTTCCTCACAATCATATACTGCACACATAGAAAAAAAATCTGCTGCAATATTCAGCTCAGCAAAGGACAAAAGCACGATTAATGGATCTTAAATCCAAATGAAACTTGCCAAAGTAGGCAACAGGTTCATAAATTGGTCTAGATTACAGACAGACATAGTTTAATAACCTTGCAAACCTCTTACAGCTCCTGGGTAGCACTGAAGGCAGGAAGGCTCTAGAGAAGGATCTGGACAAGCTGGATCAATGGGCTGAGGTTCAACAAGGCCAAGTGCTGGGTCCGGCCCTTGGGTCACAATGACCCCATGCAGAGCCACTGGCTGGGGGCAGAGGGGATTCAGGGCTGCCCAGCAGGAAGGAACTTGGGGATGATGGTCAATAGGAGGCTGGATATGAGCCAGGTGTGCCCAGGTGGGCAAGGACAATGGCACCTGGCCTGTACCAGCACTGGTGTGGCAGCAGAACCAGGGCGGTGACCACTCCCTGTGCTGGGCACTGGTGAAGTACCTCCAGTCCTGGAGTCACTTCTGGGAGTCTCCTGACAAGAGAGAGAGAGATTGAGGTGCTGGAGTGCATCCAGAGAAGGGAACAGAGCTGGGGAAGGGTCTGGAGCACCAGGAGCAGCTGAGGGAGCCGGGGGGCTCAGCCTGGAGAAAAGGAGGTTATGGGGGGACATTCTTGCTCTCCACAACTCCCTGAAAGGAGGGTGTAGCCAGGTGGGGGTTGGGCTCTTCTCCCAGGTAACAAGTGACAGGACAGGAGGAAACAGCCTCAAATTGTGCTGGGGAGGTCCAGATTAGATACTACAAAAAAAACTTTTCACTGGAAGAGTAGTCAGGCATTGGAATAAGTTGCCCAGGGAGACGACAGTCTGGAAGTGTTCAAGAGGTACCTGAATGACACTTGGGGATGTAGTTTAGGGGTGATTATGATGGTGCTGGATTGATGGTTGACCTAGATGATCTTGAAGGTCTCTACCAACCTTGACAAATCTGCAATCCTGTTATTTACTATACTTACCATGTTAACCTGTGTCAAACCATTTAAAAAGAAAAACAATCAGAGAGAAGCTGAAGAGATACAATCCTGCCTATAGAGAAGATGATTGAATCTCTTCTTCCATGTGCCTGGGACTTAAAGAACACCATCACAGCAAAAAGCAGTCTTGCTGGTAATGAAAAAACGTGGTTGGTAGTCAATCTCTAATTAGGGCCAAGATCTAATCATGGCCAATCTCTAATTAAAATTACTAAATACTCTGGCATTCAAAAAGTGAAGATGCAAGAACTAACATGGACAAGAAACTGCCCAGTACCACAACAGGCAATTTCTGAAAAATGGTGTATTCTCTCTGAGCAGGAGTAGCAGCTCATTTGCAGGTACGCTTCCAAAGGCTGACAACTGTATCCACAGAGACAGGAAACTGAACTAGGGAAGAGAAGCAAACTTCAAAAATGTAGCTTTAGTTGGTTGTAGCAGGACAAGTGAAGTGTGGCTCTACAAGACTAGATTTCAAAGCTCTGATCACTGATTCACTTCATGATCCTGAATAAGCCTCATGATGATGTCCCTCTATAAAGCAGAGGTTTGATTACATAACTTTAAGGTTTATTATGGACAGGCTTTTTTTAAGTATTACTGTGAGTGCACCATGGAAACTTGTAACTGTGAGTGCACTAATCATATTGAACACGTGCAGGAATTGAAAAATCTCAGAATCCATTTAAATCCAAAACCCGCATGCAGCGAGGATGTTAGGACACAGTTGTTATTTTGGTGAGGCACCAAGAAATAGAGAAAACTTGGTGGTCTTCATCCACAAAAAAAACCCCATCAACCAATCAATTAAGACATAAGAAAGTAATGTTAAACTAGCAGAGCATTATTTTATGTTAAGTACAGCTCATTTCACTGCTGGGGTTTTGCAAGAATGTTATTCCTATCATTTCATGTTAGAAATTGCTGTACAAAGTTTTCCACAGACATTTAGTTAAAAAGTAATACAGCTTGACTGTAACTCACACTTGGTAAGTAAGGAAGCAGAGTCATGGAAAGGTTAATGGCTCAATCAGACTGTGACTCGGAAGAGGTTACACCACAGACCAGTGGCAAACTCGTGACTGTAACTCACATCTCCCAAATTTGTTCCTAAGCAGGTTTGTTAAAATTAATGTGACTGATGTAACGTATTCTGAAAGACACATCATTTCTTAAAAAAAAAGTAAATAAAAACAGTAACAACAAAGTGAAGCACATGAAGTAAGGAAAAAATGAAATCTAGGGACAGACAATAAAAATTATCATCCCTGTATCATGTGTCTAGACTCATTTGATACTCATTACCATGTAATAATTCACTAAAGTTTACATTAAAATTTTAAGATGTTAAGAACATTTTCCCCTGAATCTTGAAACTAAAGCCAAGTGATTAGTGCATAGATCAGAAAATGAAAAACCTTAAAGAAATGGGTTTCATGGGTTGGCAGAGCCATTAACAATGGTTGTTTGCAAGTAACATATTTATGTACTATGTGGCATTTCTGCTAGAAGCTATGTGGCATTTAGCTAGAGGCTTATACAGATGTATACATATAGCATAAAGACTAAAATAATTTAAAAAATATTAAAGGTATACAGAGCAAGCATAAAAATAGCATTTATCTACTTCACTATTAATCTTTCTTTGTTATTTTGATAGAATCAAAGAAGAACTGAAGGAAACATTTTAATAGTAAAATAAAACTACCCATGATGAGGGCATATATATGAGAACATCATCTGCTTTCAGAACTAGCTGACTTATTAGCCAAACGAAGATAGGGACACATACACACTCTCAAGAAAAAAGACTGTTTCTAGATTCTGTGTCCTGGATTTCCAGATTTAAATACGTGAAGGTGGGTATCTGGTAGGAACTCGTACGAAGCTTTCGCAGCTGCCGAGGAACACAAGCCTCACCAAGGCTGACTTCCAGGTAAATCACAAAATGGCCAGACACAGTATGTAAGCACAAACCCTTGCCAAACTGCATACAAAAAAAGAATTCTATGTCAACTGTGAAAGTGGAAAAGAGGAACCTTTTCTAACTCAAGTCAGTGACTGCTATGCATTAGTTCTCAACGAGATGGATCAGAAATTCACTGATATACAGAAATTTCTATATTTAATTTTCAAAATATTTTTCACTTGTTGTCCTTGAAGCATTTTGCAGCGAGTGGATTTATCCTGAACGCTATTCCTCTGAAAAAGGGAAGCAATATATTAATTCTCTAGACTAAACGAAGGCACAAAAGCCTTAAATGACTTGTCCAAGGTTGGAGTGTTTAACTCAGTCTCATGCTTCAGCCACGCTGCCCCTGTCTTTCGTTAATCAGTTGCTAGTATCACTTACTTTTGACGTAAACAGTACTTCCACTTGGCAAGACGACTACATTGGAGGCTGGACTGGCAGGTCTGGGGGACTTCACTGTTGCTACACTGCCACTTGGAACAGGGGTAGATGTTGGGGTTGAAGTGGTACTTGTGTAGGAATAGCAAACCACCACTGAAGAGGAGAAAAGACACCTTCCATATAACTGAAGTGCAGAATCCCATTATACTATCACTATTTTTACAACTGCAATGGAAGCCAAAGACTTATTGGGTCATTATCTGTGTATTTACCTCTGCAATCCTGTTACTGTGGAATACTCCCCAGTTTGAGCTAAGCATGGCCATGGAATTAATGGTCTTCAAAGACAACACAGAAATCTAACCTCCCCTCCCCTCCCATCCCCAAAAATCTGTGCTGCCAATATGAGATCTTTTTTTGGTACTGATCTTTGTTTTACTTTATAATTTGTTATTTTTAATTTTAGCATTAATTCAATATGTCGATCTTTTTGCTTTTCTGTAAATGACCAGTAACTGACAGAAAAGTGCTATCGCCTCTTCTCAACAATACGTCAGTTGAAAAAACCAAAATATTCCTTCAGTAGTGAAGAACTCATTGTGCTAATTAGCTTTTTTAAACCATTGCTTTTAAGTAACAGCACAGTGATAGAGTATTTCTCACAAAACCAGGATAAAACAGCTTGTTTCAGGAAGTGTTACACATGTTCCAGTTGTATGAAGTCTAATTCAAGCCTGCTCAGCCAAGCTAGTCGGAATGTGTGCTACCATTATTTAAAAGCATAGGGAAAGCAGAAAGCAACCTTTTTACTTGTTACCACAGTACATTTAATCTGAAGGAAAAAACCCAAAGCAGTATTTTCTTGACTTTCACCAAAACCTACTCGCATTCTTAAAATAAAACATTCTGAAACATCTTTCATCACTTACAGAACTTTACAAAATCTTAAGCTATTAGTCCAAGTTTTTAAAGTTTACAGAGCTGAAGAAGTTAATCAGTGAATGTCATTTCCTGACAAAGTGGGCTGTTTTTATATTTCAGTTGCTAGAGTGTCAATAACACAAAGCAGTCAGATTAATGCTGCAGATACCACAAAGGGATCTTTAAAAAAAGAGGTGTTTTATATTTCTGTGAGTAATGTTTGATAAGAAAGATTTGGATTTTTTTTCATAGGTTCATAGAATGGTTTGGGCTGGAAGGAACTTTAAAGCTCACCCAGTTCCAGCCCCCTGCCATCAGCAGGGACATCTTCCACTAGACGAGGTTGCTCCAAGCCCCGTCCAACTTGGCCTCAAAAAAAAAATCTTTAACACTTAAAATCTAAGACACCAATTTCTACCGTGACGTTGTTTTTACATTCCCATAGATTGCAGCAGAATCCCATCTTTCTCTCACCTTCTTTGTTTCCAGTTTCTGCAGGGACTGGAAGAGACGCGTTGTGCTGAACGGCTGCATTGGCGACAGCGTTCGCGGTAACGGTAAAAGCTGTCTGTGGAACCAGTCGTGGCATCAGCGGCACGAGCCGACGGCCTTCTATGGACCACTCGGAAGAGCTGTTTGGTCCAGACATACTAAACAGAAATGCACGTTCTGTAAGTATTTTGACAAATTTCCAAATACTCAGTATATTTAGCACATTATTTTTTCCAATAGTGCAAGACTAAAAGGCAGTTTAAGACATACTAGAGCACTAGTACTCAACTTTCTTCATTTCACGAAAGCCCTTGCATTTTTGTCACCCGATACAGAAAACCTCCCATTTTAAATTGAAGAGCTGATTCTTCTTTTGTTGTTTTGTGTTACAGAGCCGTTCAAGGGCCAGAGGTGTGTGAATGCCACACTCAAACTCCCCACATCAGGTGAGCTACTATTCAGGCAGAGCTGGTACACCCTCTACTTCTGTAATACGAAAACACCAAGAAACCAAACAGATTTCATAAAAGACTATTGAAAAGGATTATGTTACAGGGAAAAACTCTCAGCTTCCAAAGCAAATTTTGTTTTACCTGAACAGAAGAGTTTCTGATGTTTATTAAAGTAGTCCCAAACAAGGTCACAGGACACGAAATTATTTAAATACACCCTGAGCATCTTCCTAAACAGAAAGCAGTATTCTGCTCTAATTTGCTCTTAACCTTAGTACTTACACCCACACTCGAATGTTTCATAAAAACACTGTTCTTATCTAGATGGAGAAGTATTTTTGACTGTTTTACGTGAGTCATTTATCAAATCAGCAAAACCAAAATGGCAAATTATTTCTCAATGCTGTAATGTTCTTAAGCAAATCAACCTGTTTAATGTATTAATATATTCTAAAAAATAACTTCTCACATGAAATATTTCAAGCGAGTTGCAGCAAGAGCTACTACAAAGTAGTTTGTAAAATGCAGAGTATCTGCTCTGTTGATAAATCTTGAAATGCTTCAGCATTCCTCATACATATGCATATTGTATAAAGAGAGCTACATAAGCTGAGGTAAAAATACATTTTAAAAACAAAAAATAAAGGGTACAAAAGCTAGCAAAGTAGGCTTTCCTAATGAGTTAAGAGAATTATGTAAGTGAAATACTGTATTACCAACCATCACTCATAAGGAATCACCACAGGAAAATAAAGAAAAGAAATAAAGAAAAGCAGAACTTCAAAATTGCACCTTGTCTGGATTATAATACTTCATTGAAGTGCAACACCTCAGGACAAACTACTCATGTTCTGCAAAATGCTAAGACCAGAAGTACTACTTGAAAGGAAAACTTGATTCAGGAAAAGAATCCTGATTTGACAACTAAATGCTTTTCATTATTCCCCCAACCCCCATTTCTTTAAAGGGGTGTAAGGAAGTCGGTGGGTTTTGTTTGGTGAAACAGCATACTTCTAAAATCTTTAAACCTGAACATTAAAACTTAAATGTCCTTCTACAGCACTAAACCAGTATGCTGATTTTGACTAGTCTTGGATCAAGCAATTCCTAACTCCAAGTGTCCTGCTATTCGTAGGATTTCCTTTTTTCCCTCCTCACAACACCTAAGCTACAACAGTCGAACTTAAAAAAATCAACAGTTGCAAC
This sequence comes from Mohoua ochrocephala, assembly GCA_013398855.1. Lineage (NCBI taxonomy): Eukaryota > Metazoa > Chordata > Aves > Passeriformes > Acanthizidae > Mohoua > Mohoua ochrocephala. Next base: position 14,915 of record VZTA01018028.1, on the reverse strand, counting down.
ACAGAAAAAGAAAAAAAATACAGACACTTACAATGCAGCTCTGCTTAAAGACAGTCCTTAATAGTAAGGCTATTAAGTAATTATCAAAGATACATAACCACTTGATCTATTGCTCCTCCACCTCTAAAAATCTTGGAGCTCGTGAAAGGCAAATGCAAGGAGGAACCAGCCCGGCTGATGCCAGCACAGCAGCTGCATCGCAGAGTGGTGGACACTGATGTCATCAGCCTGCTGCAGCTTTTTCTACTCTGACCATTTTTTCCTTTCTGTGCTGATACACCGTTTTCCACTAATCTGCCACCTCTTTCCCTCTCTTTGTCTTTCCTATGCAGTTTCCTCTTTCCACTTAGTACAGCCTTTCCAAACTGATTAAAATAAAACTAAAAGCAAAATAAGCAAACAAACAAAAGCAAACATGTTCATCCTACTTAGGAGCTTCTCTATTTTCTCCATTCTCTGTTTATTCTGGTCTATCTTACAGAAAGGTCTCCATGCCAAAAAACTGTTTCTTACATTGTACTTGCACAGTGAATGGGATGGCCTTGGATCCAAAATGTAATGGTACTAAATAACTGTTTCTACGTCCCTGTAGATCTGATACGGTAATTCCTTCATCCATACAGTGTTTTAATCGCTATCTTTAAACACCTTTAAACCACCATCCATCTTAGAAATTCTACCATTCAGTTAAAGCATGATGGATTTCCCAAAGGGTACTTTTGGAAATCAGGGACAAAATAAATGACCTGGAACTTACTTGTGTGCAATTGTTGTCAGTCGTTCATCATTTACTGCTCTCCGAACTTCAGCACGATGTCGCTCTGTTGAAATACTATTAAAAAAAAATAAAGCAATGTATTTTGATCAGAGGAAGACACGAACATTCATCTAAAAATTCCAGTTGAAATTAAACTTATGAATAATCTACCTAAGAGAAGAAGGGGAACAGGACTTTACATTTAAGAGATTGTCACTTAACTCTTGCTATCACAGAGAGAGAATCAATTGTATTATTGCTCAAAAACATTACTGAAGAATGAAAAGAACATTACTGTTCATAGGCTGTCCTTGAAAAACAGCTAGAATCCACCCTCCTAATGAGAGCAATACATTTAAAGGATATGGCAGAAAAATTCATGCAGGACATGCAGCATTCTTTCTTCAGGTATCTTGGGCTCAAAGACCTTGAAGTTCTACCTTGACAAAACCACAAGCCAGTGTACATGCGTGACCTGGCTGTAATCCTCCTAACACTCAGCAGCCCAAAAAGCACCAACAAACCAGTGAAACTTCTACCATAGAAGCATGCTTGTTTTCCTTATTAAAAACTCCAAGCAGAACAGGAATGAAACCTCTGAAACACGGAGAATTACTTCTCCAAATGCAGATTTATGCTGTGATCCCGGTGAAAGAAAAAGCATGCAACACCTTAAAAGAAAACAGGTCACGGTTCTTAGTTGAAAAAGATCAGGGTTACCTAAGCACTTTAGAGAGTTCTCCAAGAAGATCCTTCTTCTCTTTTGTAAGGTCTCCCTGTGCACGTAAGGCACTGATGACACCTGCATAGGCCTCCAGTTCTGAAGAATTAGAGCAAGTAATATTTCTATTTAATGCTCACAGCAAAGGGGAAAGAAAAACCATGTTGTTTTCCATATTACTGACAGTATTCTATAAATTTTCAAAACTGTTAAGAGGAACATGTCTTTCAATTACTTAGTGCTTTTTCAGAAGAGATTGATGATTTAGAACTCTACCAGTCAATTACTTTGCAGCATAAAGCATTTCTATGAAACAATTGTCTTATCAGAGAGGATTATCTAGTTTATAAACCCAAATGAATGTGTCAAGCTCTCTCTGACCCGAGAGTTCAGGCAAAAAGCTTGAAGAAGCTGTCTGGAGAGTAGTTCAGAATTCTCTTAACACATATCATTATTAAGAGTTCTACAGAAAAGCTGAGCTTGGAAAAGAAATACACTATCATAAGAGCAACTGGTTTTTTTTGTAATGCCTTTCCTTAATTAGCATGGAGAGCATCAGCTCTAGTTTGTTAAATATGATCATCATAATCCTTTATGCCTATTTACTTGACAAGGTGCAACTGCTTGAATCTGAAAGAAATGCGACACACTGAATTAAATCTGCTCAACACAAAAAAACCAATCCAGCTACTCTTAAACATAGAGCCATCACAAAGACTAACTCACAAAAATGCAACTCTGATTTACCAGAAATGTATAATTCCAGGTGACTGTGATGTCATGCCATCAGTGTTTCAAAAAATGGAACCATAAAAGGCTACTGACACTTTTGAATTCTGTCCTACTAAGCAGGGTGAAGATACACCTAATGTGAATAATGGAGCCTGCTAATTTGCCAAAGAATGACTTGCTATTCTCAGCTTCACATGGTTTTAGGGAAACCAGAAACAAAAATTCTTTTGATCCTCACATACGTGCCTTTCATTTGACACCCCTATTCCAGCAGCCAACCCAAACAACCCCGCAACAGATCCCAGTTAACCAAAACCAAGAATGAAAGGTGCAGGCCCAAACCTAACGTTGCCGAAGTTTGCCGCAGAAGAAAAGACCGATGCTGTTCTGAAAAGCTTTCAGTTTAGGATTCCAAAGAGCTAATTTAGAAATGAAATCAAGGAATCATGCCGAAAAGAAATGCTGCTCTCCCGTCCCGATTAAGCAGACAAAACAAAAAGCAGCAATTTTGGTTAACTATGCAGCCTGCACAGAGATGCTGAGTGACCTACAGAAGCATTTTCAGCTTCAGTTATAAAACATTCACTAATTAATGCATTGGTTATTACTAATACTAACATTTATTTAGACAACCATGTTACAATATTTACGATACTAATTATTTTCCTCTGTTAACAACTTAAAAGTAATTCTCAGATGCAACCATATAATTATTTATCAAGGATAAACTTTATTTCGTTCTGCATTATAAATAAAGATCCTCTACACCAGAGCTTTAGGAATGCACATTCTGGTCTTTTGGAAGCTAGTAAGGATTACAGAACAGCTGTAACTTCCTCACCCTTGTGTCTATGCAGCAATCACTAAGTGGTGTGCTCGCTCTCAAACACAAAACACATGAAATACCTAAAATGGGTTTGGCAAGTAAATATCATTATTGCTAGTGTTAGGTGCTACCATCATCACCTTGTTCAGCAATAAACCACGATCAACACCAGGTCCTGCACACCTCGAGATGTATTTCAGCCTCACCTACAGCCCTGCTTCACTCCTTACGGAGTATTCCCACTACTGCTGTACCATCAGCCAAATGAGATGTTGGGCTGTGACCTGGAAAAGCAGGACCCTCTAAAGCAGATGGCTATTGCTAGATGTGAGTGTCCCACAGCTTTGCTCCCACTGCCTGTGCTCCTTCACTCCCCAGTCCTGTGGTGTGCCTCCTCTCAGCTCAGAGAGGCACTGCCTCAGCCTTACCCTGCTGGCAGGGCCCCCTTGTGGGGACACAGCTCATGCCAGCAAAACAAATATGATTTTTTTTTCCCTTCCTGTCAGCCTAGGTTATGTCATTGAAGGAGGTGTAGCTGCAGCTCTGTTTGGCTCAGCTGCACCAGCAAGGTTCTGCCAGCACACCGCCGTCAGCTCGGGTGGAAGTTTTTTTTCCATGCTTCCAGCCAGCACGGCTACGTTAATGAAATTTAGTAGCACAGATCTGGTCAAAAGCTTTTGGCATTCTGCACTTTCTCCTAGTTTTTGTACTTCTTGAGCCTTGCTTAAGACTCAGGGCTGTCACCTTAACGGGGAGCACAGCTGTTTGCAATGTTGTGTGCAACATCTGCATCGCTGTTTCAACAGAACGCAAACCCCATATTCCCAAGAGATGAAATTAAAAGGGCAAAGGGAGGGAAAATAAATTCTCAACTCTCAAAAACAAAGTGGATGGCTTCCCAATGTATGAGAACCTTGGCACAGTTAGGAAATACAGCAGATTGTCTCTTAGCATTCACGCAAAATGAGAACAAGAAAAGCTGTCACTTGACAGTCACAGGAAGTTAGAGGGAGCCTCAACCTTCTTCCTGACATCATCTCCTAGATTATGGTACTCAGAAGAAAGTCTGAAAAATCTAAGAGTTTTTTATCCCCCTTCTAGTATTATGCATCATTTAACTGGCAAAACCCTAAACCCTTAATTACATAAATTTAGCCCTAAGAACTCAAAACCATCTATGTCGGATCAGATCAAACGTCTAACAAAGGATTCTCTCTCCTGCAGTAGCCAAAAACAGATGTGTGAGGAGAGAGCAAATGTTTTCACTACTTTCCAAAACACAGAAGCATCTCTCCTCACACACTCAGATCTACAAGGACAGGGCACAAAAATACCTCCCAGTGTCTATCTCTTGAGCAGAGGCCTCAAATACTGAGCCACATTTGAAACAATGAAAAAGGCTCCTGTGGTTATGGCAGTTGAGCGAGGGCATTGTTTTCTCACTTCCCTGACAACCTGTTTAATTGCAAATCACAAACGGCATTTTTTTTAATCCTGTTTTATGTCTTCACAACGGTAACTTTAATACTTGAATTCAGCCCTACAGTGCCAGTTAAACCAGGATTCCACTGTAGTTTTTTTGGGCTACAAAAAGGTGGATAATACAGAATTGGGGGAAAAAACCCAACCAAAAATCACAACAAAACAAAACAAAAAAAACAATCCCAAAGGCTCTCCTTTCACAGAAAATCTTGTTGCATGTTAACAGTGACCAAAAAAACCCAGCCCTGCAACACTGCAGCTAGGACATCCAAGAGAGATTCAACCAAACCAAACCAATTCTTCTCTACTCGTTTTCCTAGGGCTGAGAGTGTCTGCCAAACACAGTTTTAAGCCAGGGCTGTCAAACCAATGACACATGGAAAAATGCAGGAAATTACTTGCAAGTTGCCTGTAGACATATTAAAATACTTCATGTAAGCAGCATGAAAGCAAATCTTAAAAGGGCAAAATACAGACCCACAAATTGTATCTTACTGTACCCAGTTTGCGAAGGATCCTCTTGCACTCATCCCTGCTGAGGTCCAGAAGAGTTGGCCACACCACAGGCATCCTTCCCTTGTGTCTGTGCTCCCACAGAGTTCAGCCTCGCTGGAAAAGGAATATAAACGCTCAAGCCCATAATTTATTGATTTCCCAAGCCGATTGATGTAAACTCCTCTCAGCCCGCTCACAACTCCACCGACCCATTCGCTCCCATCCCCGCCCCAACCTTTGTAGTGGCATGCAGGAATTCGGCAGTTTCACAAGGGCATGGACTTCCTATACTCTCTCGCTCAAGTGCATCGCCCAAGCCTATTTACGGAGTTTCCTATCTCCTTCTCAAGCCTTTCTTTTTTCACGCTGAAACGCTCTCAGAATTAATGCTCAAGTCTCCTCCCTCTCTTTATGCACAGAGAACCTATTAAAAGAACTATTCCAGTGAACCGCACGCTCCCCCTTCCCCCCGGGGAATGCATTTTGCTCCAGCCTATATTATATGACAGGATGGCAAAAACATCCTGTGTGAAAATTTGCTCTCCACGTACCGACACCAGCCCCCTCCCCACAAAAAAATAAGCCAAACACGGGAACACCTCCTTGCCGGATCCCAACGCAGCGAGATTCCGGGGGCGGGGGGGGGAGAGAAGGCGCATCTCCCCGATGCGACGAGAATAATAAAGGAAAAAGAGCAGCCGGAGGCGAGCTGGGCAAGCGGGGCTCGG
>VZTA01018027.1:0-10438 GCA_013398855.1 Mohoua ochrocephala | reverse complement strand
AGAAAAGGGAAACAAAAGGGAAGGTCCTAAAAACCCTAACACATGGGTTGAGGGAACAAGGCATGATGCTGCAGATGGGTGAGATCAGGGGAACATAAGGTACCAGCATTAGCATGCCATGAGAGAAACCCACTAGTGATAGCCAAACTCAACCCACACAATTTCCCAAAGGAAATGCGGAGCAGAGGGTGAGCAACACAGACAGCAGCTGCATGGCCATGCCCATACAACCTGCAGTGCTTTCCCAATCTGGCTTGGCACAGGGTTGCCAGAGTATTTTGGAAAAGTTTCATAGAATTGCAGAATTGTTTAGGTTGGAAAAGACTTCCAAGATCATTGAGTCCAACCATTAACCCAGCACTGCCAAGCCCACCACTACACCATGTCCTCAAGTGCCACATCTACACATCTTTTAAGTCCCTCCAGGGATGGTGACTCCACAACTTCCCTGGGCAGCCTGTTCCAATGCCTGACCACCTTTTCAGTGAAGAAATGTCTCTAATATCCAATCTAAACCTTCCCTGGTGCACCTGGAGGCCATTTCCTCTTGTCCTGTTACTTAGGAGAAGGGACCAACTCCCACCTTGCTACAACCTCCTTTCAGGTAGTTGTAGAGCACAAAAAGGTGCCCCAAGCCTCCTTTTCTCCAGGCTAAACACCCCCAGCTCCCTCAGCCACTTCTCATAAGACACAACCCTCCTTCACAGTACACATCCTGCTCTTACTCATAGCTTATTATGGGCCACTGACCAAGAGAAGATGCCAGGTAAACAACCTCTGAGCAGTGCTTAAAGAAAGCAGCTGAGATAGGACACTGTGCTGGAAAGCCTGAATCACACCTGCTGCCTGCTTTAACACGTGGATAGCTAAAACAGTACAGTAATGTAAAAAAAAAAGCATTTTCCATTTACTGAAACAAATCTGCTTAATTGTAACCTGAGGTTGATTTAAACCAGACTAACGCTGTCCACACTCCCAAGAGGGCGCAAGCCGTCATTACAAATCCACACCATCAGGGCCTAAAGGGGCTGCAACAAATGACTTTCCCAGGCCTCCCTACTCTAACATGCCAGCTCTTCCCAGAAAGATGTCTGACACTGCTGGACTAAAAATAAATGTTCTTTTTTTCCCCTGTACTGCAGAGCTCACACTCAAAGCACTCAGGCCATTAACAGATGTAGCAGATTGACCTTGGCTGGGTGCCAGGTGCCCACGAAGCTGATTTCCTAATGGGACGGGACAGAATACGATGGAGAACAACCAGCGGGTGAGATAAGGCATTTTTATTACAGTGAAAGGAAAGAAGCGAGAGTCTGCACGTGCATAAGCTAAAGGAAAGTAAATCTCTACTTCCCATCACCAGCAATGTTCAGACACTTCCTAGGAAGCAGGGCTTCAGCACACGTAATGGTTCATCCGGAAGGCAAACATTGAAGAATCATGAATGTCTCCCCTTCCTCCTCTCTCCCTTAGCTTTATATATCTGAGCTGATGGCATATGGTATGGAATATCCCTTTGGCTAATTTGGGTCAGCTGGCCTGGTTGTGTCCCCTCCCAGGATCTTGCCCACTCCCATCCCTTTGATGAGGAATGTTAGAGGGACAGCGCTTCTCAGCAGTAGCCAAAACACTGGTCTGTTATCAACACCCTTCCAGCTAATGCAAAGCACAGCACTGTGAGGGCTGCGAACTTTACCTCAGTCAGACCCAATACAACAGAGAAGCTTGTTAGCCTGGAACTGTGTGAGAATGCTTCTAGCTGCTTGTAACACAGCAGGTTTGAACTGGGAAGCAGGATGCTCCTGTGAAGGAAATTAACTGGGAACAGAGTGAACAGCCTCAAGAGCAGTCCTGATCACAGGTAACTGCAGTACAAAAGCTCACCAAGGATTAAGGACCAAGCTCCAGTGTACCAGGTGAAGTTGAATACACCACACAAAGTAGAGCAACTTTTAACTTTCCTACATCCCAGATAGGTCTAACACTGGGATCTCATGCCTCACATGGCATGCAGAAGCTGGGAAATGAAAGCAATGTTCTGGTATATAACCTCCCTCCCACCCACTAACGATTGCTGACAGTTTACTGACAGAATTAGAGTCAACTACAGTTGCCCCGAGACACAAGGACCTCAGTTCCAAGAGAAACCATCTTCCAAAAGCCAGGCCCCAGGATCAGTTAGACAGAAATTCTAAGAAATACTCTGTAACAGTATCAGGCTGTTAGAGATTCCTGTGAGGTCCAACTAGTTACCACCCATGACAAGACAACATAAACTGTTTCCCCAGCTGAATGCCTTCCTCAGAGATCAGCTGCCTGGCAAAAAGTATGAAAACTGCAAGACCAACCCTCAGCTCTGTCACAATGGGAACTGTGGTCATAGCTCCAGAAACTAATTAGTACACCTCCTCATTCATGTAAGGGGAGTTTGATCCAGCTGGGGAGTTAAGATGCCCCCAATTTTTCAGAGTTCCTTTAAGCAAGCATGTGTCACAGGGAGTCCTCCATAGTTTTAAAGGTGAAAGCAGCTAACCAGAAGGCAATCAGAATATACAAACCGTTTTACATGGGAACTTTTATTCTCATTGAGATCTGTACATTCAAGTTGCACATACTTTTAAATCTTTGATGGAACTGGAGCACTGAATCACAAGAGCCTGGTCTGTTTGAACAGTTTTAAGTTTATGCCTCAAAAGTAGCCAGGAAACTTGTGACTATTTCTTTCAACTTAGCTTCTGTCTGGTCAGAGATCTTCCCTTCAGTCCTGTTGAAAGAGTTTAGTTAAACTTCCAACACAGAAATAGATAGATGGTCAATCCCTAAGACAAAGAAAAAAAGCTTCACAGCAAACCTTCCCATTTCTAACAAAATTAGCAGATGAATTAAAACATTTCTGTTTGATGCATGAATTTATACTACTAACACAACACTCCTCCATTTTAAGCATCAACTGGATTTCCTAAGAACTAAAGTCATGAAGCTGAGCTCTGGACAGCTGGAAGGCTGATTTCCAGTTCCAGTACAGGCAGCTTAAGGCCTGATGTTCTGGGATACAATAAATTAACAGTTCAGTGACCATTATCTGCACTCCAGCCATCAAGTCAATACCCTTGGGATGAAGCAAGATAAATCATCATACCTGATTGTGGAGAGGAGAGCCTGGTGCTGGCTCAGTACATGAGCTAGGAAAGCACTCTCAAATTTAGTAATTTTGCTGGGCTCCAGCTTGTCCAAGTGACCTCTTACACCGGCATAGATGACTGCAACCTGTTCCTCAATAGCCATGGGAACTGCAGAACAGAGAGCACTCATGCCATCAGTAACTCTCACATCAGGACACATCAGTACTACGCAGTCCTTTCTTTGAAGATCAACTGCACATATACAACATGGTTCAAGCAAGTCTGCATTTACCATGTGCACAGGATGGACATGGTAAATGCTGCCACAAAGACCAATCTTGTTAGCACAAGAGACTGATGTGAAATGCAGACTTTTTAAGTTCAAGACACTCACCATACTGCCCTTGTTTTAGAAGCTCTGTCAGACGTACGCCACGGTTCAGCAGCTGTTGTGTAGCAGCATCCAGATCAGAGCCAAACTGGGCAAAGGCAGCTACTTCACGATACTGAGCCAATTCCAGCTTCATGGTACCTGCCACCTACAACACAAGATACAGGTCAGACTGAGCTCGATCACCTTTTAAACGTATCTAGGAATTTGCAGGTTATCTTCAGGTGACAGTTGTCACAAGTCAGCTTTGCTTTCCATACGAGAAAAGTGAATCCCAAGATTCTGACAGATGATTATATGCATTTCTAAATATCCCACCTTTTAATATAAGCATGCCTCCCTAAAACAGTGACTATTGATATTAAACCTCTAATTCCATATATGGACTAAAAGCACAGGGTTAAAAGAACATTCGCTATTTCTAGTTAGAACAGTACCCAGCTCGGCATACTGAAACTTAATCCTACATCTTTCTGTAGATACTATTTTCCTTTCTCCCCCACCTCACTCAACAGGTAATGGAAATATCAAAGAGATCCCCAAAGTTTGTTCTTTTATAGTTTCATAACACTAGGGAATACAAAGCTTTATTCCTTCTCTATTCACAGCTCTTTAGAGTGAAATGGGTTGGAAGGCCTACACACTACTCATCTCTAGCAAGAGGAGCAGCAGTTTCATGCTTACCTGCTTCATAGCCCTGGTCTGAGCAGCAGAACCTACACGGGACACAGACAGACCAACATTGATGGCTGGACGGATACCTTTGTAGAACAACTCAGTTTCCAAGAAAATCTGTAGGAGATAATTGTTTTATTATCTTGGTCAGAAGCTTGGAAGCCTCCTCAGAGACCTACCAGTAAATAACACAGGTGTACACTAGGATGTGAAGAAGTCCTACCTGTCCATCAGTGATGGAGATGACATTGGTTGGAATGTAAGCAGACACATCACCAGCCTGAGTCTCAATGACAGGCAAGGCAGTCAGAGAGCCGCCCCCGAAGGAGTCGTTCATTTTGGCTGCTCTCTCCAGCAGGCGAGAGTGCAGGTAGAACACATCCCCCGGGTAGGCCTCACGGCCGGGGGGGCGGCGCAGCAGCAGAGACATCTGACGGTAGGCAACAGCCTGCATGGTATAAAGCAAGCTTTCAGACCTCAGTAGCTCATTTAACATTTTGGATTTCTAAACTTGAGGTGATCTTACAGCTACAAACACCAATGTTAGAATATGAGGCCTATAAACAATGTTTCCTGACCTGCTTGGACAAGTCATCATAGATGATTAACGCATGTTTTCCATTGTCTCTGAAGTATTCACCCATGGAGCAGCCTGAATAGGGAGCCAGATACTGAAGGGGTGCTGCATCAGATGCTGTGGCAGACACCACAATAGTGTACTTCATGGCATCTGGAAAGGATTGGAGAAACACGCCACTGAGTATATTACCTTGCCATGCCTGTAATCAGCAAATACAACACACATGTGAAGTACTGAGTTGCTGAAGCAAGCCCAGGCAGCATCACTACACTGTTACAGGAAAGCCCACTGTACTAGATTACCACGTCTGTTAGCTCAACTAACTCAAGAAACTTCAAGTTAACAGCTGCCTAACACTTGCAGGCTCCTTTCTCATTTAAAATTAAGTTTAAACTTTAACCAAGACACACTTTTGTTCTAGAAGTAACTCAGCCTGAAAGTCCATGGTTTCCTGGCTGCTGCAAGGCAATACTATCATTTGTTTCACAGTCCTAAACAACTTACTGTCCTAAAATGTGGGAGTTTTTTCCTGCTAGTTATGACTCTGCTTGACCAGCAGGCAAGAGGTAAGGTACCTGATCTCTTGCAAGCTCTGTGACATATGTAGCCTTGGTCAATGAGATCACTGTTCCTGAAAAGATGCTGTCATTTAATCCCTTATGTTTGGGCAGTAAAGTCTCTCCACTTAAATTTTTAACTGTCATTCACACACTTACATGCATATGAAACACATCAAGTCCATATAAATACTTGTAGGCCACAGCTTGTCACCAGGCCTGCCAAGGGGAACCTCTCAACTCTGCTAGGGAAAAAAAAATAGGCTTTTCCAGAAGAAATTCAGCAGTTTGGGGACCTCAAAATAGTCTTCTAATGTGATGTAGCAAAAATAAAGGGTCGTTTTTCCCCCAGATACCTAGAAAGATTTATTGTCCACAAAAGTAGTTCATTCATTTAATAAAAAAAAAGAATTCTGTCTATACTTGCAGCTAGGAGAGGTCACAGCAGTATTCAATGTTATAATGAGAACAAGATGTCACTAATTACCAGGCTCAACCATCTTCAAAAATCTGTACCTGCATCAGTGAGCCTCTTCACCAGCTGAGCAACAGTAGATCTCTTCTGGCCAATTGCAACATAGATACAATACAGCTTCTTCTTCTCATCTGTCCCATCATTAAAACGTTTCTGGTTGATTATTGTGTCAATTGCAATTGATGTTTTCCTGGGTAACACAGAGGTTGATAAATTAAGATGCCTGCAGCTCTCCCAACCTCTACACAGTTTTGTGTTCAGTTCTGTACATTGGTGCACACTGCATTTAAGTCTATGTTAAAGGAAACATTTTTGGCTTGGGCATTTAACTTACCCGGTCTGCCTGTCACCAATTATCAGTTCACGCTGGCCACGACCAATTGGCACCAAACTGTCTACAGCCTTAATCCCAGTCTGCATAGGTTCACGCACAGAGATTCTGGGAATGATCCCAGGGGCCTTTAAGCCAACTCTCCTACGTGTCTTAGATGCAATAGAACCCTTAAAAAGAGGAAAGAAACTGTTGCAGTCTGTATCACATAGATACAAGCAGAGGTAGTAAGCACCTAGTTACCTTCCCATCAATTGGATTGCCCAGGGCATCTACAACACGGCCCAGCAGCTCTTCCCCAACTGGAACATCCACAATGGCACCAGTCCTCTTCACAACATCCCCCTCCTTGATCAGTCTGTCGTTACCAAACACGACAACACCAACGTTGTCGGGCTCCAAATTCAAGGACATACCCTAGGACAAAGGTCATATTATCCTGAGAAAACCCATAGCAACATCTACAAAAACTGTCAGTTTAATACCAATGTGATCATTCTACAGTGTAGAGTATGCAAAATAACCTACCTCAATCTTATTTGCAGCAATAGTCAATGTTCTTCTTTTATGAACAATGCATCTATTTCCATATTGGTTAGAGAACCTGCCTGCCTAAGCCTTCAACTTACCACATAATTATACTGCAGAAGTCTAGCATTGTCATTTATCTCTCTAAAAAGAACAGAAAGGATAAGCAGGATTCAAATACAACATTTATCTCTTGCCTAGGAATTGTATAAGGGAAAAGCACTAGCTTATTCTCTGGCCAAGGCAAGTTAGGTCACTAAAAATATTGGAAGAGCTGTTACAATACTCTCAGAACAGTCAGAGCTTTTTAATTCTAATGTAGAATGAGGCTGTTATTCAACAGTAAACAAAAAAGCCAGCATGAAACCAAAGAAAACAAAATCCAATAGCAGATTAGTTCTTCTACTTCCTAGATGAAGACACATAAAATTCAAATCTTAGCCAAGAACCAGATACTGAAAGCAAAGTGTTATGAATTCAAAGAATATTTTCTTTTTGTAGTATTCTTTCAACTAGTTACTACTTATTAAGGTTGAAATGAAGTTTGATAGAGGTTCATATGGGTACCTCCAAGAAGTCTCATTCTCCTTTAAAAGTCTATTTTTTAAAAAATATATTTCTAGGCTAAACAAACTGCTTTAGTGAAAGCTTACCTTCAGTCCAGAAGAGAATTCAACCATTTCTTCTGCTTGGACATTTCTTAGGCCATACACACGGGCAATACCATCACCAATTGAGAGCACACGGCCAGTCTCCTCAAGTTCAGCAGAGGTGTCAGCTCCCAAAATACGTTCCTCAAGAATAGAGGATACCTCAGCAGTACCTGGAAAGAGACATTTCGCACCCAACTTAGCACATTAAGGCAAGATTTGAATTCGGTAAGCTTGTCTTGAATTCACAGGCCAAGGTGCCCTCTCCAATACACCACGAGGTCTAGCAAGCAACATGCTAGATGCATAAGATAAATAACAGCTTCTGTATTCCCAGCTAATAAAAGCAGCTTCAACACGTCATTACAAGACAGTTTCAATTAAAACATGAATGACTGTTTAGTTACCAGTTTCCTTCATTATGTCTTACACTATTAGCAATCTCTCCCCCTAGAAAGAAATTAGATTAAATAATTAGTCTTAGGCTCAGAACAGAAATTCTCACTCCACTTGCAGAGTGGTTACTTGAACTGGAGGCAACAAAACATCCTGCGATTTGTAATCCAAGATCCAAATATATTTAAAGGAACTTGATACATTTAAGAAGCAAGTTGCTCAATATAAGCTGTAAAAATGTATTCTCCATATTCCTCAAATTTGTTTGGCAGTGTACCTCCAACAACCCTTTATTTCCCCAGCCAGGAAACAGTAAATAAAATTGTGAAATTTTTATTTCCTAATACATTTAATAACTCCAAGCCACTTTGAAAATTGTATATGAACCACTATCAAAAACACAGCTATGCAGTGACACTGTCTTCTCTAAACACCAAAATGCTGGCAGCAAAAAAGTTATGCTCAAGGACAAAACACTGGCAGGCCTGGGAAAGTCATCTGTTCCTTGATACTGTTACAAACAAGACAGAAAACTAGAATTTGAGGCTTTTTTTTTCCCCAAATAATTCTGCAAGAGTTCTGAATATCAGAATAAGATAATTCTCAATGGAATCCTCACAAAGCAGGTAAACTGCGTAAACTGACATGTGACCACTCCTTGGTTTGGGCAAAATCTGAATAGTTATTAAAGTGAAGTCTGCTGGATGTAACTGTACAAAAGTTCAGTTAAATACTGTCGGTACATAAATGTCCTCAAGCATTCTGTCGACTGACACACACACCATATTCAAATTCCCTTTTGTCTGATAGAGCAAGTTCTTAAACCACACTGTTATATGGAGACCTTTCTCAGACTCACCAGTTTTCTGAAACCATGTTTTGGAGGCATGGAGGTTTCTTGTAGCAACAAATGCTGCACCCAGGGTATTGCTGGAAATCTAAAACAAGTAATTGTTTCAGTAACAGTGAAATTTCCTCATTCATTCAAAAAAAAAAGTTGAGAGATAACACAGTGACATTTTTGATCATGACCTTATACATTTAATGTGTCTCAGTTTTGAGTTTAGCTCCACAGCACTCCATTCACAAGTTTTAGTTATGGAACCAAGTCCAGCACTACCAAGCAAGGACAGATGGTAAAAGAGATTGCTCTAAATTATTCGCTGCATTTTTCTGCATTGCACTGCTGTCACCACCACAGTACCACAGCAGATCCCAAAGTAACACCTCCTCTCGCTTGCCACCTTTGAGCTGAACATCAAATGCTTGGGGCGGAAAGAAATCACCACAACCCTCACGGTTCTCCACAAGGGAGAAATAATATTGTGTCTTCTAAGGGTTGGCCTTCCTAAAAAAAAAAAAAATCTGAAAAACTTCTGGTATGGCTAGAACATAGACGAGAGCAAAAACAACAGCGACAAAAAAAAAAATCTGTTATAATGAATGCATTAAAATGTTATAATCCTATGTCCTAAGTATAGCTCCCAGTGCAGTTCCAGGCACCGTTAATGCTATTTCTCTGAACGCCTGGGCAGGCCTCTCCTCCGTTCACCTTCACAAGGGACACCAGCGTGAACGGGTCGGGACAGATCTTCACATCCTCGCTCTCCCTACCAACACGGGGGAAAAAAACCACTACCTGGCAAAGCTTTGCAGCGCAAATCCCTCACCTTGATTGGGATCTGGCAGCTTTCAGACATTAACCTGAACCCCAACAGTGTCAAGCCACATCACCGGGGAAGGACAGGCCGTCCCCTAGACCCCCTCCTCCCCCCCACCTCCCAAGTGAGGGCACCCTCGCTCTCTCAGCAGTAGGTCTGGCTCCGCTGACACCCAGCACTAAGGTGAACCCCCCACCCCAAACTCCCGAGAGCGGCAGGCCGCAGCCTCTCAATGTCACCGCGGCCGCCAAGATGGCGGCGGCGGCGGCCGCCGCCTCCCACCCACCACCTCAGCTCACTGCAGGGATGAGAGAGCGCACTCACCAGGCCGGCCTGCCGCGGCAGGGAGCGGGCGAGGGAGACAGCCACGCGGGCGGAGAACATGACGATGGCGGCGACGGCTCCTTCAGGGAAGGCTGAAGCAGACAAAACAAGTGCCAGCCCCACACTTTCGCCACAAAATGGCGGCAGCTCGCTCCGCCTCTTTTTACGACGAGGCCGCGCCCAGGAGGCAGGGCGGGGCGGGGCGAGGCCAGGCCCGAAATTGCTTCCCCCGCCGGTCTTCTCGAGCGTCCTGGTGCCTTCCCCCTCCCGCGCCTCTGAGCGATGGGGGAAGAGATGCATATTTTTATATGTATGTGCCCTTGAAATGTCCCTCAGCGGGCGGAAAAGGCGGAGAGTGGCGGCGGGGCGGGGCTGGACTAGACTAGACTGGGGACATGAGAACCTGAGAAAGGCGGGGACCGTTGTGAGGCGCACGAAGTTGGGATGTGTGGGTTATGGGACAGAAGCATGGGCATAGGGCAGGAATGTGAGGGGCTGTGAGGCAGAGGGCGGTGGTGTGGGGCAGGGGGTAGTTGGGGGAGTGACCTCACCACCACTTTCCGGGAACTGTGGGTGCTTGTACTCCTGACCGCCCCTGTCTCAATGTAGCAGCTGGGTGGTAGAAGAAAAGTGTGGTAGAGAAGTGCTGGCATCTCGCCTGTGCTCTGGAAATGGGTAAAAGGAATGTGATGTGCAGCACCTTGTTGGTTTTCTTACTGTTGTACGGAAAATCATGCTATGAAAAGCC
>VZTA01018026.1:6841-35645 GCA_013398855.1 Mohoua ochrocephala | reverse complement strand
CTGCGCCCCCGCCCACCGTCGTGACATGCGGGCGGTGAGGGACACCCTCTGTCGCGACATGCGGGCCCCGGGACCCCCCCTCCCCACCCCGCTGCCCCTCGGGATGCGGCACCCGCGGCTTCACCTCCCGCGCTCGCTCCGTTTCCGCGCAGTGGAACGAGGTCACCCGGTACTTCCGAGCGGGGATGCCCCTGCGGCGGCACCGGCAGCGCCTCCGCACGCACGGCAGCTGCTTCACCGCCGCCGAGGCCGCGGACTGGCTGCACCAGGTGCTGAGGAGCAACAGCAGCTTCGGGCCCGACGTGACCCGGCAGCAAACGGTGCAGCTCCTGCGGAAATTCCTCAAGAACCACGTCATTGAGGATATCAAAGGCAGGTGGGGAGCTGAGAACCTGGAGGACAACGGTGCCCTGTACAGGTACTGAGATTCAAATTATTCCGTAGCCCCTCGGATTGAGGATTTTAATTAAAAACGCTCAGATTTGCAAAAAGAACTTGCTTCGGGTTGAGCGTTTTGGGCAGAAATTTAATTATTGGCATCATTTTGCTCCTCTGAGTGTTTTACTTTGCTCCTGTCTGTGTCCGTGCTTTTGTCTGTCCAAGGTTTTTGCTGGAATTCAAGCAGCACCCCAGTGCTTTGGAGTGAAGCCAGAGTGTTTTGTAGTAGCTCCCTGCTGGGTTTGCTTCTCTTGGACCTTTTACACAAAGTCTAAGTGGGAAACAGAGCCAAACAGAGCTCTGAAATTAAAAATATTTAAGATATTCATGGCCCTCGCTTCTCACATTCTGGGCTTGCTCTGTGCCAACATCTTCAGCTTCACTTTGGCATCAAGTTAAACAGCCCAAAGCTAATTTATCATATGTTAAATTTAAAAAAATCAGTGTTTTCCTTTTTATTTCCCTGAATCTCTCCACAGTCCTGTGGAGTCACATTGGTATGGAATGAGAGTTTCTGTTTTGGTCAAGCAATTGATCTGATTACAGATCAATTCTAAACGTGTTTAACATCTCTCTGTTCATTGCAGATTTCCTTCAACATCTCCAGTTAAGCCTCTACCCAGCCCACCAAGAGAGAACTCGGAAAACTTCTCTGGAGCCAAAGGAAAACTTTTAAAACTGCCCAATTCATCCAAGAAGGCTTTGAAAAAACCGGAGTTGCTGCAGTCTCTGGTAAAAACTCCTGTTCCTTACAGGATTGCAGTTGTCTTGTCTTTATTCTTTAAAAAAGTAAAGCTAGAATCTTTTAGTGACGCTGTTCTGTTGTGGCACCTTCCCTTCCCTCTTGAGAAATCATTTGGAGTTAAGGAGTTAAGAAATGAATTGGTGTGGGAGGGATTTTTATTTTGTTTGGGGTTTTCTTTGTTTTGTCTCAGTGCAGAATTACCCCTGCTGAAGGATTTTAAAGTATTGGGAGGGCTGGGAGGTGAAGTTCTGGAAATGCTTTGCCCAATATGGCCTTGTCAAAACTTAATTTATCTTTGGGGGACAAATAAAAGGCACAAATCATTTAACTTGAGCTTTTTGGAGAATGTGTGTGTGGCCCTGGATTCATTTGAGATTTGTGTGCATAAATTCTGCATTTAGATTCCAGTCCTAAAGGAGGATCATTCATGTGTTAATGCATCTGGATTTGAGGTGGTTTTACCTTTTTAATTGCTGATTTTGGGATTGATCAGGGTTTGGGGTTTGTTTTTTTCATTTCTTTTGCTTTTTAGCTGTGTGCTTCCATTTCAGTGCTGAGGCTGAAGGCTACTCCCTGGAATTTAATGTTCCACACAATGCCCTGTTCTTCTAATTCCAATTTTCTCTAATTTTTAATTGCCTTAAGAGGCTTGTTTATCTTACAGTACAAACCACTCATTTTCAGGAAAACTTAGCCAGACCAAAACCCGATGTAAGAGAAGGAAAAAAAGAAGACACACTGCAAGGGAGGGAAATAAGCCAGGAATACGTGCAAGAAACATGGAGAAATATCATCCTGATACAGTAAGTGATGAATTACCCCAAGCACCTTCTCTTTCAGGTATGAAATAACCTTGAAATCAAGCTTTTGCAATTTGTTTTTAATTTTTAAATGTTTTTTCTGTTGTCTACCCTGCTGTTCTGATGTGTTTGTTAACACTGGATTGTTGCATTTAAGGAATTTCTGGTTACATGGTTGCTGATGTATATTTTAAATACCACAGGTGCTCTTCTTTGCTGGTTGTTGCTGTTTGTCCTCCAGTTGTCCTCCTGGACACGAGAAGTTTTTAAACAGGGCTTCAGCTTCTCGAGAGTTTTTGAGCAGATATAGGAAAAGAACTTGTTTTCCTTCATTCCTTGCAAATCTCTGCTCTCTTCCTCCCCACAGTTTGCAAACCCTTTTGGGGCTCCCCTCGTTGGAGGAGGTCCTGCAGCCAGCCCAGATCATTCCTGAGTTTGTCATGTACAACATGAGCAACACCAGCAAGCACGGGGTGGTGATTCTGCAGGACAAAGCAGGTGACATTTATTGCCCTGGCTTTGCTTAAAAATTCTTTATTTATAAATAATAACTGATCTATTTCACTGTCTGTTGTTTACACTTCTTTCCCAAACCACAGCACAGCTCAAGGACCTTAAATCCCATCCAGTGCCACCCCTGCCATGGCAGGGACACCTTCCCCTGTCCCAGGCTGCTCCATCCTGGCCCTGGACACTGCCAGGGATCCAGGAACAGCCACAGCTGCTCTGGGAATTCCATTCCAGCCCCTCCCCACCCTCCCAGGGAACAATTCCTTCCCAATATCCCATCTAACCCTGCCCACCTTCAGCTTAAAGCCATTTCCCTTTGTCCTATCAAAATTACATGTGTAGCAATATTTGAAATCAGTTTTAAATTTAACCTGTTGTACTTTAAGTATTATTTAATGCATGTGAGCCATCATTAGTTGTTAATTATTTGGTCCCATGTCTAAGTGATGCATTATCTGTTTCTGTTTCAGACGACCTCCCTCACTGGGTGCTGTCAGCTATGAAATGCTTGGCCTACTGTAAGTCACTGAAGAGCTTTTAAGTTCCAGAAACCTCTTTTGAGAGCTGAAAGGGAAATATTTGTGTGATGTTTCAGTTCAGAAACTGGGCAAAACCCCTGTGTGGTTTCCACCAATGCAGATTTTCAGGAGTGAAGGGGACTTTCCTTTTCCAGTCCCTGCCTTTGAGCTGGACCAGAACATTTCCTACATTTCACATTAAACTGGGGAGATCCATTTCCTTGGTTTTTTTAACAGCCAGCTGTAAATTAATTAGATGAGTGCCTATCAAATGAAACCAGAGATAATGAGCTTTTCCCATGTCCCGGTTATAGCATGAGCTTCCTCTTGCTCAGGAATCTGTGGGAGAATTGGGATCACTGTGCTTTGGAGATGAAAGGAGCATGTTAAGAGTTGGTTATTATTTTGCTGAGGAACCTCTAAAGACCACAGATGAATTTTTCTGACTGTATTTTCTTGGTGAGGAACAGAACTGAGCACAGCTCTTCGGTGGCCGCCTGGAATCTCTTATCAGATTTGGCAAAAAAATAGTGTATTTGTGGATTGCTGACGTGATTCTGTGCTTGTGAAACGAGAATAAACTCGGGCTGATTTTCAAAGATTTCTTTTCTAATGGAATTGTGGATTTTTGGTGCGAATTTCCTTTCTCCCCCTCTTTTCAGGGCCCAGGAACAATGACATGAGCCAAGCCACGTACAGTGGGTTTGAGCGGGACGTGTTCAGAACAGTTGCTGATTATTTTCTCAGTCTTCCCGAGCCATTGCTTACTTTTGAATACTATGAACTCTTTGTTAATATCTTAGGTATGTATGAATTTAGAAACAATCAGGGAAGCTGTAAGTTTAGATCGGCTGGGGGACAAATGTGTGATTCAAAGCAGAGCTTGGCCCCCTGATCTGTGTGGGAGCTCCTCACTGCTCCACTCTGAATCAGTGTTAATTAAAATGCAGTTCTGTCTCATGATTTCCCATTTAAATTGCTGCTTCAGCTCACGTTCTAAATATTCAATAACAGTAACTTTTATTTAAAAGTGCTTGTTCTGCCTGTTCCTCACCATTGCAGTGTTACCTGTCTTTATTCCTGCATGTTGGTTGCAATGACCTTGTTAAATTGCTTTGGGACTGAACTAAAGTCTTCTTAATTAATATCTTAATTAATATCTTAGCTTTGTTGTCTGTCTGCCCAGTTAGCAGCTCTCTGAACTGGTTCATTTTCACACCACTTGCATCTTTAACATCTCTTTCATTTCCTGATAGTTATGTGTGGCTACATCCCAATTCCAGATCTGGGCAGTGGAAAAGGTTCTGTCCAAGAGGAGAAATGTGACCCCCAGCCTTCAAAAACTCTTCATGTGAACTCTTTCAAGTCCACTGAGTGCCTTCTCCTAAGCCTGCTCCTCAAAGAGCCTGATGAGGAGAAGAAAGGTGAAGCTTCCAAGAGGTTTTCCTCAGAAGAGCTGAGAGCCCAAAACCAACATGAAAAGAAATGGCAGCAACACAAACTGCCACGACAGCAAGGGAGTGCTGGGAACCCGATAGGAGGGAGCTGCCAGAATCTTGCAGGATTCAGGAATGAGCAGGAGCCACCTGGAGCCTTTAGGACAAGGTGTTACTCCTTGGAAAGAATTGGAACTGCTGCCTCAAGTAACAAAGGAGGATCTGCCTCCCTCGGAGGAGGTGGTGTGAGCACCATCAGGAGACGTGGAGAGCTGCTGGATGAGCATGGAGTGAACTCCGTGGTGGAGCTGGGCTGGGCTAGCTCAGGCCAAGCACAGAGCCACGGCCTCAGGAGAGTGTCTGCCCCGTGTGCCCGGGACGAGGAGCCCTGGGATGGCAGCCCTGGGCCGAAGGCACCGCGCCGCTCCCTGAGCCTGCTGGGCAGGAGGAGCTCCAGGAGCAGCACTGCCATCAACAGAGCCAGTGCTGAGATCCCAGTGCAGCCCAGAGGGCGAGGAGAGCCCAGCCCCTCCCTGGGCAGCAGGGCTGGGGGCTCTGACAGCACAAAGAGACTCTGCAGGAGCAGCACTGCCATCAACAGAGCCAGTGCTGAGATCCCAGTGCAGCCCAGAGGGCGAGGAGAGCCCAGCCCCTCCCTGGACAGCAGGGCTGGGAGCTCTGACAGAGCCATCACCAAGAGACTCTGCAGGAGCAGCACTGCCATCAACAGAGCCAGTGCTGAGATCCCAGTGCAGCCCGAGGGGCGAGCAGGACCCAGCCCCTCCCTGGACAGCAGGGCTGGGGGCTCTGACAGAGCCATCACCAAGAGACTCTGCAGGAGCAGCACGGAGCTGTCACAGCGCTCTGTGCCCCCCTCCCCTTGTGTGCTGGCTGGCACAAGTAAGGGCTCTCTGCAGCATGTTGTACTGCCTTGTCACGTGGCCTCACTAATCCCTGCTTCCCTCACCTCTGCCGCTCTCGCTAGGTTTGTGGATAGGCACAGAACATGGATTTGTGGGGTTTTTAAAGAAAATCTTGCTGGCTGAGTTGTTTAAATTGCTGTGGCTCTGCTAACAAATAGTAGTGTGTAGTATCTTTGGAGTATGAGCTCGGTGTGTGAGTAATTGGCCTTTCTGTCAGGTAAGTGATGGAGGAGGCAGGCAATCTGCACACACCTGCCTGTTGGAGGAGATGTCTTTCTCTGCTCTTTAAATCACTATTTTCTGGAAATAGTTCTGGGAATAATTAGTGTCATTCCTTAATTGTATTATGGTCCTAATTGCACCATAATGAAGGAAGTTGAATTAATGCACACAAACAAAGGCCTGTGCATTCTCTGCTGTGTTAGAGCTGATTTCTCTGAAACATGAGAAATTTGCAGTACTGAGGTAAAAACACGCTGGAAGTTGGTTCAAATCTTAATGCCAGCTGTGTTTGTGGTTCCCTCACAGATCTCCTGCAGCCTCACCTAGAAAGGCTGGCAGTGGAAGCTCTGCAGATCTGCTGCTTGCTGCTCCCGCCCCCGAACCGCAGGAAGCTGCAGCTGCTGCTGAGGATGATGGCCAGGATCAGTGGCAATGTTGACATGCCACGGCTGCACGAGGCCGTGGGCACCAGGTCTTTGGTAAGAGAAGGAAAGTCTCTCCTTAAAAGAATGCAGGTGATTCTTCAGTCTGGTTTCTCACCCAGCTGCCATCTAGAATCCCAGACTGGTTTGGGTTGGGAGGGACCTTAAAGCCCATCTCATTCCAGGTTAAAGCTGGCTTGTGGTGTGCACGAGGTCGGGGTTAGGTGGGCTCTGCAGGTTTTAATCACCTCACTGGTGTCAAGATGACCAATTGAAGATTTAGATGAGGTGTAGGAAGGAATTCTTTATTCAGAGGGTGGGGAGGCCCTGGAATGGATTTTCCAGAGCAGCTGTGGTTGCCCCTGGATCCCTGGCAGTGCCCAAGGCCAGGCTGGACACTGGGGCTTGGAGCCACCTGAGACAGTGGGAGGTGTCCATGTCCCACCCCAAACCATTCCATTGTGTTATTGTGGGAAGCTGTTCATTTTCCTATAGGTGAAGCCTTTCTCTGTGATTACCTTTTTAGAAAATGCATTTTTAATTGAAAGTGCTGCTCAATTCCAAAACAATTACTTTAATTCAGATGAGGGAACAGCTATGACTTTTCCTCCTTGTGTGTGACCGTGCTTGGAAGTTGGTATTGGAGAATTTGTGCCACTGCAGAGTGGAGAGAAGGTGAGTAAATCCCACTGCTGACCTCTTGCAGCTGATCCAGACGTTCTCCCGCTGCGTGCTGCGCTGTGCAGAGGAGGAAGACCTGGATGAGCTGCTTTCCACACGCTTGGTTTCCTTCCTGATGGACCATCAGCAGGAAATACTCCAAGTCCCAACTTACCTGCAGGTGGCCGTGCGAGATCACCTCGAGTACCTGAGGATGGCTCAGGTTGGTGCCACGAGAGCAGCTCAGATTCATTTGCTCATTGTTGCTTTTGAAGGTGGGAAAATGCAAATAAACCCAGGATATTTTAAGTGTATAGATATTAATTGTCTCACAATGTTCTTCAGCTTGTGAGTGGGTGTGGGTATTTATTAGGTACTTACCCAAATAGCACAGAATGAGTTGAGTACATGCAGAGCCCTTTTTCTTTCAGTGCAAACAGGAAAAAGAAGAAATTTGTGCCATCTTGCCAACGTATTCCTACTGCAAACAAATCACTCCTCAGGAGTTTGAAGAACAAAAGGTCTCCACCTCGCAGGCTGCGGTGGCAGAGCTCTTGGAGAACATCATCAAGGACAAAAACCTCTCTGTGAAGGACAAAAAGAAGAAGTTAAAACAGGTGAGTTTATTTCATGTGCTTCTGCAGTGCCTTTGTGAGGGAAGGGCTCAGGCACCAGAGCCTGAGGCAGGAGAGGAGCAGGATGTGCTGAGAAGGGTTTGTGCTCAGGGGCTCTTGAGTGCTTTACTTGGGATTTTAAAGATGGTTTCTAATGCTGCATCCTATGGAGCCAGGCTGGGAGAGCTGGGGGTGCTCACCTGGAGAAGGGAAGGCTCCAGGGAGAGCTCAGAGCCCCTGCCAGGGCCTAAAGGGGCTCCAGGAGAGCTGGAGAGGGACTGGGGACAAGGGATGGAGAGACAGGACACAGGGAATGGCTTCCCACTGCCAGAGGGCAGGGCTGGATGGGAGATTGGGAAGGAATTCCTGGCTGGGAGGGTGGGCAGGCCCTGGCACAGGGTGCCCAGAGCAGCTGTGGCTGCCCCTGGATCCCTGGCAGTGCCCAAGGCCAGGCTGGACATTGGGGCTTGGAGCAGCCTGGGACAGTGGGAGGTGTCCCTGCCATGGCAGAGGTGGCACTGGATGGGATTTTAGGTCCCTCCCAACCCAAACCAGCCCATGATAATCCAGCCTTTGACTCTGCCTGGCAGCAGTGGTGTTCAAACAATGGTGTAAAACCAGTATCAAATTATCCTGAGCTCCTGCTCTCCACTCAGTGATTCCTGGTGGAATTACAGCCTGGGTTCCTGAGGAATGGCCCTGGCCATCCAAGTCACCATTAAATGCCATAGGTGGGTTTCAATTCAATTGGTGTTAAAAGCAATAATTTTTGGCTTGAAGAGACCAAACCCTCTCCGTTGAGAATCCTGAAACGTTCTTTTGGTGGCCTTGGCTTGGTGTTTTGTAACATTTGAAGTGCTCGAGATTATCTTGCACTTCTCTGGCCTACCAACATCTTGCCTAATAGTAAGGCTAAAACACAGCAGTTCTGGGCAGGATTTAATCCTGGAGGGTTTTTCCTTGATTTGGCAAATCTTCCTGCCCAATGGAATGGTTCTGTACTTGTCCTGGAATCTCCTAAGCGAGTCTTGTGACTGCCATTTGAACAAGCAGCTTTTCAGGGCAGACACACTTGGCTTTGCTGCCCCTCCTGCAGCTCTGACTTCCATGTGTGCTGTGGAAACTTTCTGGGCCTCTAAAAGTGAGCCTGGGTTGGTTCAAGAACGTGAAAACCTCCTGAATGTAAAGAAGAATGGTTAATTACAGTTGGTTAATACTTGGAGTAAGTGAGGAGTAAGAAATGATTCACAGCAGTAAGGGAATGGGGAGGAAGGAAATGGGGGCCCAAAAATCATCCCAGAACTGGAGGTGCCTCAGCAGGGCCAGCACAGGGATGGGCACTGCCCTCCCTGGCCTGCTGGACACGCTCTTCTTGATGGGAAAAGTTGGGAATTTTGGGGAAAAAGCTGGATTCACGGCACTTTCTAGAGGGTAAAGTCCCAGTTGTGCCAACTCCACAAGTTACCAAGGGGGTTGGCTGAAGCCATCAGGGGAAAGGTTTGGCTCCTGTTCAGGTTTATTTACAGTTTTTCCTCCCTTCCTGAGGCCTTGCATGGGAAACAGGCAAAATGTCCAGATCCCATCTCTGATTCCAGGTACTTTCATGGAATCAGTGTAAGCTTTCCTGGGAGAACCCTTCCAGAACAGGCTGAACCTTGGCTTCCCTGTGGGGTAAAACACGTTTATCCATGGAATTCCTGGGAGGCAGCTCTCCAGGCACACCACCATGGAGCGTGCTCTGGCACAGCTGGATTTTTGTGGTGGGATCTCGTTGTCACTGGTGCTTGTGTGTGCTGCAGTTCCAGAAGGAATACCCCCACATCTACGGGAGCCGGTTCCCAACCACGGAGACGGAGGCGCTGCTCCTGGAGAACAAACCCACCATCAAACAGCCCATGCTGAGCCTCAGGAAACCCAAATTTCGGAGCCTCAGGTACTGATTTCAGCCCATTTCTCCCCACTGGAAGTCTGAGGGATTCACCAAAGGAATTGCTGCAGGAGTTTGGCGGTGGCTGTGCTGGAGAAGGAGGAAATGTTTACATGGACATTGTGCTGGAAGGTGCCAAAATACCTTTTTTTTGTTTGTGCAGATATTTTGGAATAACTTCTAAAGGAAAAAAATATTTATCTGTTTACAAATTATTACAATCTATTGGAGTAGGAAAATGTGAAAATACTCATAAAGCTGTTGTTAACCAAAAATTTATATATGGGTTTTTTATGGGAAACTAATGACCTGCCTCTTGTTATAACCTTTTAATGTCTGGTCAGGAATTTGTGCCATTTATTGTAGTTTTTCTATGTGTGTGTGTTGTGACTAAGTGCCTTTTCTATTCTCAAAATGTTTGTCTTTAAAAAGAGGAGCTTCTATGAGTTCAGAACCAGGAGAGCCAGTTTGCCATAAATAAACGATTATCTCACTCCCTGAAATGCCTCTGTTCATATCATCTGTAAAACCCTCACCAGCTGTTTGATATTTATTTATATTAAAGGACTTGAAGTGTATTTCTGACATTTTCATGGAAAATTCATTTTGGATCTGTTGGTGTGATTCTCAAAATCAGAGAGATGGATGCTCCATGAAGTGAGAACAGTGGAACCACAATACACTGATTTTCCCTATTTTTTTTCCAGAGTTAGGGATTTTCTTATTAATGATGATAAGATAAAGGTTCCCTCATAGGAGTATAAATCTGCAGGAGTGTTTTTGGGAAAGAATAATTAATAATAATGAATCTACTGCATGACTCTGAGATCCCAGACTGGTTTGGGTTGGGAGGGACCTCAAATCCCACCCATTCCCACCCCTGCCTTGGGCAGGGACACCTCCCACTGTCCCAGGCTGCTCCCAGCCCCAATGTCCAGCCTGGCCTTGGGCACTGCCAGGGATCCAGGGGCAGCCCCAGCTGCTCTGGGCACCCTGTGCCAGGGCCTGCCCACCCTCCCAGCCAGGAATTCCTTGGTACATCTGTGACCCTGAGCCTGTCAGTTCTCTCCCAAAAAATACCATTTTTATCCTTTTTTAAAAAAATCTTTTATAAAGAAGGAACCCCAATTAGGCTCATTTTACCCTCTGTTAATGATGCCTTAATGTCCTGTGGGTAACTCTGTGCTTTCAGGGCAGGGGGCAGCTGTTCCTCCCTGGAGCACCTGTGCTCAACCCCCTCCAACACTCCAGCACCTGCCTGAACTTGCTTCCAGTGCTTCCCAACCCCTTCCATGTTGCATAAATGCTTTGTTTTTGTAGTGTTCCAGTTAAGTAACTTACTGGGTGAGCAGCTCACATTTCCCAGGATTTGGCTTTCAAAGGCCTGCCCTCATTATTCCCAGTTCTTGATCCAGGTTATTTAATGTTCCCTTCTAAGGTTTTGACAGAACTTAACCAAACTGGGAATAAATGGAGAAATTACAATATAATTATGGTTATTGAATACAAAGGGTTAATGGGAGGGCCTCAGTCAAAGGTTTTCTGGGAGAAGCCTTAAATGAACCCTTGTCCAAGTGGAAACACTGCCTGGAAAGAGGGAACCAACAAACAAAACCAGGGAACGAAGCCAATGCTCACGTGCTGGTTGTAGCAGCAAATGGAATAGGGGGATGTTTAATCCAGTGCTTCCCAACCCCTTCCCCAGGGAATGGGCACGGCCCCGAGGCTGCCAGAGCTCCAGGAGCGTTTGGGCAGCGCTGCCAGGGATGCCCAGGGTGGGGGTGTCTGTGAAGGAACAGCTGCTGGACTGGATGATCCCTGTGGGTCCCTTCTAGCTCAGGAGATTCCTCGATGTTTGACACCGGCATTTTCTCATCTCTTGGTGTCCCCAGTGTCACACCATTCCTGGGGGAGGCTCTGGAGGAGCCAGGATGGTCCCTGCAGAGCCGAGTGCCGGTGCCAGCTCCTGGCACGGCTCCAGCGCCCTCCGTTTCACTCCTCCCTGGGTTTTTTTCTTTGTAATCACTTCTGCTTGGGAAGAATTTAGGTCTCAGAAAAACAGTGAAAGCCCCTTTTTGTGTGAGCAGCAGGACAAAAGCTCCCAAAGCTCGGGGAGGATTTTGGTGCTGAAAGCCGGCTCTGTTCCCGGGGTGCTCTCATTGGTGGGGGCTGTTTTGGGATGGGGCTGCCCTGGGCAGGGCTCAGCACCCCATAAATACCCAGCACAGCTCTGCCTCTGTGCTTGGCTCTGGAGGCTCAGCCCCTTCATCCGGGAGGATGTACAGCCAGTGAGTATTCCCAAAGCTCCTCTCCAGGGGAGCACATCCCAGATGGAGCATTGGCTGGGGGGCAGCAGGGTTTGGAGGGGAGGAGGAGGAGGGGGAGGTCTCCATGGGTCCGTGCTGGTACATCCCCTGCCAAGGTGTGGTTCTGCTCTGGGGGTACAGATTCACCTCCAGGTTCCAGAGGATTGACCAGAATTTGGAGCAGAATCATGGAATCCTGGAATGGTTTGGGCTGGGAGGGACCTTAAAGCTCATCCAGTGCCCCCCCTGCCATGGGCAGGGACACCTCCCACTGTCCCAGGCTGCTCCCAGCCCTGTCCAACCTGGCCTTGGACATTGCCACAGCTGCTCTGGGCAGAGCTCACCAGCCTGTGCCTGGTGTGTCTTCATGGGCTTTGCAGCAGATAAAATTGGAGCCCAACAAATAATCCTTTGCTTTAACAAAAACAAAGAAAAAAAAGCAAAAAGACAAAACCCAGGGTTTTTGAGGAGCTGGGAGATACAACTGGATTTTGCTTCCTGCCGATTCAGGTCTCCTGGGTTTGTTGGGCTGAAGCATGGGCTGTCCCCTCACTGTCCCTGTCCCCTCCTCGTGCTCAGGACAGTTCTCAGGAGCTGTTTGGAGCCTCAGAGCCTTTCCCCACGGGACAGGTGCTTCTCCTCCCTCCCTCCCTCAAGTTCTTTGCAAGTCATGGATTGTTCCGTCCAGAAAGATCCGTCCCTCCCTGGGAGGGGGCTCCCAGCTCTGCCCCGGGCTCACCCAGCTCTGCCCCTTTCAGGGTGGAGCATCCCGCTGGAGGCTACAAGAAGCTCTTTGAGACAGTGGAGGAGCTGTCCTCTCCAGTTCCTGCCCACGTCACAGGTTGGTGGTCTGGGGCCTCATCTCCTTCTGCTCTCCCTTGTTCTTGCAGCTCAGGGGCTCCCAGGGCTCAGAGGCTTTTCAAGGGCTGGATGTGAAGGAGCTCACTGGTACTTTTGGGGTAGAGAAAGGTCAGATTGAGTGGGGGAATCTTTAGACGTTTCAAATACTGATTGTCTTGGCCCACAGCAGGTGTGGAGGTGAAGAAATCAGAGCTTAAAGAGCTCATGTGTGTTTAGACACCAAGTTTAATCAATTAAACAAATGAGTTTGAAGGTTTGTTCTTTTTGCTGTCACAATAAAACTTCCTTGGTTTGATTGGCCGTGCCCATCCCAATGCTGCCTCTCCCACAGGCAGGATTCCCACCTGGCTGCGAGGAAGCCTCCTGAGATGTGGTCCTGGCTTGTTCGAGGTGGGCTCGGAGCCCTTCTACCACCTCTTCGATGGCCAGGCACTGCTCCACAAGTTTGACTTCAAGGAGGGGCACGTCACCTACCACCGAAGGTACGTGCCACTTTTCCAAGAAAAAAGAATCAATGAGGAAGCATTTGCATGTCTGAAATGCTGGGGACAGGTTGTGCCTGTGGGAGACACCAGTTTTGAGTCCATGTGGTTCTTGGAAGAGCTCCAGCAGCGATATCACTGAACCCAGATCCAAATGCAGCGTGAGGTCGTGGGGACCTGCAGATCCCAGAGCTCTCACGAGGTTCATCACAGGAATATGTGTATTTATTGCAAGCCTGGTGTCACCTGTGACAGGCTTTGTCCTCCTGGCCCTCCCAGGTTTCTCCGGACGGACACCTACGTGCGAGCCATGACAGAGAAGAGGATCGTGATCACGGAGTTTGGCACCTACGCCTACCCAGACCCCTGCAAGAACATCTTCTCCAGGTACCTCGGGGTGGTGCAGACATTGCTGGGATGTCCTATGGAGTTTCTGCTTCCCAGGAGCCCCTGACTGCCTGTTGGTTTTCTCTGCTCAGGTTTTTCTCCTACTTCAAAGGTGTGGAAGTCACGGATAACGCCCTGGTGAACGTTTACCCCGTGGGTGAGGATTACTATGCCTGCACTGAGACCAACTTCATCACCAGGATTAACCCAGACACCCTGGAGACCATCAAGCAGGTGGGTCTCTGTCCTGGGCTGATAGAGGTGCAGAGGAGTAAAACTAAAATGAAAACCATGGAGTCACAGAATGGGTTGGGTTGGGAGAGACCTTAAATCCCATCCAGTGCCACACCTGCCATGGCAGGGTCATCTTCCACTGTCCCAGGTGGCTCCAGCCTGGTCTTGGACACTGCCAGGGATCCAGGGGCAGCCACAGCTGCTCTGGGCACCCTGTGCCAGGGCCTGCCCACCCTCCCAGGGAACAATTCCTTCCCAATCTCCCATCTAGCCATGCATTCCTGTCCCTCCAGGCTCTTGTCCCAGGTCTCTCTCCAGCTTTCCTAGAGCCCCTTTAGGCACTGGAAGGGTCCCCCCTGAGCTCTCCCTTCTCCAAGATGAACACCCCCAGCTCTCCCACGGCAGAGGGGCTCCAGCCCCTGGAGCATCTTCAAGTTTGGGTTGGAGTTTGCAAATCAGAGCTCAGTCGCAGACTTTGAGAGGAACTTCCCACATCCAGAGCAAGGATGTATTGACTCGCACCACCTTGCAGAGCCGGTGCCTTCCCACCTCCTGCCAGGGAAGCTCCTGACTCTGTCCGTGCTGTTCTCCAGGTGGATCTCTGTAAATACGTGTCCATCAATGGGGCAACGGCTCACCCCCACATCGAGAGCGATGGCACGGTTTACAACATTGGGAATTGCTTCGGAAAAAACTTTGCCCTGGCCTACAACATCATCCGGATTCCTCCTCTGCAGGCAGGTCAGTCAATGCCACCTCTGAGCCAGCTGGGAAGCTTTTCCCTTATCAATAACTTCTTTATCCTTTAAATGAACTCTGTCGTCGAGTTAGGTTTCTTTCAAGCTCCTTTAGATCTTTTTTTTGATGTTGGATTTAAACCACTTCCAGGTTGGTTGTAAACGATGAATTTTGTGTTAAAGGCTGAAGTTTCATGGGTAGATGCTGTAAGTACAGACTAAGGGTGGGTAAGACCTCCATAACCTCTCACTTGTCCCGTTCCAGACAAGGAAGACCCCATGAACAGGTCGGAGGTGGTGGTGCAGTTCCCCTGCAGTGACAGGTTTAAGCCCTCTTATGTCCACAGGTAATGTTCCATGGGGTCAGCAGGTCAGCTGGAACCAGGGACTGGTTCTCACATGTAATCAGCAATGAAAACTGGGTGATTAACCAAAATCAGGGTCAGTTTGAGCGATGATGCACGTGCTTAAGATGAGCAACTCCGTGTTTTTTGTCCAAACTGACCCCAGTGCTCCCCTGCCTTTCCCAACAGCTTTGGGCTGACCCCAAACTACTTTGTGTTTGTGGAAACACCAGTGAAAATCAACCTCCTCAAATTCCTCTCCTCCTGGAGCCTTTGGGGAGCCAACTACATGGACTGCTTCGAGTCCAACGAGACCATGGGGGTAAGCGTGGGGTCATCCCAAACTGGGCTGGACTGGGCAGCCAGACCTGGGTTGGGAGGTCCATGCTCTTGGCTTCACCTTCATTTCCCTGAGCCTAAGCCCAGCTCTGTGGTTTTCAGGTGTGGCTTCACGTGGCAGAGAAGAAGAAAGGCAGGCTCCTCAACCTCAAGTACCGCACCTCGGCCTTCAACCTCTTCCACCACATCAACACCTACGAGGACAACGGGTTCCTGATCGTGGACCTGTGCACCTGGAAGGGGTGAGTCCAGGGCTCCCTGGGCATCACAACTGCCCCTTGCACCAGACACGCCCTGGCACATCCCTCCTGGGGCCTCTGGCACTTGCATCGACCCATCTAAACATTCCCACATGGTGACATGCAGACTATACAGCACGGAGCTCTCCAGAGGTGCAGGGAGCCCGTTTGACACTCATTTTCCAAGAAAAAAAATATTTTTATCTTTTATTTACTTTTATCTTTAATGAATGTTAGTGACTGCTGAAGGGTTGATACTATTCTGGCTCCTGGGGCTGCAATGAGCAGGGTGTGGGTGAGGCTTGAACGCTGCTCTTCATGGAAACACAGAAATGTGGCATTGAAATGATGAAGCTCAACCCTATGTTGGCTGCATACCCAGGACATGCTGAGCTGAGCTGATCCTGGCACAGAATCATAGAATTCCAGACTAGTTTGGGTTGGAAGGGACCATAAAACTCATCTTGTCCCACTCCCTGCCATGGTCAAGGACACCTTCCACTAGACCAGGTTACTCCAAGCCCCTTCCCGTGCTTGTGTTGAACACCAGGAGTTGCTGGGTTTTCCTCACAGGGGCTGTGGTGCACACACAGCTCAGCTCTGGTGAGGAGCTGGACTGGGGCTTGTGTCACTCTGTTTGCCCAGAGCAGCTGTGGCTGCCCCTGGATTCCTGGAAGTGTCCAAGGCCAGGCTGGACATTGGGGCTTGGAGCAGCCTGGGACAGCAGAAGGTGTCCCTGCCCATGGCAGGGATTGGGATGAGATAAACTTTAAGGCCCCTCCCAACCCAAACCATTCTATGATTCTACTGAATTTTAGGCAAAAAACACCTACACTTCAGCCTCACTTGCAAAGCCCAGCTGTGCTTCTCTCTGTGATGCTGTTTTGTGCAGGTTTGAGTTTGTTTACAATTACCTGTACCTGGCCAACTTACGGGGCAACTGGGACGAGGTGAAGCGGCACGCGGAGAAGGCCCCGCAGCCCGAGGCCCGCAGATACGTCCTGCCCCTGAGCATCGACAAGGTACTGGACTCTGCACCACTCCCTGCCAGGGCTCCTGCCCCAATTACTCCAAATCCAACCTTTTAATTAAGAGGGGAAACTTGAAGTATGGGCCTTCGGAGAAACTTTATATTTTCTACAGCTGAGCAAGGTTTTTCTAGTTTATTTATATGGTTGCCAAGAGAGGTTGTGGCTGCCCCATCCCTGGAAGTGTCCAAGGCTGGGTTGGATGGAGCTCTGAGCAAGTGGTCTAGTGGAAGGTGTCCCTGCCTATGGCAAGGAAAACGGGATGAGCTTTAATGTCCCTTCCAAGCCAAACTCTTTGATGACTCCATATGTTACCGTTCATGGCAGAGCCTGTGGGGCAGCAGTTAATCCCAGAGCTGCTGATAGCACAGAAGGGAGCAGCCACAGCCCGAGCATGTGTGGTTAAATCCTCCAGCCCTCGGTGTGAGGTCCCTGGAGCTGCCAGCCTGGCACAGACAGAGCTCTCTGGCTGGCAGCTGCTGGGTTCCTTTCCATGACCCCGCTCGTGGTGGCCGGCGGGTGGGCCGAGAGCTGCCGGGGATGCTGGTCAACCGAGCTGCTCACGGAGCTCACTGGGCTGTGGATCAAGTGAGAAGTGCAAGCCCACGTGGCAGTGCTTAATGAAACCTCTGAAAGCCTTCAGGAGGGAGGGAAGTTGTGTTTAGGCTGGGGAACAGGACAGTTCTTGCAGCGCTGCCAAGAACGCGGCAGCAGTCGCCTCCTGCCGCTCGCCGAGGCTCTGCCGCGCGTCGCTGCTTTCCCTGGTCAGCGCTGTTTGCTAAGTTCTGTGCAAATAAACTGAAATTTTTCTCCAATGTCTCGGGTATTTCTCTTTGTCATAGGCTGACACAGGGAAAAACCTGGTCACCCTGCCCTACACGACAGCCACAGCGACGCTGCACAGTGACGAGACCATCTGGCTGGAGCCAGAGGTGATTTTCTCAGGGCCACGTCACGGTACAACGACACCCCAGCTCCCCCAGACCACAGCAGCACAAATGCTGCCTGCACACCGTGTGTGTCCCACTAATCCTCAGCATTTTTATATTTCTTTTTCCTTGTAGCCTTTGAATTCCCCCAGATCAACTACAGGAAGTACGGTGGGAAGCCTTACACATACACCTACGGGCTGGGGCTGAACCACTTTGTCCCAGACAGGGTAAGTATCAGCCACCGGGGGATGGCTCCAATTTGGGGATAACAAAGAGTATTTCTGACCTCTGGGGTTTTGGGTTTTCCCCACCTTTAGCTTTGCAAGCTGAATGTTAAAACTAAGGAGACCTGGGTGTGGCAGGAGCCGGATACGTACCCGTCGGAGCCGATCTTCGTTTCCCACCCGGATGCGCTGGAGGAAGATGATGGTAACGCTGGTGGGGTTGGTGGCACTGGGATTGGGCTGTGGCAGCTGGCACCAGGCTGGCTGCAGGGCTGTGCCACAGCTGGGCAGGGCAGAGCCTGCAGGCAGCTCCTGGATGAGATGGGACAGGTGCTAACACTGGCTGTAAATTTCTGAGGAAGCACGGGAAAATTAAAACTACAATCATGGAATTTTTGGGTTGGGAGAGACCTTAAAACTCATCCCGTTCCACTCCCTGCCATGGGCAGGGACACCTTCCACTATCCCAGATTGCTCCAAGCCTTGAACCTGGCCTTGGACACTTCCAGGGCTGGGGCAGGCACAGCTTCCCTGGGCAGCCTGTGCTGTGTCCCTGCCCGTGTCCCTCAGGATGGACGGTCACACACCACTCCCAGGATTTCCAGCATCCCGAGTGCCAGGGCTGCTCTCACCGTGCCCAGCCGGGGTCAGGCAGAGCCCACACCCACCTGGGCCACACCCGTTGTGTTCTCACCTTGCAGGGGTGGTGCTGAGCATCGTGGTCAGCCCGGGGGCGGGGCCCAAGCCTGCCTTCCTCCTCATCCTCAACGCCAAAGACATGAGCGAGGTGGCCAGGGCCGAGGTGGAGGTGAAGATTCCCGTGACATTCCATGGGTTCTTCAAGAGAGCCTGACCACAGACAGCAAGGCCTGGCCCGGGCTTCTTCCAGCTCCCAAACGTCTCCGTTTACAGGTGACCCAAACTCCTTCCACAGCCCTTTGCATTTGTGGGGCTGCTTAACTGAGATCGAGCAGTTCAGTCTTGTCAATGATTCTTCAAAATGGTTAATCAGATACTTTTTAAATGCACCCTTTGGTATTATTTCCTGTTAAACCACAAGTTTGGGGCGGTGGAGAGGTTTTGTTTATGCAAAATTAAACTTTGTAGCTGCAGCAGAGTGAAAGATGCTGAAGGAGCAGAGAGTAACCTCAATGCTTCTATGTGTGGTAACATCATGTACCACAGGCTGTGCTCTGTTAGATGATTGAGGAATTTTAGCCTACACTGAAGGATTATGGATTTAAACACCATCCTGGTCATTGCTGTATCCTCAGAGCAATCCAAGTGTGGAGCCTTTCCACAGCTGCTTTGGGGATCCCAAGTGGGTGGCAGGCAGAGTTTTGTTCTTCACTAAGGCTGCAAACTGCACACCTTCCCTTGTGTGTTTGCTCTCTTCCCTTTCTTCTGTCCGAGTGCAGTTCCTTGATTTCTGGATTTCATGTTAAAACATGAACATGAAAAAATCGAGCAATTGTTACCCCTTGGGCTGACTTTGCTTCCTTAGAGTGCTACAGATGTTCAGTTTAATCCTTCCTTCTCCCAAAATAAACTTTCAGCTGATGTTAAAAGCGGCTACGGTTGAAAATAAAAATTTCCTGCTAGTAGATTTAAAATCTGGGGTTCCTGTTTGTCTTCAATTGTTCAACATTTTTATTAATGGTATCAAAGAATTAGAAAATCTTTACACTCAGAGTTCTGACAGAGGGTTCTGGTTTGAGAGGGCTGCAGTTACATCCTGATGATGGGATAGGGACAGCAAGACACAGCCTGGGACTTCTTCTGTTCCATGATCTCCAAGCACTGGGCAATCACCTGATTAGAAACAAAAAACAAAATAAACAATGAGCCTCAAACAAAAAAAAATCCCAGTAAAACCTCACTGGTTCTGCACTTATTTATTCCTTCTTTTTGTGAAACACTGAACACGGTAAAATGAACAGTTCAACTCTCACATATTTTCATGTGTAGCTCATAAAGTGGGAATTTCTGGGCTCTAGGACTAAAAAAAACTTCTTGGTGCCTTCCCATTATCAAAGTTCCCACAAACTCCATGAAAATATTTACCATCCACATAGTTCCATAAATATGTACCATATTTAGAAGGGTTGTGTTGGGATTTAACCCCAGCTGAAACCAGGGCAGATTGAGATCTCCAAGTAAACAAACTTCTGAAGTGCAGAGAACATTTTTATTGCTAATAAACAATCTGACAAGGAAAAATAAAAGAACAAAGGCAGCAGCTTTCAGAAAGAACCTAATGGAGGGAGGGATGTCTGCCAATTTCAAATCAATAAAAAGGCAGGGATAAAAAACGTACACAGCAAATTAAAAGCAGGAAGAGAAAATTACGAAAAGCAACATCCTAGGACAAAAGAATGGAAACAAAAGGAATTCTGAGGAGCCTGAACTTCAAGACATGGGTAATTATATGGAAAAAAAGGATTCAGATGCAGAATCAAATCACGGTGAAGTAAAGGAGAAACTCAACGAGGTAATGCTGTGGTCAAGTAACCAGGATTCAAGAGAAACTTTTTGGATAAACTAATGGGGAAGAGACAGGGTGAGAATTACAGAGATCAATTCCATGGAGTGAGAAATGGCAGCCCCAGGTCTGGAATCAGCACATTGCCAGCCTTGAGTGAGTGATGCTCACTCCTTGTGAGACTGGAGAATAAAACTGCCTAAAAGGAAAACCCACCTTTCTAGTGTCTTGAGGTAGAATGATCCCATCATCCCAGACTCTGGAAGAGGAGTAAAAGGCACTGCTTTCTTCCTCTAGCCTGGAGAGGGCAGAGAATAGAACAGGCTTAACAGCACAATAAAAACAGCAGAGCAGTGGAAAAAACCTACAGAGGAACCAGGCAAATGCATCCCTCTGAAGAGAATGGGCAGTACTGCTGTTAAATTAATCAGAAGCCAGCAAATCACAGAGCTGACCATTCTGCAGCAATGGGAAGATCCTAACAGAAAGACATAGAATTACATGGAAATTTACAACACTTTTGCAGTAGATTCACGTTTGCTTCATTAGTCTGGGATGTGTTGCTCTGTACGATGAACTAAAGTAGGTAATTAAACAATGAAGGTCCTGTAAGGTTTATATTGAATGTCCTTACTTTGCCTTCAGCTGTTTCAGCTCCAATTCCTCTCCTGCGCAGTCCCCAGCTGCTGGGACTGTGGGGAAATGTCGAGAATCCACAAGAGCAACTCTTGCATTGGGCCAGAGGAACAGAAAGTTTGGACTGAATGATCTCCCACACTACAAGGGAAAAAAAAAACCCAAAGAACAGAATGAACTCACTGAGATGAATCATAAAAAGGTGTCTGTGGGATGGCACAGCCAAGGGCAAGGCAGAATGGAACACGGGTGGATTTGTAAAGCATTAATGACACAGGATCAGCACAGCCACCCTGTGCTAGGAACCACCACCATCCCCACTGCCTCCAGTAGTGCTGTTTTAATATTTAATTTTGAATTCCAAGCACTTCCATGTTTAATTCTTCCATGTTTACTTTTCAGCAATCACACACCGTGTTGCATTTCTTACTGAAATATTAGTTCAGAGCTGGAGTTACCCAGCTGTGGTTTAGAAATGCAGTGACACTTGAGCAGTGTGACAGATGTGTCCCCAAGCCCTGGGCTGGTGCCACCCGTACCATGATGTAGCTGTCACTCCCAAAACAGCCTCCAATGACAACGGTTATTTTGGGAACAGCAGCACAGGCAACTGCAGCCATCATGGAGGCCTGGGCCTTCAGCCTGTTGGAATGAGCCTCTGCCTGGAATGAAAATAGATATTTTAGATCCTTTAAGACTTTATTCTAGATTCCCTCCACTTCCACCAAACTTGTATTTCTAAATCATTCCTTTTTTTACAATGCTGCAGAAACAGATCTGGACTCTAGTGGATGTTTTACTCTCCCTAGCCCAGGACAAAACCCACTGTGCTTTAATGCCTTCGCTTTAAAAAGAGAAATAGCCAATGTTCTGGAGGGCAGAGTAATCAATAAGCTGCATTTCAATGTCAGAAGCACTCCAAATTCCAAGTTTTACAGCTTGCCTTGCTAACTGAACAGTATCACTTTATATCAGCATCCAGGCCTGCTTAAAATTCAAATCAGAATGTTCTCAAATCTTAGCAAATTCATAATCTTAGCAATCATTAGCAAAGTCATTACGAAGCTTCATGGTTTCAACCACCAAGAGTGGTTGAAAAATTATTTTCCTAACAGTTAATAAATTTTAAAAAGCACAAGAAGAACTAGGAGTTGCTTGAAATGTATTTCAATAAACTTGCCATACCTGTGAGACGCTTGCAGGCCCTGCTGGCTGTGGAGCAGTGTTCTGGAGGAAGAGGATGGGAATTCCCCTCTGGCCACAGAGCTGGACAAAGTGGCTGCCCTTGAGAGCAGCATCGTGAGCCAGCTCCCCGTTGCTGGCCACTATCCCCACCAAGTGCCTACAGAACAAACAGGGACAGTTGGACTCCACCATCTGAGAGGTCTTTTCCAACCTTAACAATTCCATGCTTCTCCCTTTTGAACCCTAGAAATGATTGGAATGGTGTAAAACCTGCTGAGGGCACTAAAGCTGTGGAGAAATGCATTCCCAGCCATTTGGATGGTGAAGGTTCCCAGCCCTACCCTTCCACTTGGCCAAATCCCGTCACTAATGTTGTTCCATAAGTAGCCTTGAATTCCTGGAATCTGCTTCCATCCACCAGGCGGCTCAGAATCTGCAAAGAAATATACAGACTTGGCTGGAGAAACTGGAGTGAAAACAGGAGAGCTCTGCTAAAAGAAATGCTCTGTTCAAACAGTAGCAGACCTGAGTTCTGCAGGACGAGCACAGAGGGTCTTTGGGTGACTTGTTAAACACTCAATATGCACAAACCATCCAATTTGTGTTTAGTTTAATTACCGACTGTGTATTTTAAGACAAAGGCCAACTCCAAAATTATTTTAGTTTTACAAAGCACAGTTGTTCCTGTGCATAAAAATGTAAAAAAGCAAAAACCAAACCCCAGTGTGTGCAGTTTCAGATTTTGTGCAGAAGAAATGCTTGGTTCATACGGCTCATGCTTTTTTCCAATGCAGTTAAAAGCTGCCTTCAAAGCTTTCCACAGTCAACTCCCTCAAGTGCAGGGATTTACCACTGGAAAAGATACTGGATTCACATCCTTGGAGACTAAATCTCATGTAGAACACAATGAAAACAGCGTGGGCAGCTCTGCTTGTCCCAACCTCAAACAAGTTTATTTTGAGTTGTGTTGTTTTTCAGTCAGTAATTTCACCATTTCTTTTACAAGACAAAATCTTGAATACTTGGGAAAAGCCAAAAAGGCAGGGGAAGAGAAAACCAGGTATTAACAGGGTGTATGTTCTCAAGGCAGCCAACACCGTGCAAGACATGCTGAGATAAAAGTGCATGGAAAAAAGATGGGCAGCACTGGCACAATCTGGGATTATTTTATCTCCAGCAGCACTTCAGGTTAAGTATTTTCTGCAGTCCCACGAAACAGTTGCCATCCTGCTTTGTTGCAGGCTTAAGACAGGCTGGCAACAGATGAGGTAATAATTCAGAATAACAGCTGGAGCTGTGGGCAGGAGCAGAGGGAAGGATGCAGGAATGAAATCCCTGTTCCCTTACCAGTTTGACAGGAAGAGTGCAGCCATAATCCAGTGGTGCCAGGCCCAGGAGCTCCTCGGGGCTGTACAAGGGACTGTCACGGTCCCTGCCCTCCTCTGGCACAGGCTCACAGTTGAAGGTGGACACAACATTACGAAGGCACTCAAAGGCCTCCTCTTCTGAGGATGCAAAATGGTCAGTGCAGCCACTGACTCTAGGAGAGAGAGAGATTAATTAGCATTGAATTAATGAGTTCTGAATTTTGAGAGAAATTCCAAACTCTAGGAAAAAAGCTGAGACTCTCCAAATGCCCTGTGGAAATACTGTGGGATTTGGTTCTGTATGAATGAGCTGAAAGCAGCAGCCCAGTGGAATTCCCATGCAGTCCAATCCCAAATCAAATTCACAGTAAGGAGAAATCCTTCCCTGTGACTTTTGTGTTTATCTTTTCTTAAAGAAACACCTTGGAATTTATTTTCACGATGCTGTTGTCGCAAACAATATCAAAAAGGGAAATCAGGAGAAGAAACTTCAGGAATTATTTCAAAATAAGTGGTTGCAGCCAAGATATAAAGACAGGAATGTATTCCATGTAGCATAGCTGGGTTAAATATGTGTATTTTGGAAAACACTTGGAAAAGAGGAGATAGTATCCCTCTTCTATAACTGCTCCCTGTGAGGCACAGAGGAAATGACTTGCCTGAAGTTGTCCAGAAAGTATGTGGAACAATAGAGATCCAAATCCAACCTGTCCAGTCCCTGCCTCACCCCATAAATAACCCAATTTTACTTCCAT
Source organism: Mohoua ochrocephala (assembly GCA_013398855.1). NCBI lineage: Eukaryota > Metazoa > Chordata > Aves > Passeriformes > Acanthizidae > Mohoua > Mohoua ochrocephala. The sequence continues at coordinate 11,892 of VZTA01018026.1, read as the reverse complement.
TTGGCTGATTGAACCCAAACCCCTGAACCCGAGAAGGCAAACCAGCGTAACCACAGGTTCCACTCTTAGTCCTGATTTGAAATGCCAGCGCCACATTCCTTTAAAGCTGAGTATGCCAAATTCTCTCCCTGTTTTTGAGACTATTCCACGTACTCTGAGTGAAGCCTGGCTCCTCCGAGGTCCTCAGGAGAGACATCTTCCCCCGTGGCAGCTTTCACCAGGGGTGGCCCAGCGAGGAACAGCGTCCCAGTCTTATCTATGATCACGGATTCCTCAGCCATGGTGGGCACGTAGGCACCTCCAGCCACACAGGAGCCGCACACCAGGGCCACCTGAGGGGACACAAACCACAGCCGTGCTGGAGAGGGGGCAGGAAAGGCAAAGCCGAGCCCAGAGTTGTTTCAGGAATGGAGAAGGTGCTAAATCACGGCTTGAGGAACAAACCAGAGACAGAAATACGAGCAGCAACAAGATTTACTACACATTTGCACCTTTGCTACAACCCCTTGCACTCCCCATGGCACTGTACCTGAGGGATTCCCATGGCAGACATGATTGCCTCGTTGTAGAAAATCCTGCCACCGTGCAGCTTGTCAGGAAACAGCTCTGACTGAGGGACAGGGAACAGAAAAAGGGGTTTTTAATATTAACTACGAAAGCTGATGCTTCCTCTTCACTCCATTCATTCCCAAACACACCAAAACTGACACTGGGAAGGTCCCCATTAATCATCACTCCTGAACCTTTCATATACAGCATTCACTATGGTATTTATTCCTTTATACATTGTCAAATCCCCCAAAAATATCCCTATGTTTTGAAAGCAGAGGTTAAGTTTTGTGATTTTTTTCTGAAACCAGTATGTTTTACACAAACTGACTGTAAATGTGGAGAAGGGAAGGGCGGTGGTTCTACTTTATCTGTGAAATGCCTTCAGCAGTTTCCTTTTTTACTTAGTTGTGGATACAATTCCAGGTCAAAACTTTTCCTGGGTGCTTGCCCTCCGTGTGGAGAGACAACAGCTACAGCCTCCACGAGAGGATGATCTCTGCATTCTGCAGAAGAACCTGTTCAAATTCGTATTTTGCAGCCAGAATTGCAAAAACTCCACTTTTAAAGGCCACAGAGCTTAGTGCATCACTGGCACAAACAGGACAGGAAAATACAGGGTGCTTTGAAGATTCTGAAGTGGAAACAGACACCTCACACCACGTACTCACTCATTAAAGACACAAAAGCAGTTCAGCACACTCACTGGAGTTTCTAACCTCTGATTAGGTGGGAGATGCGAGATCAGCCCAAGTGATGAAATAAATGCTGACATTTTCTGCTCTGCAGAGGTGCCAGCAGTACCTGCAGAGGTAGGAAGGCTCCCCCACTGTCCACGAGGTGCACAGACAGCAGCCTGTTCTCCATGGCAATTTCCTGGGCTCTTAATTGTTTTTTCACTCCAATTGGGTAAATTGTTCCTCCTTTCACTGTGGCATCACTGGCAATGAAGACACACCAGACCCCACAGATTCTGCCAATTCCTGAAAGCACAGGTATTTATCAGGGCTCTCTAAAACAACAGACAAAGCAAGGGGGGCAAATTTTTTCAGGAGATTTTTCAGTAATGCTGCATCAAGAAGCTCCAAATTAAATCGAAAATACCACACAGGGAAGAAATCTACCCTCTTCTCTGGAATAACAGTATTTTAAAAAATAATCTAAATGACAGAAGACAGAACCTCAAATAAATTTACTTCCTTCTGATGACAGTGTAACAAAAAATACACTGTGACTCCCAAGCCTTGAGGTAAAAGGGAAGGCAATTAAAAATTACCCCTACAAAACTGAAAAATATAACAATCTGTGATGAAAAAAAAAAAGGTTTTCATACTGTTCTTTGAGTTACTTTTTAAACTGGAACCACTCTTCAAAATGCAATTTCGCTGATACTGAATGAAATTGAATTTCATTGAATGTCTGAAATTTCATTTTGAAGAGCTGTTCCACTTTAAAGAGACAATGTTTGCATAGAAAGGGAAATTGTCTACGATTTGAAAAACACCTCAAAATGTATGTCACAGCTCCTGCTCCTCACAGCAACTTTGCCCCCTCTCCTTTAAGAGGCAATGGCTGATTTGACACATCACCCTACATTTACTGAGATGAAAATCAGTAGTTGGTAAGTAGAATAAATTACTAAATCTAGAAGAAATTAAAGAATTTTTTTTAAAAAAGTTTCTCCCAGATTTCCCAGAATAACAACACAGCAATGGCTAAACTCTTCCCTGTTGGGAATAAGAACTGGATAAAACGAGCGTTCCCTTTTCCTAGGAAAGCACTTAAGATGCTAAAATATCCCATGAACCTTATTCCACGCATCCTTTTCCCTTCCGTTTCCCTTTCCCAGTCCCCCCAGCATTCCCTCGGCAGGCATTACCCGTGAGGCAGCCGGCAGCAGGGACATCCCCGTAGGGCATGTCCAGCCCTGCCAGCGGGGACAGCTCCAGGAAATCCTCATCATCCAGGAGCAGCCTCAGGCGCTCCCGCACGAACAGCTTCTTGTTGCGCTGCGTGTGCCGCAGGATGGCCTTTTCTCCCCCGCCTTTCTTCACCCTCTCGAGCAATTCCGAGTATCTGATGGGGAAAAAAAAACAACGTTTGGGTTCACGGGAACAAAGCTGCGGGGTGCGGTCACACGCTGGAGGGGAGGGATGGCTTCCAGAGGGACCCGGACAGGTGGAGAGGTGGGGCTGGAAGAACCTCAGGAGTTCAACGCGGCCAAGTGCAGGTCCTGCCCCTGGGCCGGGAAAATCCCAAGGACAAACACAGGCCGGGGGGAGAATGGATGGAGAGGAGCCCTGGGAAGATTTGGGGTGTTGGTGGATGAGAAGCTCAACCTGCCCTGTCCAGAGGCCACGGAGCTGCTCCAGGGCTGGAGCCCCTCTGCTCTGGAGCCAGGCTGGGAGAGCTGGGGGTGCTCACCTGGAGAAGGGAAGGCTCCAGGGAGAGCTCAGAGCCCCTTGCAGGGCCTAAAGGGGCTCCAGGAGAGCTGGAGAGGGACTGGGGACAAGGCATGGAGGGACAGGACACAGGGAATGGCTTCCCAGTGCCAGAGGGCAGGGCTGGATGGGATATTGGGCAGGAATTGTTCCCTGTAGGGTGGGCAGGCCCTGGCACAGGGTGCCCAGAGCAGCTGTGGCTGCCCCTGGATCCCTGGCAGTGTCCAAGGCCAGGCTGGACATTGGGGCTGGGAGCAGCCTGGGACAGTGGGAGGTGTCCCTGCCATGGCAGGGGTGGCACTGGGTGGGCTTTGAGGTCCCTCCTGAGCCAAACCATTTTCCTCACACGTTACCCTTTAGCAGACTGAGCTTAAATATATTGCACAGTTTTCACGCAAATGGCACGAAAATGAAGATAAATTCACATTTCCAGATTAAGCAAACATTTCACTTTTGTTATCCAAAAACTGTTCAAGAATGCAAATAATATAATATAGAATAATGAGGCTATCATAATGTGCCTGTCCTAATTCAGCATGAACCTCCATGTTCCAATTACTCCAGGGAAGAATCCAGCCAAGAGCTTCCTCTGTCAGCTCCTGCAACGAATTTATCTGACAAAAATCAGTAACTGGTAAGCAGAATAAATCACTAAATCCGGAAGATATACTAAAAGCAGGGAACACTGCAGTGTCACAAGGAGGAAGTGATTACCCAGTGTTACAGTCAGGGCAGCACTATGTATAGGTAAAAAAAACTGAATAAGCTGTAAACAAATGTGGTATCTCAATTTTGGTCCTAAATAAACCAAGTTCTTCCTTTATTTCGAACACGTGCAAGCCAAGGACTTTGATCATGTCCTCAATGCCACCACAGGAGGGCACAGTGTGTTTTCCAAAGCTCTGCTTCCAGCTCGCGGATCACTCCCCCGAACAAAGGCCTTTGCGATTTTGCCATCTGATCCATTCAGGACAAACACGTACAACACATTTTCCTGTTTTATCCGTAAATCATGCTGGATCGCAGCACCCATCCCCTGCTCTGTCAGGAGCGTCTGAGTCACCATTTACGTCTTTGCATTCAAAATGCAACACGAAACAAATGTTACGAAGGTCTGGAAAAAAGTATTTCTTGGCAATATATGCAAAACAACACATGGCACTATTTTAAATACAGTTTGCACCTCGATTTGGGTATTTCAGTCAACACTTCACTGGACTGGTTTGGGTTGGAAGGGACCTTAAAGCCCACCCAGTGCCACCCCTGCCATGCCAGGGACACCTCCCACTGTCCCAGGCTGCTCCAAGCCCCAATGTCCAGCCTGGCCTTGGACACTTCCAGGGATCCAGGGGCAGCTACGTTGTTCCATGGGGCAAACACTGTCCTTTAAAAGTTCCTATAAGGGACTCTCAAACCACGTCACAAGCAGCAACACTTTAAAACCCCCACAAAACCGGTTTATTACCTTTTAATCACAGCCTCGCTGTTCCTTAAATTCGCTTCAAACACATGGCGGTACACGGCGGGGACCCGTCCGTCTAGAACCGGGAATGTTTTGGGATGCCGCCGGGATTTGGGTTTATAACTTACAAATCGGCGGGGAGGCAGGTGCTGCATCCTTCCCCAGCCCTGCCCCGGCAGCGGCAGCTCCCGATATTCCCTCTGGAGCAGGCGGGTCGGGGGTTGATCCCGATATTCCCTCTGGAGCAGGCGGGTCGGGGGCTGCTCCCGATATTCCCTCTGGAGCAGGCGGGTTGGGGTTTGATCCCGATATTCCCTCTGGAGCAGGCGGGTCAGGGGCTGCAGCGGCTTGGAGGGGCCGGGGCGCCGCCGGCCCAGGGCGCACAGCGGGGCCGGGCTCCACATCGCCCCGAGAGCTGGGGACAACGAACGGCGTTCAGTGTCGGGAATTACAGTGTGGATTCCCTCGGCGGGGGTCGTGAGGGGACTACCCCGGGTCCCTGCCCTGCCATGGGGGTCGTGAGGGGACATGCTCTGTTCCCGCGGGGGACCTGAGGGGACGCTCTGACTCCAGTCGTGCCGCGGGGGTCGTGAGGGGAC
>VZTA01018025.1:44753-108764 GCA_013398855.1 Mohoua ochrocephala | reverse complement strand
GAAGGGAAAGATATTCCCAAATGACAGAACTCTTAAAAATTATAAAACTCTTGTACGTACGATATTTAAGTGCCAGGCCTGTTGCTAGAAATAATAAATAATTTGAACATATATGTGAAACCAAACCAGTTAAACACATCATGTTCCAGTCTCTCACAACCTTCGTGGCAGAGAATTTCTTTCTAATATCCAAACTAAACATATACTCTTCAGGTTTTAAAGCCATTAACACTTTTCCTATCACTGCATGCCCTTGTGTAAAGCCCATCTCCCTCTTTCGACTAGGCTGCCTTCAGATACTGGAGAGCTGCTATAACATCTCCCCAGAGTCTGCTCTTCTCCAGGCTGAGAAGATGCCTGGAGAATTGTGGCTTTGTTACAGGCCCCCTGTGCTACTCTGGGGGCTCAGACCATTATTATTAGAATTGATGTGCGATGGTCAGCCACTGTTTATTGTTCTTCATTGTGGTACAGGTAATAAATAGTGGATTGCTTTAATAAAGGCACACTTGAAATGACAAGAGCTAAATTTCAAAGCAAAATTAATTGGCAAAAGAATCCTAAACCCGTGGCCAGTTACCCCACCCTATATATTTATTGTAAATTGCATTCCTTGCATATGTTATGATCCATGAACCAAAGCCAAGTGATGTACACGACTTAAGACATTTGTTATACTTGCTTACTGGAATATGTTATTGTGGTTATTGAACAATACCCTGAACATTAAGAACAACAGGATTATATCATGAAGTAGTGAAGCGCTTTGGTTTAAAGTAAAATTCATTTTAAGGAAATGAGTTTGGGGGCTAGCACAGCAAGATATCAGAAATTCGGTGCTAGCTTAGTTCTCTAGTTCAGAAACAAGTGAAGCAATTCAGGAGTGTCCTCCTGTGAAAATAGTTTACAGATCCTTCTGCACAACAGTTAACAACCAGGATCAGAAATGTGTGCAGATAAGCTGCCAGCCACTACAAGTTTGCCGTCCGTGGCAGGGCAGCTCACACTCATAGCAGTGGTTATGCTGCTGCGCCTGTTAGACAGAAAAGAAGGAAGAAAAATATTTTTTCCAACAAGTTTGTTTCAGTATTGTTACAAAGACTATTTTCCTGCCCTCAGGAGACAGCAAAAACTGTCAACAACTGGAATGTTTCAGAACTGTAAATGATCTGAATCACAAATATTTCTTTTCAAATAAAATTTAAAATGTAAGTCATAACTTACATAAAACAGATGGAGCTATTTAAAGATGAATGTACTAGACATACTAAAATATTGCCAGAGATAACTATTGTGTCCCAAGTCTGCTTAAAAGTCTAGAGCTCCTGGTAAAGAACTTGTACACAACTAAATTATATTTTCATTTCAGATTAATTATACTCTTCATTCTCACCACCTGTACCAATTGATTTCTATAAGTCCTTAGAAAACAGTAATTTTATTTTTTTAGTTCTGTGAAAAGAAAAAAAAGTACAGTGACAAGAGTTATTTGCGCTACCTATTTTCTATAAAGCCTGAACATCAAGCCTTTAGAACTTTGTATTGAATTTTATTTCATACAAAACTAAATTTTGAAGCCAGGGTGGGGGGGAGGGGGACAAGGAGAATGGGAACATCAAGCTAAAGTATTTAAGCTTCTAATTCCTATATTGTCTTCTTACTTACCTATAACAATAACTGGAAAGAGAGCAGATTAGAGTTTGCAGCTCTTTGACATTTGCACATACTCTTCCATTACATGCTAAAGGTCAAGGATGGCTTTCTGGTCCTCCCTCCACAAGCTGCAGCTTCCTTCAAGGCACATCCACCTGCTGTGGCATGGAGTCCCCCATGGGCTGCAGTGTAGGTATCTATTTCTCCATGGTTCTCCAAGGGCTGCAGGGAGACAACCTGCTTCACTATGATGTCCTCCAGGGACTGCAGAGGATTCTCTGCCCTGTCAACTGGAGCACCTCCTCCTCCATCTAGTCTCACCTTAGTATCATAGAGCTGCTTCTCATATTTTTTTTTCCTCACTTGTCACTGCCTGTTCATATGTTTTGTGCATTTTAAAATATATTTTCACTGAGACTGATGGGCTCAGTTACAAAAATGTGTCTTGCTAGAAAATTACATGCTATACAAAACCATGCTTTTTTATGAAAGGATAGTGGAAGTACAAATATACTGCTAAAGAACTGGAAAATCTACAATACTTCATTGTAATATGTCCCCTCATTTTGCCTTCTTTCTCCTTAAGATCTGGAAGAAATACTTGGCATAAAACAGTGTTGTTTCAAGAAAAAGATTTTTTTAGGATTATAGAGTGTGTGTTCAATTTTCTGTTGAGAAAAGGCACCTTGTCTTTTTTGATAAATATCATTACCCAGTATGTGCTACAGAATGTCACTAGTGACAAATTCTGACCTACAATAGCAGATCAAAATCTGGTGAGACCAAGCAATATACCTTTAGTGGCCAGGATAGAATCATAGAATCATAGAGTCAGCTGTGTTGGAAGGGGCCCATCCGGATCATCGAGTCCAAATCCCAGCCCTGCACCGCACCATCCTCAAGAATCACATCATGTGCCTGAGAGCATTGTCCAAATGCTTCTTGAACTCAGACAGACTTGATGTTGTGACCACTTCCCTGGGGAGCCTCTTCCGGTGCCCAGCCATCCTCTAGATAAAAGACTTTTTCCTGATATCCAACCTAAACCTCCCCTGACTCAACTTCATGCCGTTTCCTCGAGTCCTATCCTGGTAGCCCTCATTTGGATGCTCTCTAATACCTTAATGTCTTTTTTTCATTGTGGCTCCGAAAACTGCCCCAGCACTTGCTGCCCCAGTGAAGAACAGAGCTGGACAATCCTCTCCCTTGCCCGGCTGGCGATGCTGTGCCTGGTGAACCCCAGGACAGGGTTGGCCCTCCTGGCTGCCAGGGCACTGCTGACTCGTGTTCAACTTGGCATCGACCAGGACCTCTGGGTCCGTTTCCGCAGTGCTTTTCTCCGGCCTCTTGCTCCCTAGTCTATGCACACAACCAGGATTGCCCTGTCCCAGGTGCAGAATCCGGTACTCGCCCTTGTTAAACTTCGTATGTTTGGCGATTCCCCATCTATTTTATTTGCCAAAGCCTCTCTGCAGGGCCTCTCTGCCCTCAAGTGAGTTAGTTGACAGCTCCTCCCAATTTAGTGTCCTTGGCAAACTTACTATTCCTTCAAGTCCTGTGCCCAGGTTGTTAATGAAGATGTTGAAGAGAACTGGCCCAAGGATAGTACTGTCTAGCCACTGAAATAAGCGCTTCATACTTTTTCTTGTTCCTTAGTGCAGAAATCACAATAAATATCTTCTTATTTGTTTCTTTTATATCCATGCAGAGATCTTTGGTTATGTTCATGCTTTTTATCCCAACAGTAGCTGACTTGACATTTACACACACAGCAACAGCACCCTTTTCCTACTGTCACTAGACTTAACAATTTTGCAATCTGAATCAGTGACCTTTGCAACCTAATTCAGACCTTCAGCATTTCTCATAAAAACAGTAAAACGTCCTCAGAAGAACAGAACACAGATGCATGCTCTGTAAGACTACAGAATATATGAGAATGGGTTAGCATCACAATAATTTAAGCAAAGACTATAAACTTTAGCCAGGAAAAAATTAAAATAAGAGCTATTTTACACAGCAACATATCTGAGAAACAAAAAGACTAGGATCTTCCAAACTGATCCCTGCAGTATGAATGTACTTGTAAGAATATAGAAGATAAAATGTGTGGTTTTGAAAGGCTGCATCCTTGGTAGGCTAAATTTGATCTCGTCCTGTAGATGAGAGATCAGGGAGCTCAGAGTGGAGATATGGCGGCACATCCAGATAATGAGATGTAGCAAAGCATTTTTAAAGATAGTTAAGGATTCTGGTGGACTGGGCAGTGAGGTTAAATCTGCCACACTCATTCAGTTTGGAGGACTGAATCGTGAAGGACTGCTAAACCATGTCTGCTGCTGTATAAAGTTAAAAAGATCCATCGATATTGTATTATTAGTGTGAACACGTTCTATTGTAAAACATTTAATAAGATATGAAATAGTCTTAGTAACAAAATGAAATAAAGCCATTATACCATCTTGGAATAGGGAAAATGCATTCAAAATATTTTTTTCCTTATGTTTTCTTCTTCTTTTTTTTCCCCCCTTACAAGTGAATCATCATTTCAACCATTCTGGAATGTTTTCAACACATGAGCCCAGCATACTATTTTTATTACAGGGTCTTGCCCCTTACATGCTTCATTACAATTTTGTAATATACTCCACAGTCATTAGAGATTTTTTATCTATTTTCCAAGAGACACCTTTTAAAGGACTACTTAACCCCTATAAATCATGCTTTCCTCTGCTTTCTCAAAGCTTTTTGAGAGTGTTGTTTTTTGGGGTTTTTTTAATTGCAGCATTCCTAATGGCATCAGACCCACTACAAGCAGAAGTTAAAAATAAATCTTATCTCAAAGAGACTGTTAAAGCTAATGAACTGCCAGTCTTGGTATTTGTATGTTCCTAAATCCTTTTAATTTCACGGTTGGTTCCTAAATCCTCAGTTTAATTAGAAAACATTGTATTTATAAAACAGACCTAGTTCAATTGCTTCTGCAAATTCACCTTTATTTTATTTGGTTGTATTTACAGAAACCTTCTTTAATTCAAATATTAAAAGTATAGATGTGACATCATATGTGACCCTTTCATCTCTCTGAACTGCATTTCTTCGTGTGAGTTTCTCAGTTGCTTCAAATAAGGACAGATTCTTTTCAATTCACATAGCATATTATCTGAAGACTTCCTGCCTGCTTTCTTCACTTGCTTTAATGGAAAGTTAAGGGAAGTACATTCTGAATGTTATCTTTTATAGTCTACTTTTACCTACCAGTGTGTTTATACTTACTAGAACCAATTTCAGCTTGAAAGAACGTAACAGAAAAAAATCTATTTACTAAAATGGACAAAAGAAGGCATACAATTTAGAATCTAAAAAAAAAACATATTGGAGCAACATCATTCTGGAGAATGCCATGTATCTACAAAAACTTATATTTTCAAAGGCACTTACGAATCACCATTTTGCATCTGTTTTTTTGTTTGAAAGCTCTGACACTTATCTGATTCCTTTTTGAGCTAGTTTAGCTCACTAATCTTGTAGGAAAGCAGTTAAAAATAAATAGAAAAACCTATGGGGAACAGGATGCCACTTCACCCATATGTAGTAAAGTGTTAGGTCAGCCTTCTGTGTTGTAGAAGTATGTCTGTCATATACGAAAATCAATGCGTATCTTATTTTAAACTTCCTCATAGCTATTGAATACCTGAATCGTCAAGGTGGTTTAAAACCAAACAACACCCAGCCTTCTAAGATACTCCCCAAACCATTGCAATGGAATAACTTTATCAGATGAAGAGCTCACTATGCAAAACCTGAACATGATGTCAAGGATGCTTTATTGTGGATTACCATTGTTTGGAATCGTCTATCCTTTACCCTGCCATGTAGGTATAGGAAAAAAGCAAGTAGCCACAATGTTTTTACAGCTGTTATTGTGTTTTGGGATAGTAAGGATTTAGGGTAGTAAACAAAACTGTGGTGAATTTTAGTATTGAGTTTATTACTTTTTCACTTCGAATTAACTGCTTTGCACTTCAGCTTACCCATCAGTAAAATGCGAAGAAGTCTTCCTTCCTCCCCAAAGGATATTTAATTAGTGCCTCTGATGTCATGGATTTAAAAATGAAAAGCATCATGATTAAAAGGAAGTATTGGCATGCCACAAGGTAACTGTAGTGATCTGTGTTCTCTCCCCAGCTTCACTGTGGTTGTAGAATTTTAATTAGCAGTTCCAGAAATTTGTGTTAGCATAGTCTGTTGACATATCTCAATAGAGCAGAATGTGTGACTTAGAGAATTATAGAATCATTTACGTTGGAAAAGACCTTTAAGAACATTGAGTCCAAATGTAATTAGCAAATCCAACCATAAATAAATGTTTTGCTGTTTGAAGAGAACACATGCTTTATCTGGTAAATTTTGCAAGTATTTGTGTCATCACAAGGGCACATGTCCAATGCATTAGATGGGAATATAATAAGAAACCTGCATAAATAAACAGAATGATACTCAGGGTAGGATATTTCCATGATTAGTCTTTCTTCCTGATTTCTTCAAATGAATTATTTTTATAAGTTAATTATTGCAATTGTTACTCTTTTGACAGTCTTTAGTGTATTATTCACATTTTTTATTGGCCTATGAATGCCGAATGGGTTAATTCACATAGTTTTTCATATAAAGACCAAGATTTAGTGTTGCTTAAGCTGGAAGCAGAAATATTTATATTCTTCAGCCTCCTTCTTCGTACCTACTTTGTATCACAAAATCAGTGCACAATCTCGTCCCTTTAGGCCCCGCTCTCAGCCAGGTGAGGTATCTCAGTTTATACCAAGAGGGTGACATTAACATGCCTCGCGTGATGCCGTCACACAGAGCCCCTCCGTGTGCAGCTGTAGCCTACAGTAATTACATGCAGTTGGACAATCCCACTGCTGACTGGGGATCACCAAAGTAGAACTGTAGAGATTAAATGGAGAGGTCTCTGGAGGAAGTGGCCTTAAGAAGACAGCAGAAATCCCATCTGTGTGTTTGTACAAAGAACTTAAATGACATTTAAAATGCCATGAAAAAAACTTCAAATTTATCTAGCTTTTTCTGCAGATTATATGTAAACTACATGCATTAAATGTACAGTTTCACTGAGCATCTGAAATACAGCTGGGTTTAAGTGGACTGAATCAGGTTTGGGAAGCAGTCAAAAAAAGGTTTTCAGAAATACCTGACATCCTAGTCCTACAGAAATTTATGTACTTTTTATGTCCAGATGCTTTTTAAAATAATGTGTGACCATTTAGCCACCTAATTTTTTTAATCTGGAATAGAAGGAAAATTTAAAACAGTAAGACAAACTCATATCTTTTATAGCTTGAATCTTTTTCTTAGTTTATTTCCTGTTTTCCAATTCATTTATGCAAATCATATTATTAAGTAATGAGAACTCAGGTTGTATAAAAATATTTAATGCTATACTTTCAAGTTAAGACTATGTTTTTTCCTGGAACTGTTTCAAAAAAAAATTCTGTCTGGATTCTCTCTTCCCCATGCTCATTATTATATGAAAATATTTTAAATATTATATTTTGACCTTACATAGTGTAATTACATTCAGAATTCATTATATTCAGAATTAATTCAGAAATTCAAGACTCTATTGTTAGATTGTTTACATGGTTTTCTGGCTCTTCTAACTTCCCCTAACCACTCATTTCAGTTATATATTTTTGCAGTAAGGTGTCACAGAGCTCTGTGAGAAGTTTTAATGTGAAGGAGAAATAATATGCAAAATACACGTGACATACTCCACATATTTAACTTCAGAAAGTTACAGTATGCTTAGAGATTAAAGAAACTTAACACAGCTTTTCTAAATCTCAGAAAACTATTACCTAAACTTTGACTCCGTTTGCAGGACTCTGTAGATATGCAAATGTGAAGTCCGAGGAATAGAGCAGAAGGTGTATAAGGCAGGGGTGCAGAAGATTGCTCTGGAGGGTGATGTAAGAAAGATTGCATCCTATAAAGATATCAGCTGGCTCTGCTGATGCAAATGTAGAAAATTTGTGCCACCAGCCTAATTTTCTGGAGACATTTGAGCCTGTGTATTCTCGAGGACTTGCAGATTTGAATGCATCTGTCCTTCGGTTTTTATTTTCTTTTTAATGTCTGACCTGACCTGGTATTGTGTACTGTACTGTGCAGTTTTATAAACTGATGTGTTTCAATTGTTTGAAAGCAATAGTTTAAAGTTAGGTTGGAATTATGAGCTGGCTGTCAAAATAATTAGGTTTCCATTTTAAGAAAATATCAATAGAAAAATTCAATCCACTCCTATGATACAGATTCATTTTGAATTTACAGGGTCATTTGCATTAGTGGTGGTACTGCATGTGCAATAAATATAACTTGCTTGGTTTCTACTGATGATAATAGTTCTCTGTGTATTAGTATGAGAATTGAATCTACCATCATTATTTTCCTACTATTATTGTGCTGTAAAGGAAAAAAAAAATTGCATTAACCAAGAAGTAAAATGCATGTATTTAACATCATTCTTGAAGGTAGTCCTCAAATCCGGAGATACCTCGCAGAAGCTGCATCAAACAGGAAAGCTAGACAGATGGCAGAATACAGAACCTGCCATTTAGGATCGAGTACAAAATAAAACCCAAGAAATTCTCCATGGGTGCTGCATAAGTACAAAGGCACCATTAATTAAGGTTGAAAAATAGTCAATGTGAAACTTGTTAGATGAATAAAAAACTACGCTAAACAAGAGACTAAAGTGCCAAGTGTGCTTCAAGGCATTATTGTAATTAACATAATTTCCAGCATGAAAAACTACTATTTTTATTGTAGATTGTTTTAGAGTGCACAACAGTTTAAAAAAAAATGCTTTTATTTTTCTATCTATAATAACTATCATTATAAGACATGCTGTAAACAGGTTTTTGAAAACAATGTTATTTTAAAGGTTAATTATATTCATAAATACTTCACATGAAAAAAATTATTCTGCTGTTAATCCCAAAGACTCTTAAAGGAAAATGTCCTTTTTGCACTCTCTTCTCACCACTATAGGAGCACAGTCTTACCTGCCTGCTAATGCTTTTTTATATTCCTGATGCATGGTCCAGGTATCCTCATCTCCACTACCAGCATGATTTCCATATCAAGTGATGAGAATTTCTGTTCATGACTGGTGAAATTAAGCATCACAGCATTCAGGTGCGTTCAATTTGAAAGCTTTTTTTCAAAAGGAATAGCATTCAGGTGAGTTCAATTTGAAGGTTTTTTTTTCAAAAGGAATTTCTTCCTTTCTAATGAAAACCATTGGCCATAGCAAACCTACTCAGATTTTCAGGAAGTGAAATAATAGCACCTGCACGCTACAATTTCCTTTATTTTTTTTTCATCAGAAAAAGAAAACTGCTCTTTTCTTCTTATCATATCACATTAGACTTACTTTACTCTAAAAAGTATTAAACGTTTGCATTTATATTTACAGCTAAGTACATTCACAGTGTCCTATAGCAAATGTATTAAAAAAGGCCATATATACAATTATATTATATTAAGAAAGCATAAAGGTGCAATAATATTTTTATCTTATACAAAATTAAAAAAAACCCCAAATATTAAAACTGATACCAGCAACTGATGTCTGGAAGACTGCTGCTGGAGGTTTTTCCCAGAACAATGTGCAGTTCTTCCCAATTATATTTCTCCCTCTGATTATTTCGTGTAACAGTGGTAATTCAATACACTTGTCTCTGCAAGAAATTTATTTTTCAGGATTTTCTCAGACTTTTTGCTTTCTCCTTTCCTGTTAGACATTCAACAACATTTACTGGGAAAGAAAAGTGATGAATTTAAAAATTCAGTTTATTTCTTCCATCAAAATTAAAATAGATTTCTGCATTTTGAAATTTCCTGTCTGGCACTGTGTTTCAGTGGAACATAGGTAAGATTTAATCTCTGCAAGACTTAAAGGGAAAAATAGAGCAAAATTTCACTGACTCCTCTTGCTGAGATTATCTATTTTTTTTTCAAGACATGGGCAATTTAAAGGTGCTTTCCAAGGTGCCCCAAATGGAGAGTCTATAACATATACATGACTCGTGGAACAGTTTCCCATCATACAGGCATTCTAGGATTCTTTTTCCTTACTTACAGGGATTGCCTGGACCAGAGCTGCAAGTTGGAAGATTTAAAACAGGCTTTCTGGAAAAACTATGCTGCTCTTGGACCCAGTGGCGTTTAGCCACAGAAGGACAATTACCTACTAATAATGTATTTAAATACCTGTGTGTTTGGGGTTTTTTTACAGAATTTGTTTCTGCTCAGGCTCAGTGCCAGAGCAGTGAGCCCATCATGTAAAATATGCACTACACTCCCTATCCTACAATTTCAAAGTCTTCTACAGATGAATAAGCTTCTCCTTTTTTCCCTTGATCTGCTTAAACATTTAAGATCTAGTTCTTGCTACAGTTACCTGCAACTTTGGCTGAAACATTATTGGAATGCAGACTACATGGTGTTATTCTGAGCTTCCACATGAGAAACAACAGCTGCTGCATGGTGTTACTTTCTTGTCCTGGAACAAAAATCAAATCAAAATGATATAATCCTCTCACGTACTTCCCAGTGAGATTCAGCATGTCGATAGTGATCTGTGTGGCTGTCCTGGAACTTATCATGGCCCTTGACGCCTAATGTAACACCCAAGCTTGCAGTTTACAGATTTACATTCCTGGACCACACTGTGCGCTCTCAGTAAAATAAAGTTCTCCCACTGCCCTGATGCAACTGGTGGCTGACAAGGCAAAAACTTGGATGCTTTGAAAGAAAGGGAGTAGAATACAAGAAGAATCGAGTGTTTCTTCTCTGAGGGCTCATTTGGCAGGAAAGTCAAAACTATGTAAAGCTTTGAAGCTGTTGTCTTTTCCTACACAATCTGCAAAAATTTGCGATGAAAAATGTGCCAGAAATAGGGATTGTGATAATATGTTGTATCTGATTTGTTCTCAAGCACAAGGCAGTCAGAAAGCCTATATACTTAACCTCAAAAAACCCAAGTACACAAAGCAAAAGTATTCCTTACTCTGACAAAACCAGGAGCTGAATTATAAAGGAGGAAAAGCTGTTGGGTCAAAGGAAGAATTGATACATGGATTGCCCTTGAAATCAATAGCAAAATTTCCATCAGCTTGTGAAGTACAAAATCATATCTTCACTGTTTAAAGTTTTCTCTCACTCCTTAGCTTCATAGAAAACCTATGGGAAAGGAGATGGTGTCAATTTCCCTAAAATCCAATGAATTAGACTCATGAAGAAATGCAGTTTATATCGCCCCGAGCCAGTGAGAGATGCTCATTTCCAATATGATTTTTTTTTAACATGTCCAAAATGTAAAATATATTTAGAGTGACGACTTTAAACAACCCAGAAAGTGAGCATGTACACAAATATTTTTACGCAGTCTTCTAACGATGGCGTGTTACTAGTAGGGTAGAGTATTGCTCTGACAGCATTTGAATTGACTCTATTATAGTCGTAGTCAAATTTGTTGATGGTACAAATTTTTTTGCTGAACACCCTTTAGCAAGCAAGAGAGCCTCTTAGTACTTAGTTGCCATGAGTCCCAGAAAAAGATGCATTAAGTGATGATGTGCCTTGTGCTCTGAAGAGAGATGAAAAACTTACTTCTGGGGTCACCCCCCTCTTGGTAAAGAAAGTGCACAGAGGTGTGTGAACCACCATCTTTACCCTCTTTGCACTCACTGGTAAAGTTGAGACAGAATTTGCCTCAAGGTTTGTGTGAAAATACTCCTTTTAGCTGTTAAGCAGACAATATCTCAGGGAAAATTTGCAGTGGCAGAAAGCAAGCTGTTCCCGGGAAACCTACCAAAATTGTTCAGAAGTTATTCCCCTTCACTGTTGCTAACCTCTGCTGTCTAGCTGTCAGAAATGTTTGGGACCATGTTGAAATAATTATAAACAGTATACTGATTTGCAATATTGTGTAAACATAGGTATCTTCCGTAGCTGTCATGGAAAAATATTTCTATTGGTAAAAATGAGTTTATTTTAAAAAATAACAGCATGGTAGGAAAAAAAATTTACATCTATTGAATTAAGATGCCTAGAATTATTATTTTTAAGTCACAAAGAGTGAACATTTTCTAAATTAGATTGTGAAACTTATTAGGAAGTAGTCATACATTCCACATGACTGGTGCATAAGTTCATGTTTCCAACTTATTAAAAACATATTATTAAAACAAAAATTTTCTATCTTGTGGAAAAGTAGCCCATTAGTAATTTTATCAAAGGTATTATTACGTCAAGTATTCCTGCAAGAAGGTAGTATTACTATGAAAAGCCTTTTGGCATTGATTTAACTACAGGAAACTTGAGAAAGCAGAAGAGTGTAGCTATTTTCTCTTCTCACAAGGCTTTCCCTGCTGCAAGTTGTACTTACCGCTTGCTATTACTGCTGAAAGATTGTCTAAAGAAAACTTGTCAAAATAAGAATTCTGTAATATAAGTGACTGTAAATACTGATTCAATTCCAGCCAATTTTAACTAGAAAGTATGAGACACATGCTCTAGTTGCATATTCTAAAGCATAGATGGACTATATCATCACTAATAAATTGAGACTGGATATAGGAGCAAATGCGGATGAACTTCAGGCAAGGAAAACGTTAGACAGCTAACTGCAGTCCCTCGACTTTACAAGAAATTATGTCCAGTAATCCCAACCAGAAACATACATAGGTCCATTTAAAAAAGGATTGTGTTTCTTGTCCTCTTCTTCCTATATGAAGGAACTGTGTTTTGAACCAATCTTCAAATTGGCTAAAGACCTTAGGATGACTCCATTTTTTTTCCCTCAGAAACAACCATCTCAAAACCTCTTTAAAGCTGACTTTTTCCCTTAAGATGCCATATTTTAAAATAGCATCTTGTCATTTAACAGGGTATTCCGAATATCATTTACAAATTTAGACTAAAAGTAACACTTTTCCTAGTAATCTTTCTTTTTTACAGCGCGGTGCTAACGTGGGCAGCGAAGAAGTGAACAGACTGCAGCTCTTTCTGGCACATCTTGAACAAGTGCCATTGCTTATGTTCTAATCATTCACTTCACCAAAATAACTAGCGATGAAGAAAAGGTTGTGAAGACATTACTAGTAGTATCATATGGCAATGTGTGGGTGTGATTTATCAAGTAGAATTTGTATCGCATAGATGATACTTGGCAAACAGAAAATTAAGTTTGTTTTTCAGATCTCGGACTGATGTTAGATGTCAGTAATTTAATAAAAGGATAACAAGCATGATATTTTTTGCCTCAGTGAATGTGAAACTTAATTACACCCCTACCATGGACATCTGAAAATTATGGATAGACAGTGGCCGGATTTAGAAAAAAATAAAGAATTATCACAGTTTAAAGAAACATATGACTATAAACACTTTGCCAATGGAACATAGCCTATTCATTGGCTGAAATGAAGCAGATAGACAGGACATATGCAATATTTTTTGTAGATCAAACATTTATTTTCTGAAGTGGTGCTGACAGATGGTGAACCTACCAACTTAGATACTGCACAGTAGGTAAGGGTACATAACTTGGTAAACTTTCCTGAGGAATCATCATCCAAGAGGATTTTCCCCTGCATCTGTGAATATGTGCCTACCTTTTTCACAATACTTTTGCATCTCCATCATTTGGCCTGGTCAGTTGGGGTGAAGTGTGAATTATCAGCAAGGTGACTGGCCAGGGAAATTTGCTTAAAGGGATTGTGATCTACAAGATATTTTGAAGATCTATTTCAGCCCTGTTTGTCAAATACAGCCTCTAAATGGAGCGAAACAATTTGTCAGGCTGTGGATCATACGAAAAAGTAGTTTCTGGTGTCTGTACTGAGCCATATGCTCTTTATTCTCTCCCTAACTTCTTCATCACCACCTCTCATCTGTTTCACATGAGCTATGTTCAAGGTCCACAGGATCATTTTCACAAAATCTTGAGGCCTGGTACAGTAAGAATTATGGATGTAACGCACCTAGGATGAATTCCCCAGTTTGGATTAAATGTGTTGTGCACACAAATCCAGTGAGAAGGTGTTCCACCTTATCCCCCAAAGAACCTTCACTAGTACTAGTGTTCTATATAAACCATATTTTAGTCTGAAATAAAAAAAATTTCTGAGAGTGTCTGAGAGATTTGTATGAAACATAGAGATTTGACATATGCAACTTTGAATATCAGAGGAAAGAGGAAATTGTAAGAAGTTTGTAATTTTATTGGTTTTAACTTTAAATTCCATGCACTTTTCAAAAAATGTCTAGCTCAAATGCCCATCAACATATTTTAGTCATCTGTAAGTTATTATTAATACAAAATGTGTTTCAAATCAAAATAATTTCAAAACTTTCCTCAGATTTTATATGCCTAGATTTATCATTTCTGGCATATATTAGATATAAGGAAGAAATTCTTTACTGTGGGGGCGGTGAAGCACTGGAACAGGTTGCCCAGAGAAATTGTGGATGTCCCATCCCTGAAAGTTTTCAAGGTCAGATCGGACAGGGCTTTGAGCAGCAACAAATGAGACTCTTGATGGTTGTGAAGCAAAGTTTGAATACAGAAGAAACTCAGATTTTAGTATAGGAGCAAGTTTTCTCTCAGTTGTTGGTGTAAATTTAAAGTTGTACAAAATTGTAATTATCTGTGACTTTCACTACTGTAACAGAAAGGCTAATGAAAACTATGCAAAACACATCAAATTTTAAAAGATATAAGAATTACAACTAAAAATACATGGGATGGGTTTCAACATGGGAGAATATCAAAGAGGGAAACACTGTATTTCAACACTTTATCGTGTTAGGATTTCATGAAGTGACAAAGAAGAAGGGAAAATATCATTCAGGGCATTATTTACTGTAGTTCAGCCTGGCCATTAGTAGTAACTGGTGTTCTAACAAATGTAGATATACCACACATACTTTCCATCCACTGAAAAATTACTATTTACAATGAATAAGCAATGAGGACTAAAGTTTTTTGAAAGCATCTTATAAATGTAAAGTATTTCATTGTAAATGGTCTGTGATTAAAATGCTTATTCCACCTTAGTGAGGGACAAATAAATGCTTCCATATCGTTATTGTTCAAAATTGTATAAACCAATGTTTTATCCTGAAAATATGTCATATAATTTTTTTCTATTTTTAGAAGAAAATATGCAATTATTTCTCTCAGAACATGAGAAATAAGTAATTTTAATTAAACAAATTAAATAACAGTATTCTTCAAATAAAATTAAATAAAAAGCTGTGTTTTAAATATCATGTAGATATTGGAACAAAATTTTCCCATGATTGTACCAGATATTTTGCACAGGAAGAGAGCTGTTTAGCATTTCAGTCTTTTCCAAGGTGTTAATTATCTGCTGTGCTGATCCTGGCTGTGTGTGTGGGGGGGAGGTGCCTGGGTATGTGTGGAAGGGGATGCATGTGAAGGGAAATGTGTGTGTTTGGTTAACTATTCAATTATTTAAAAATTATTGTATTCAGAAACTTGAGGATAATAAATAACTACTTTTTATTATTGTTTTCCACAGAAAGTTTATTGCACCAAGGACTTCAGTTACGATTAAAACTTAAATACAAGCTGGTCAGCTCAATATCCCCAGATCAATTTGTCTTAGTGGGAAATTAGCAGAATCAGTCCTAGAGTGAATGGAATCACTCTTTTTCAGGTTAATAGGCATCCTCTCCCCCTCATGGGTTATTTTGGACTAATTGGGCAAATTGATATGTTTCATTATACAATTATAAAAAAACATACATTTGCTTTGAGAAATCCAAGACCCATTGAAGTGAGAGGAGGGTTTATCCAATTAAATGGAAAAGTCTGCACCTTAGGTAGTTGTTCTCAGCTTTTGTTTATAGTTAATGAAAGAAAACAGACAGTTGCAATATGTGATAAATCTGAATTAGGATATCTACTTAGGATGAGACAAATCACAGCCTAAAAATTCCTGCTACTCTGTATTGATTATAAATAAATCCTCGTGTCAATACATCAAAGAGACAAGCAGGCTGCCTATGTCTGAAGTTAGATGAGAAGTTGAAGGCTTTTCACTAATTACTATGCTTTGGAATAAGCTATTTGCTTTCTCTGGGCAGAAATTACTTTGGATTCTTTATAATCTCTGTTTTTTCTATTGTTTATATCTTAGTTTGGATAAAAAAAACCAAACAACAAAAAAACCCATCTTGCTCACCTATTTTAGACTCAAAGTCAGTTTAGATTGAGGTAGTCCAAATTTTAAAAATTCCTTCTTTCCTTTCCCCTTCTTTGTCTACCAAATGTACAATTGTACTTTTTTAACTGTAAGTTCTTAAATTATTTGCTCTTTGAAAGAAATTACAGATACATATTTGAAAATCCATTTCCCTATTATAACTGAGTACTTGTACTGAGTACAAGTATTATAACTTGTGTCATATATGAAATGCTAGGGATTATGAAGATTGTTTACTGAAATACCTTAAAAATAATCAATCAAACACTGCCTTTTTCCTTTTAATATGAAGATATATTTTAATAGTAATTCTATAAACTCATTCAGATCTAAATATATGCAATACACCACACATTTATTTATCTAAATAAATGCAATTACTTTGTCAACTAACATATTATACATTCTTTAAATTGATACCAATGTTGATTTCAAATTAAATAAATCATAAAAATTATTTGCCTAATGTTCTATACATTCTTTAATAACACTCCTTAATTGGATATTTTAAAATGGTATTTTAAAGCTGTGACTCTTCACCCTGGAAAAGAAAAGGCTGGGGGGAAAGGGATCAATATATACAAATGTCTGAAGGGAAAGTGTAAACAGGATAGACCCAGGGTCTTTTCCATGGTGTCCAATGACAGGACCAGAGGCAGAAACAGAAACACAGGGGGTTCCCTCTGAACATCAGGAAACCCTTCTATACAGCAAAATTTTTATCTTCTTGATTTCTATTCATATTCAGCAACAGTTCTATGAAAAGAGCATTTATTAATATCAGTGGGAGCCCTGTATACAGGGCTGCTGCAGAATATACCATTAAGAACTGCAGTGCAGATTGTGGAAAGGAATTTTATCCTTTGTTAAGGTCTACACTGCAGCATTTCTCATCATTTAAAAGAAACTTTCAAGTGAAATTATTTCACTCTTGTCCTGATTTCGTCATTGTCTAATTTTTATCAGGGCATTCAATTTAGCCCTTTCTCTCTACAGTTGCACTTTTCTTCCACTCTTCTAATGATCAACTTTTTTTCTGTTCTCTATCACACACGAAACTGCAGACCAATAAATAGTGGTCAATCATCTTTGATTTCACTTGAAAAAACAATCACTTAAGGCTCTTTTATTTCACTGACTCTCATAAATCTCATGTTTAATTTTTTTTTTTTTGTTTATATTACTGCACTTGCTTTTTGGGTTATGGTATAGCCTTAAATAGATTTTACTATAAAAACGGCATGCTATCTATTCTGAGGAAAAGTTTAAAAGTATTGTTGTAGAATAGAAAAATGTTAAGATAACCCATTCATACAAGGTTGTTCAAACTAGAAAAACTACCTCTGCAGCATTCTAGTCTATTTAAAGCTAATTTCATATTGTTAACTGAGGAAAGGAAAAAAAAATCACTCCTTTTTCATCTTAAGGATTTAATATAATTATAATTTGTAAATTAGAGCAAAATTTGGCACTACAAGGTAGCAGCAGCGGAGATAGAATGAGAAGTCAACCTATAGGAAAAAAAAATAAGAGTTTTAAGTAAGAGACTCATAGGTTAAAACTCCAATCTATACAATTACGTTATATTCATAGCTTTTGACAAGAGTGCAAAACAAATGCAAAGATACTTAAGAAAATGTAAGCCTTTAAAAGAATTAGAGTCTATATTTGAGAGAATATGAAGTCTATATTTCATAAGTCATATGCTAGAAACGCAAAAAAGAGACTTAAAAGAAGTCTTGAGACTAGTGAGACATCTTTGGAAGGTATTTAGAATCTCAGTAAAGACTGTTATAATAGTAATCCCCAAAAGTAAGGGAAAGGTTATTAAGAACCTGATTTAAAGTTAGAGAAAGTCGTTTGGTTTTTGATAAGATACAAAATTATATCAAATCTTCATCATACATCCAGAAGAAAAAGAAAATAAACCAGAAAGAGGTCTGGCAGCAAAAACACACCTAAGCATCCACAACTAATATCTCTAAGAAAAAATTTATTTTGCAAGGACCCACAAAAAAGGAGTGGAACTACCAAAGAAGAAATTAAATATAAACATATCTTATATAGTGAAGATCTTTCATTGGTAAAGCTGAAATGCTGAAGCTGTAGCTGTAGCTTAATCTAATGAGATTGTCTTAGACACTAGTGGAATTCTTAGTATTCATAAGATGTATCCTAGTGAAAAGGATAAGGAAATGTCAAAAATTATAATAAAGTTTTAGAAGAAAGAAAGGATTATTTGAGCATAAATAGACTTCAGATGATACACCGAGGAAATTATTCTGTCTCAAAATACTAAACAATTTAGAATAAATGTGCCAAAACACAATTAAGAAGTTTATGCTTCCCAGACAAATGGTCAGTAGGAATTAGTAAAGAAATGATTGATCAGGATGCTCAGAATATATAATTTTATGTCAGTACCTAAAACACATGTCTATTTCTTACAATTATTTATTAAAGTTGCTGAAAAGAACATTTTATATTCAAATGTGGCTTTTAAGGAGAATAAACCATAGCCTTCCCTCTGCATTTTTTTTCTACCTGTACCTTTCAAAGCAGAAGCAAAATTTAGACACATTGTATATAAAATCTTTTTTAAAAGGACTTGGTTTTGGTTTTGCTGTTGATCGGTCCATTAACTACTCATTTGTCTTAATTAAAGAAAAAAAAGCCCTATTTAAAATATCAAACCAGATGAAGAATTCTGAGTAGGTAAACTCTTTTCAGGAGCTTATATTGTCTAACATTAATTAAACTGCTTAATATGAAATACATTATACTTTTAATATGAAATACATTATACTTTTAATATACACAACAATGTATGCAACAATAAAACTGTAAACCTGCGACTTGGAAAAAAACAAAAAAACAATTCCCTTCAATCGGGAAGACTGGTGAATGATTAAAGCTCGGACAGATGTGTATAGGCGGTTCTGGAGAGATGCATGTTGTTATACAGTGTTTTCTAAGTTCTCTAAACCAACTTGGCATAAATCAGCTTCATTCCAGTAGCCAAATAAACAATATCAGCACGAGCAGGTCAATATATTTGAGGTCACAGGCTTTAGCTGCTGCAGATTGTCAGATGTTCATCCTGCTGGCACAACAAAGCAGCCAAACATAGGAAGCCATGTCCAGAATACAATATTTTGACAGATCTAAGCCGAAGTTAACATTCCTTGCCTCTTAGCAAAACCTGTCAGCCTGAATACAATGACAGTGTCATTACTTTTAGTATATTCATAGCACTCTACTTCTAGCAATTGCTGAAGACATTTTTGTCAAGTACAGTTTATGTCATTCGTTCTTGCTGATGGGCAACATCAATGAGCAGCAGGCTGATGCAAAGCATCTAAACATGATAATATGCATTCACGTAACATTTTTCTTTTCATATCACGGACAGTGCTCTACCAAGTCTTCAGAAGAATCACACTGAATTAGATAATATCAATCCAAAGTAAAACCGAGCCAATTAAATCACAGCAAAATCTGAGGTTATGGAGGAAATCAATGGCAGAGAAAATTAGAGCTTAGGCACTTTGAATGTGAATAAAAGTCTCTCAGCAACAGTGGAGGTGGTATCTTTATTCTGTTAGAATGTTTTTATGCAATTTCTTCACTGTGAGAGTTGTGAGACACTGTAACAGGTTGCCCAGGGAAGATGTGGATGCCTCACTTCTAGGAGTGTTCCAGGCCATGTTGGATGGGGCTTTGAGCAACCTGGTCTAGTGGAAAGTTTCCTGAATATGGCAGGAGAGCTGGAACTAGATGACCTTTAAGGTGTCCCTTCCAACCCAAACCATTCTATGATTCTATGAATCATTTTGCAAGAATGGCTGATGCTTTACAAATACTAAAATAAAAGAAAGGTCTGCTAGGTAGAATTACTTCACTTCAAAGGTCAAACACAAGGACAGAAGGCAATTTCTCAACAGAAACAAAGGTTATTGAATAATAATGTTGTGAATACAAAGTACTAGCTCTGTTATAATGGCAGCTATATCAGAGTGGTAGATGAGGCATGGAAAAGGGTGCTATAGAGTCTGAACAAAAGAATATTTAGTAGTTTCCACCAACAAAGAAAAACATATGCTTTTCCAAGGTGACCCCGGAATCCATGGCAACATGGGCAGTTCAGTCTCTACGTAATGTGTTTCTATATGGCATAGACAATGACATGAGCATATCTGCCACATTCCGACTCTTGAAAGCACAGATCTCAGCTTTCAGAGTTGCAGCACATATAGAAACAATAACTCAACACAGAGGCAGATGTGAGGTGTGTGGTATTGGTTAGGTCTTCTGTGCACACTCTATGGGACCCATTCGAAGGCCTTGGGTCTGATCGTAGACACAGACTGCAAAGCAAAATAATCTCTTCTCTGTTTGGCATGCATGCCCACCCTCTGAAACATGCAGAAAAAGATTCTTGCATGTTTACAAAATGTTCATTTCTTCATGGTTTTCCTGCTAGCAAAGATTTTCGCAAATAATTTCAGTGAATGCAACATAACCATTCTAAACCTGTTATTTTCAGTAAGTAGTAACAATAGCATCATACAATCAAGTACTACTTTGGGTTGTAAGGGACTTTTAAAAATCACCTAGTCCAATGCCCCTGCAGTGAATAGGGACATCTTCAACTAGATCAGGTTGCTCAAAAGGCCTGTCTGCCCTGAATGTTTCCAGGGATGGGGCATCTACCACCTCTCTGGGAAAACTGTTCCAGTGTTTTACCACTCTCATTTTAAAAAATATCTTCCTTACATCTAATCTGAATCTATTCTCTTTTAGTTTAAAAGCATTATCCCTGGGCATATCACTACAGGCCCTGCTGCAAAAATCTGTCCCTGTCTTTCCTACAGGCATCCTTTAAATATTGAAAGGCTGCAATGAGATCTCCCTGGAACCTTCTCTTCTGCAGGCTGAACATCCCCAACTGTCTCAGCCTTTCCTCATGGGAGAGGTGTTCCAGTCTCCTGATCATTCTTGTGGCCCTCCTCTAGACATACTCCAAGAGGTCCAAGAGGCCTTTCCTGCACTGAGGACTCCAGGGCTGGATGTAGTACTCAAGGTGGAGTCTCATAGGAGCAGAGCAGAGACCTGCTTACTTCCCTTGACCTGCTGGCCACACTTCTTTTTATGCATCCTGGACATAACAACAATGTTGTTACTCCTTTGCTATGAAAATAGAGAAATGTTTTGACTTAGTTATTGGTAATGTTCATGTTACTCTCTAGCTCGATTGCCTTTAAAATTTTATTTTACATAATTAGTTAAAAATAAGTCACTGAGTTTGTATTTGAAATTCCCATTGAGCTACATAGACATTTTTATTAGACTTCTTTTTTTCACTAAAGAGGAGCAGAAATCTGAATGCAGAGGATGAATTTACCCTTCACAATGGCACAAGACAGAAAATAAATCCCCAATAAATGCTTCAGGACTCAAGTGTTCAGGCAAAATTAATTAAGGTTGAGTTGCATAAGCTGACCATAGAAAGACACCCAAAATCACAAATACCTGGAAAATTATTTTTCAACACATATTATCCATTAAATTATGTACCTTGTATTTAAATGGTAAACACTTTAAAAGTTATTAAGGCAAGCCAGAAGACAGATTTTAAAAGTGATTGACAGACAAATACCTGCACATCTGGAAACAATATCTATTCAGTTGTTAATTATTTTGCATTTGCTACTGTTTTTTATTTTTGCAAATTTGTTTATTATTTTCTTTATTGGAATTTTTTATTATGTTTATGATATATATACGTATATTTTTTTTAATGAAATGTTCTCCTTCGCATAGCTTCTTTGCTACACAAACCAAATTCAATTCTTCCTCAGCTCAGTCACAAGCCAAATATATTTTAATTTGGGTTTAAGAAAAACAAGTAGTTGATTCTGAATATGTCAAAAAAGAAAGAGATTTTTTCCCCCTTGGATCAGTTCTAAAATGTATTCATTCATTATGCATACTGTAAATATAAAAGTGGAACCCAGCAGTAGTAAGGACAGAATTAAATTGCAGGGTGCCATGTGTGGTTCTGTTTATAGCTGCATTCATATTGATCACATGTAATTTTTATAGCAGACCTCTTTTAACTCTTTTGACTGTATAGGTGAAGATGGCAATTAGGTGTCTGCTGTTTTTCTTTATTTTGCTATGAGATATCCAGGGTATTTAGGTTTTCATAGAATTCTTTCCATTCTCTTACCCTTTTATCCTTCAGATTAAGTGCTAAACATTCCATTGTTGAAAAGTGTATATGAGCTTTTGTGGATTTTTCCCTAGCAGTTTACAAAATATCTAAAAATAAGGTCATATGGATGACAGTTTAAAGAAAAAGAAATTTTTGGGAATGGTTGCTAAAAGATTTTTTTTGCCCCTAAATGATGCAGAACCAGCAGTACAATATCAAAGTTCTTAGATAAACTGATTAGTAAACTTAATACCTCACTCATGATGAGGATAGAGCCAGAGGAGAATCATGTCTACTTGCACGTATTCTATTTGAAGCTGAGCTTGAAAGCTTTAAAGAGTCTTTATTACTTGTGTCCTCATTGAAATTAGTCAGTACAAGTATTTTTCATTGTCACTTGTGTTGATCAAGTCTACTTTTATTGTCAACTCAGGTGTCAGCCCCATCTTAGAGGTTTTCAAGTTCCTTTGTGTCAAATCCACACATGTAAACCTACACTGCTTGTTTGAGGCAGTGTAACTTATAAAATAAAGCCACAGAAAGATAACATCCAGAGGGAAAGATAGCTAAGAGATTTTTTTTAAGAGATTCAGATAATAGTAGCATTTCATAACATAATTAACAGCTGGAGGATCTTGTGTGTGTGTTTGTGTGTGTGTGTGTTTTTGTGTGCGTTTTTGTGTGCACGCAAAGCTTTTGATGACAATTATTTATTTCTGCACTATCTACATCACAAGAATATAAATTCAAAGCAGTGCTGAAACAAATAAGTATTCCACAGGAACACAGATTGGAAAAAAAAAAGTGGCTTAGGTCTGTGAAGGCCACTAAGAGAATTTTTCTCTGTCTAATTTATGTAGGAAACACCCAAATATTGAATCATATGTGTTATAGAGAATTTTAGAGCATGTGAAAGCATGTTTTGTTTCCTAATAGCACAGATCACTTGGAATGGTCTGGAGCTTTTATTAAGAAGATTTTTGCAAAAATGTTAAGAAACATTTTTATTTTCAATGCCTCAGTCAAAACTGTGACTCTAAGTATGCATATATATTGCTCATAGCTCAGTCCCTTTGGGTGTTTTAATAATTTGTCTTAGCAAATAAAACAGACTCTGTTAAGGGTATTCTGAGTCCAAAATCTCTCCTTCTCCATAGGTTTATGTATTTCATACATAGATATTCTGTAGATATAGGTTTCGGGGTTTGGGATTTTTTTTCACATTGCTGGCAGTGAATTACTAATCTACTAGAAATATTGTACTTTAAGTCCCAGCTTCTGTTTCTTCTGATAGATTTGCATATTTTGTCATTGACATCAAGACTGGATACCTAGCACGTATATCTTCTCCATGGAAAAGGTGAAAGTCCTGAATGCTTTCTTTCCCTCAGTCTTTATTAGTGAGACCAGCCTTTGGGAATCCCAGGTCGCAGAAACCAAGGGGAAAGGCTGGAGCAAAGAAGGTGTATTCTTGCCGGAAGATGATTTTCCCTGATACCCAATCTAAATCTCCCCTGGCACAAGCTGAGGCTATTTCTCCCCTGAGCCTCTTTTTCTCCAGGCTGGACAACTCCAGCTCCCTCAGCTGCTCTTAAGGCTTGTGCTCTACACCCTTCACCACCTTTGCTACCCTTCTCTGGACACAGTCCAGCACCTCAATATTCTTTTGGTGAAGGGCCCAGAACTGAACTCAGGACTTGAGGTGCAGCATCAACACCTCAAATATGCTCTGCTATGTCCTGCTGGCCACACTATTGCTGATACAGGCCAGGATGCCATTGGCCTTCTTGGCCACCAGGGCACACGCTGGCTCACGTTCAGCAGTTCTCCACCAGCCCCACCAGGTCCTTTTCCTTTGGGCAGCTTTCCAGCCACTCTTCCCCAGGTGCTGCAGGGGGTTGTTGTGACCGAATTGCAGGACCCAGCACTTCGCCTCATTGAACATCATGCAATTGGCCTCAGCCGATTGATCCAGCCTGTCTGGATCCTTCTGTAGTGCCTTCCTACCCTCCAGCAGATGAGCATTCCTGCCCAGCTTGGTGTCATCTGCAAACTGACAGACAGTGCACCTGATCCTCTCTTCCAGGTCATTGATAAATGTGTTAAACAAGACTGGCCACAGTGATGTCTGCTTTTCTCATTAAAATGGAAGTCAAGCAGGGAGGATTCCCTAAAGATGAAATCAAGGCCTAACATCCAGCACTCTAAATGAGAGGTGTACCTGTAGTTTTGTAAGAAGTTCCTCTGTAAAAAGCTGCTATTTTTTTTGATACTGTGCCTTTGCACATTGTGTTTCGCAGAGTCTGATGTAAAGTACTGAGAAGCTGTCTTTGTAACAGGCAGGCAGCTGGAAGCAGACGAGGAAAACAGTGGGCTACTTTCAGCACTGCAGAACATTAATTCATCCTGGTTACTCACATCTTAACAAGACAGCAAGTAAACAGAAAAAATAGTCAAGGATACATAGGAACTGGTCAAATAAAAGCATTACCAAAGCAATGCGAACCAAAACAGATGTGCTAATATCTTGCGTGTATTTGTCTCCTAGCAAGTTTATGCTAATGATGCATCTATTCTGAGCTGTGTATTATTTTGTGTTTTACAGCACTTCAGTAGAAGCTTGTGCAAGACTCATGATGAGAAATGGGCAGTAAACAAGTACAGTCAACAGGTTAACAGACAGAGATCTGAAAACAGGAACCAGTTCTTAAATGTGAATCATAGGAATTTGAAAAAATACATAAATAAACATAAAAACACAAAAGAGGAAGGGAAAAAGGTCTAAGCCAGTAACAAGACATGGATACATACACAAAACAAGAGATGACATAAATTAATGAATAGTGAACTCGCCAGAGACAAAACTAATTGTAGACAATTACAATTAAGTACAACCCCCCAAAAGTCTGCATATAAATTTCACATATCATTTCTATGGGGATAAATCTAGGGCCAGGTTTTAAGACCATATTTAAAAGGTCAGAGGCAGTATAAATAGCTATCACCTCTTCCTCTGACTTCACCCTTACATTCTTGTTTTATTATTTCCCCTTTTGCTCTTCTAGCCTTGAGGTGAACCATGATATAAGGCA
Organism: Mohoua ochrocephala; assembly: GCA_013398855.1. NCBI lineage: Eukaryota > Metazoa > Chordata > Aves > Passeriformes > Acanthizidae > Mohoua > Mohoua ochrocephala. The sequence continues at coordinate 83,481 of VZTA01018025.1, read as the reverse complement.
AAATAAATGTTTTTGTCTTTGTATCTCCTACTATTGCTTCTTTTCCTGAAGGTAAAGGCAATAAAAATTGACTTTTTCAGGAGGTATTGGGAAAGTAAAGACTTCAAAAAAGCCACTCACCATTTTTGCTGATGTAGACTGTGAGGAACATGCACAAAAGCATGAAAATCAGTGTAACTGCTGTTGGCAATTCAGCTAAATCCGAGCAAGGGCTTATAACTGTCCTCTAACTAGTCTTAGCATGTGGATCAAAGAATGTGTAGGCTTATGTAAAAATCTGCCTACTAGTCCTGAAAATATCTACTTTGGGATTCCCTGTTGCAGGATCTTATTCCATCTCATTAAAATCTTTTTCTCATAGAATTATAGGTAACAGTCCCTGTACTGTAGAGCCTCTTTCTTACGTTAAGTCCATTGTCAGTTTTGGTGATCGTCTGACTTCTATTCCTCCACAACTTTTGGAATTTTTTACCCGGTCATGCAGCGTTTAGGTTTTCCGACCTGATGCACAAATACCTTGACAGGGAAGGACATGAAATGAGGTCCCATTCTTCCAAATTACTGCTGCAGTGCAAGGGCAGTCTAAATTTCTCCTCATATTTTGGAATAACAGATCATGCTCAATTACCTGTAAAAAGCAATAAAAGAGGAATTTATTTTTTCCCAAAGGACATGTATTAGGTTAATTTGCTGCATTAAACCATTGCTTGTGAAATGCAAACTAATACAAACACCTGATATTGAGAATAATGCAGTGGATCCTCTTCTGCTTTTAGGCCAAAAACAATTTTCAAAGACAGGAAAAAATCCCTGACACAGTTTACCCACATCTGTTCAAACAGATGTCAAAATTGAAATTCTCCTGAATTCCCAGATTTTGGCCTTTCAGCAAGAAGTTTCTCTGATTATTCTCTGGAACAATAATAAATGTGACCTTAGCACCTAGCACACCCTTGACTATGAGGCTGTTCCTCGCTTTTGGAAAATTTTCATGGCCTGAATTTGATCTCATCAGGTGGATTTGGCAGTCAAAAGAAATCGGTTAAAGGTTTTTTTGGCAAAAATCAGGACACAATGAGGGTGTGTATTCAGATTGCTTCGGGTCCAGTAATATAGATTCAGACATCATTTAAGTGGGGAAAAAAAAAAACTGAAAAGGCTTTAGAAATTCTGTATTTTGGAAAATATGTGCTGAACTCTCTTTGTCTGCTCGAAGATGGTAATGCCATCTACATCATTCTGATTAGCCCATCACATTGGCCTTGCCGGGGCAGCCCTGAATGTTTCTTTGGATACCCAAACATCACCCCAACATTTTCAGAATGATGCCCTTTATGCTGAGTTGAAGTTTTCTTTGCTATCCTTAAAGTCATTCCGGCGTCATGCAGTATCTCCAACCGTTAACCCGACACTGCCAAGTCCACCACTAATTCATACAACTGGCCTCATCCTACATATCCAGCGCACCCATACCCCTCTCTAGAGCCTTCCTTTCCTAAAGAAGGTCCACACTCTTGCCCAAATTGTTGTCATCTGCAAAATAACTGACTGAGTGTGCATTCTATCCCCTTGTCCAGATCATTGATTAAATCATTAAACAGGGCTGGTCTCAGTACCGAGCCCTGGGGAACACCACTTGTGACCAGCCACCAGACGGATGTATCTCCATGTACCGCCACTCTCTTAGCCCAGCTGTCCATCCAGTTTTTTATCCAGCAATGAGCACGCCTGACCAAGCTCTCAGCAGCCACTTTCTCCAGGAGAATGCTGTGAGAAATGGTGTTAAGGGTTTTACTAATGTCCACATTAGTAAAAATCCACAAATCCAGGTGATGATCTCAGGACAGTAAAAAACATAGGGGATCATAAAGGATAATTTTTCACATGTTAAATGCATATATAGCTCTGCAGTTTCTTGAGTCCCAGGACAATTCCATAAACCGCAAAATTCCAGAAAACTTTACGGCTTCTGAAACTTCATGGACTCTTAGTTATCTGACTAGGCTTTCCAGCTGGCACTAAATTAACTTGGGATTTGTAAAACCTCCAATGCAACCAAAGTCTTTTTTTTTCTGAGATGGCAGTAGAAAAAAAGAAATCTTGAGTGCTGGGGATCTCAGAATCCCAGAGATGTCATATCTGTTTTGAAAATGAAACTGGGGTTTTCATTAGAGCTCATTTTTCAGAGTATTTAGATTCTTGGCTCCTTACCATGAATGACTGGATTATCACACCTTTGCCTGTTTAGACTGCTGGCCCTGGACTTAACTGCCTGAACCAGCTTCTGCTGTGGCTCCCCCAGTCTGACAAACCATGAAATCCCTGTAACGCAAAACCTGCTTGCAGCAATATCCTGCATGTAACAGAAAATATTTTAGTTAACATAAGAAAGCTGAAAGTGTTGCCCCTCACTGCTGTAGAGAGGAAGAAAATAATTCTTCCATTCTCTATATTAGGTTCTTGAATAAAGTTAGTAATGTTTAATCATTTTCTTGGTATGGAAAGAGATGTGTATAAAGAGAGAATTCATTCACATGTTAGTTTTATCATCAGATTAGTTCTTTTAGATTTTCTGATGAAAGCCAAATGAATCTTCACAAAGAGTTTTAAAGTTTTTTCCCTGTTAATTTTAATAATCTTATACACTGCTTTAACAAAAGTTGCTGTTTTACACAAAAATTATAAAACACAATTTCGCATAATTTAATACAATGTCCAAGTAATGACAAGCTAGTATGAGGAAAATGTGATATCTCTGCACCAGGAGCACCTACAGAAATTTAGTTTAGCATATCATCTCCTTATGCCTAAGGTAACACTCGTTTTACCTTGCAATTACCATATAAACAAAATTACATAATGTTCTGGAAAGGCTTAACATTCCAGCCAGAAAATAGTTCCAAACCTTTGAACAGATTTTTGAAACCTTCAAATGCTCTCCTGCATTAGATGGTCCGTGATGACAGCCTCAGAGTTGGGACCATGTGCCCTTCTGTCCCACAGATGTCAGTTTTTCATGAGGCTGCAAAAAACAAAGTAAATCCTGCCTTTAATCTTGCATAAGAGGTTTCCTGTCAAGTGAGCTCCCTTTATCAATCCAGCCCAAGGTAGACTGCTCTGTTAAAAAAAAAGGGATAGATCTGTAGGATGCCACACTAAAAGTAGGTTAAGAAGCACATACACAAGCTAGAAAGAATTTCAGAAAGACAATCTAATGGTTGTCACATCTGACTTTTTTTTCTTACGCTCTCAGTGAATTACACAGACCACCACAGAAGTCAGTTGTTGGTTTGACACAAGCAGTTCATCATAAGTTGTTCAAAGGACTTTTTCTATCTTCTCTTGCAAAAGCAACATCAAAGCTACTGTTCTGCCTCTACTGGTTCAGCATCTTCTCAAAGTTACTTTTTACCCACTCTGTTAACTGGATGCAAAGTGCACTTATTGAATATATGCTAATTTTATGTTTTTTCTTTCACATTAAAAAAAATTCCTTTAAAAAACCCAACAAAACCATTCAAGGGCAAGATTTCAGAAGACCAGGCTTGCCTGCTTACCATTTGGAGGGGATATTTAAGTTTTTGCAAAGTAAAGGCAACGCATGAAGTCTTGGTTCTGCCATTACTTTAATTCATATTTTACAACTTCTGTTTGTCATTCTTGAAATTTTGCTGGCTGTTACTTCTCTTATCCCTTTCTTCCTAATTAATTTATGCAATTTCCATGCCTATATCTATGATGTTTTCTTGATGTTTAGACTTTTCACTTCCTCTTTCTCTGTTTACCAAATATCATCTTCAGACTTGTCAATGCTTGTGTGGGTTTTTTGGTGAATTGATGATATTAATTTGAAGTTTTTCCCAAATGTTACTGCAGTTGTTTCACACACAGCAACACTGTTGCATAGCATTTTTTGACCTGAACTTTCACTTTTGCCACACTCCTGAACAAAAGTAAATCAATTATTTTCATCTGTTGTCTCAATATATGATATATATTTTGTGCATGTTTTAAGTCAGAAGTCAACTTGTTGATCTCTGTATAGGTATGTTGCCCCTGCTAAGGATTTCTATTTTTTTCCATAGTCCAGTGTGATCATTGGAAGATCAAGCACGTGTATATCAAAATAAGTGGATTTCTAAACTTTTTTACTCCTGTCATACTCTGACAAATGTATACACATCTTAACCTATAAACATTCCCGCTACATTTTGCCTGCCAGTCTGACCCTCATGGAGAACACCTGAGCAATATTTTTCTATTATTCTTAAGTTATTAATTTACCAATAACATATTATTAACTTTTATAAAAAAGGTAAAATATTTTTGCAGGGATATTTGTTTGTTTGTTTATTCATTTATTAAGTAATATATTTGTTCACACTAAAATAGGAGATGTTATAGCAGGTTCATAACTACTCAGACATATTCCTGTTTTTATCAATTCTCTTTTGTAAGTGGAAATGAGCTGATATGGATTTCTTTCATACTTGTTTGTTTGTTTGCATTGGAGGGTTTTTTTTTGTTTTGGCTTTTTTTTTTTTTTTTTTTTTTTTTTTTTGGTTGCAAGATATATCCATAACATCTTAAAAAAGAAGTAAGTCTTGTTGATATCTAGCAAGTATTTCATGGGCCCCAGTGATTTAAAGTAACAGTTGTGGACTTAAAGGGAAGAAAGATATGCTTGTGACTTTTGCTGTTCTGCCTACTACCTGTCAGAGACACAGAAGAGTAGTGAAAAGAGTTCTGGTATCGAGAATGGGAGACAAAGGAGTGAAATGAAATTAGAAGAATCACCTGGAAGAACCTACCAGCAATAGAATTGCCAAAGTAACCCAGTAGGCTGTCGACCTGCTTTGCCACGAGAAGTCCTTTACCTCCTCTGTAAACAATTCTTGGATAAAGATGAAAACTGGGAAGTATATATTCAGTTCATCCTCTCCTAGGTATCTAACCAATATTAATATTAATGAGACATGAATTGGAATGGATAAAGTAATTTAAAATTCTCCTGATTTCAGAAAGCATTGTGACTGTTCCTCACTTTCAACCGAGCCCTTTGCACCTTCACTGTTTAATATGTTAATTTTATTAAAATACCTTTATTGTATTAGTCTTTATTCAACATTACACTAACATGTTAATTTAAATAATCTTGTGATTGTATAACATGTTTCTTCCTTCAAATATTAACTCATAAACTTTGATTTTTTGTTGACAACTCTTATTTGTTCTGAATCTCACTCTAATAGAAGGTGAATTTGACCAGAATTTTGAACTCATTTTGGGATAAGATTTAAATTAAAATTAATTAGGTAAACTTCATAAGGGAGGAAATTTTCATCTGTTGCATTAGAATCTACCTTGTACTTTAATTTATGATGAAACACATTGTTGCAAATAAGCCTTACGGTTATTTGAATAGGCATTTTTTTTCCTGGCTGCCTTGGTTTAAGACAATTTTAAGAGGTGGTCACTCTAAAAATGCATTACCTCCCCTTTATTTCAACCAATCCCTTTCCACAAATAAGAAACTATGTCCAGCAATGTGCTCTTGTGGCAAAGCAGACTGACAGCCTGCTGGGTTACCTTGGCTATACTACTGTGAGAAGATTCAGGAGGAGATCTTTTCCTGGGGAGATACATCTCAACTGCCAGATGTAGTTCTGGACTCTCAAATACAACAGAGATAGGAATATTCCTGTGAAAGGCCACAAGGCTGAGCAGGGGCTGAAGCATCTGTTGGTACAAAGACATACTGAAAGTGCTGGGACTATTCAGACTGGAGAAGGGGAGGAAGACAGAAGGAAACTAATTAGTATTTATAACTGATAAAGGAAATGGAGATGTACTCTGCTTAGCTGTATCCAGTAAAAGTAGAAGAGACAATGGGCAGAAACTGAAATATAAGAAATTCCATCTGAACATAAGAAAAACTACATTTTTATTCTGAGAGTGTCCAACAAGTTGCTCAGAAAGTCTGTGCAGTCTTTATCTGTGGAGACATTCAAGACCTATTGCATATGGTCATGGGCAACCTGCTCTAGCTGGTGCAATTTTAGCAAGGCATTTGTACTAGGCAGTCTCAAGAGACCCTTCTAATCTCAACTTTTCTGTGATTCTGTACCTATATCCATTGTATTTAGGGCATTATGAATTTCACATCACACAGTAGCAAGATTTCTAATGCTAGTATCCACAACAGCAGCTTTTGGGAACCAATTTCACCATGATTATTGGTTTGTGAGGTTTTTCCCCCTTTTACTTCATAAACAGTTCCTGTCCATCTCCCTTCAACTAATAGCGGCAGTTCATTTTTAATTTCAGTGGAGCATGCCTTCATGTTCATTTGCTGATTAACAGCCTCCACAATGAAATAGTCATAAAAAAGTGCCCTCTCAAATAAATCTGTCGTATAGAACACAGATTATTTTGTCTGATATCCTTTCAGGGGAAAGGAATGAATAACAAGACAGAATAATATGTTTAATTCATTAACTTATTGGAAACTTGCTAGTTTTCAAATATCTGACATATCCAAATGACTTTTTATTGTTTTTCAAAGGATTTGGTGAGTTTGTACACTGTCAAATGGAAAAGAGCTTCTGCAGGCAGCAAACCCTGTCTCACGTGGAATCTGTCAGCCTCTGAATTATAGTTATAAATAGCTTGCTATGCTTTTGTGTACTATAGATTGCCAAATTTTTGAATTTGCTCAGTGACATAGAGAAGGAGCACAGATTATAGATTAAAAGCCATGAAGGGAGAGACAGTTTTTGACAGGAGGTGCACACAGTATACAGGAAACTGGTAAAGATGTAAAAAAACGAGCACAATCTTTAAGGCTTACACAAGAGCAGCCAAAAATTTGCACAGTTTTCTTCCAGTAATAAAGCAACAACTTTACTACCAAATCAACATTTTTCAGTCATCCTTCAGTTTTCCTAATTTATAAATTTATTTGAAGAATGATTTGGTAAATATATTTGAGTACTAGCCTTCACACTGGCTGATTTGTGTAGCTTCATGTTTTTCATACTGACATTCATTATTTATTTTATTAATAATACTAAATTAATGAATGCCTACTATTAAAAGGCATGCCATGGTTTATATTTTAACCTTTTTTACTCCTTCAAATTTTTTCACATATAAAACATCTCAGACTTTCAAACACTGCTACTTTTCACTAATTTACGTGCCACCTTTGTGATGTCTACTTTCACTATTATGCTGATGCAACATTCATTATTAGACATTAAAAGTCTATTATTATTACTAAAATAGTAACTCCTTACCACTAAATTTACCTCTATTATGGCTTAACACCTTTTGACCCTTGAAGATCTCTGTGTGTGCTTACCTTTTTAATATATCCAGTACAGAGTGGGGTTTTGGCTGATTGGTTGGTTGTAACAGCTAGTACTTGAAGTGATGCTGATGTACCTTGCTCCATGTCCTTTAGCAGACTGTGCCACCTTGACGTAGCTGATGGTGTTACCATGTGGAACAGGCCAGCAATCCACTAATATTTTCCCTCTGCAGTTCATTACTAGACCTGAAAGTTTGGATCAATATCAAAAAGTTTGCTTTAAAACTGGAGCATTTCAGCATGCTTCAATATTTTTCTCATCAGCAATTACTATCATAGTTTGAACTCTCAGAGATTGCATCCTTACCTGGGACTCATTGGAAGTCAGTGGAAAGCCTCCATTGATTTTAGCTGACCCATTGTGAAAGAAGCACAATAACTATTCAAAAAACTGATTTTGATCTGGTTTGTCCGTGAAAATCACAACTGAATGGAGTTAGTAAATATATATTACTCAATCTGAATATCTTCACACATGCACATATATAGAGAACACAAACAGACTAACACACACACATATGTATGTAAGCATATCTATACACCCACACATGTTATGTCTCTCTGAGATTTAGGAATCACTGTGACAATTGTGTGATTCACTTGGCTTCTTTTAAATATTTGACGGAATTTTGTTAGGAGCACAGTTTGAAAGTTACTGCTATTACTAGGCAGCGCTTATACACAGCTGTTAGTCTTTGAAACTTATATCCCAAATTAACTGTGTACACAATAGCATGGAGTTGATGCCTTACAAATAGCACTGAGGCCTGTGGTCCTTGGTTATTCTTAGTTGCTAAGATTGAGCTCGCCATTTTTGAGAACAAAGAAAATTGGAATGAAGCAGAAGTATTCTTTTTACCTGGATTCCCTCATTCAAGACTAGTGTTTTCATGCTGCTTGTCCCTCCTAAAAGATGGGGAATCTCATCTGTGCCCGCTGCTGATTATCTTGGTTTTAATTTTCCTTTCATCCTTCTCACACATTTATCAGGATGCCTTGCTTGTTTGCAGCCTGTTATGCTAATCTTATTTTTTATGTTCTCTGTCTGCCATATCTGCTACTTGTGTCACTCTTTGTGAGTTCTACTATGCCTCCTAGAGAAAACTGCACACTTCTTTGTGCCTTTGTTGGTCATACCATTCACATCCTGAAGTAAAATGTGCGTGCGTGCGTGTGTGTGTATAGATATGTATTGTTCAGCGGTGTTACAAAATATTTATTTATTATTGTTGGTTACCATCAATATATTTGATTGGATGTCTCTCACAAATGACAGGAGGTTTGGCAGGGGCACCTTCTGCCTCTGGGCATTAACAAAAAGTTTAAACTGTCTGGTCAATGTCCTTCCTGAAAATTCTGTCTTTCATCAGAACATTGATTTTTAACAGCAGTTCACTCAAGGACTTCTTTACATACAGCTTGTTGGGGCTGATTTTTTATTATTTAGCTATCAAATGATGTTTATGTTATTAAACAGGAAGAATTCCAAATCTGTCCCAAAGTGCAAATTCATCCATTTCCTACACTGTCTTATTTGTAAAGCTTTTTGGTTTTTGTATTTATAATTATTATTTTATCAGAGCTAAAAATATGATATTGCTAGCATCAAGTAGCTACTAAGCAGTTGCTCTCACTGTATTCACATTTTGGGCTCACTGATGCTTCATACACCTTTATTCTATTTTAGTTTATTTCCTAAGTAACTTGTAAAAACTACATGCATGAATAACCACCGCAGGGAATGTAAAACAGGGTGTGGCACAGATGTGGTCTAAATGGAAGTAGAAAAAGAAACCAGATATGAGTGGCATAGTTGCTGTACTATGTGATGCTAAATATAGCACATGGACAGGACACTTTGAAAGGACATGGAGAAACACAAAGCCAGAAGTTGGAATGTCACAGTGTGACAGTGGTTACTTTTTCATTTGCAAATAAAGTCAGTGCCTACAGACAGAGGCTGTAACTTGCCTTTATTTCAAAGCGTCACTGGCCCAATTTAGTCCTGAATCACACAGTTACTGCAGAAGACCTAAGCACTGACACTTTTCACAGTTTCTAACAAAACAGCTGAACTGGATTTTTTTCTTTGTTTTGTTTTAATACCATTCCACTGGCAGCAAATAAAAATGCTATCATCTCCTCAGAGAATTTTAGCACCCTTCATAATGTAAATGGAAATGAATCTGTATTGCTTTATATTCAGACCTTTAGCCAGATGTTACACAAAGTCAGCATCTAAACTGATCTTGTTTGGTCCTCTATTTCTTTCTTACATGAGTAGCGTTCCCACAACACTGGGCAGCAGTGCTCCCTTGGCATGAGGCCATTTCAAGGTTGAATGTGAAGAAGTATATATTTATTTTAAGTTTTACACTGCAAGTTCATTCTGCTGTTGTCAGGTGATCTGGAGAAGGCAAATGCCCACTGAGGTTGCTGCTGAGTGATTTCTGTAGTCTTCATAAAACGTGACAGTCTCAGCAATTTAAGTCGCTATTTTATTTCTTATTACCTGTATGTAAGCAAATCAGGACCATATATGTTTTATTCACTAATGCTCTACAAAATTTTATGCAACGTAAGTTTCTTTATTGGATTTGCTGCCTCTTCATTTGTTTTTGTTATATTCTTTCCTAAACATTGGCATTGACATGCTTTTGTGCTAGGTAATTCATTGGTCTCTCCCCATACAGATATTTTTATGTTCCTTAAATACTCAAAATTTTCTTGCATGGATTTATAATCTAGTAGTCTTCACATTCTATATGGGTATCAAACCCATATATGTGTCAAGAAACTTAAACAAGTGTCAAGAAACTTAAACAAATGTGTCAAGAAACTTAAACAAATAAATTATTTTAAATCAGGAATAGCCAGAGAAATTATTCTTTTCTACAGAAAATGATAGTAGGGTAATCTTTTTGACAAATGCTTTTCTCTATTATTTTGTGCTAGTTTATTCAAGGAAGTTAAGCTCCTTGTCAATTAGTGGGGTAGCAATAAGAAGGGAAAAACGGTAAATTCATGAATAAAGGGGAAGTTTTCTCCATCTTTACCCTATTAAGGTGTTTTTATCAACTCAACGGGGAATGCTTGTGTTTTTTCTTGAAAGTGCTGTGTAAGCATTGTGTAAATAATTTTCTTTGAGGCTGCCAACAAAAGGCATTTATTTGTGGGTTTATTGTTAGTAGCCAAAATATATTGCTCCACTGCTATAGCATAAAGTAAGCTTTAAGTTTATTACTTCAACACATTAATTAATTTATTAAATATTAATGATGAAAAGAACCAATCAAGGCATGTTATATACAGCTTCAGCATTGTTAATGTGTTATTGCCCCATCTATCAGCAGCTATGCATAAGATGTACAAAGCAATGTAACCGGTAGATGAGGTACGTTCATACCATATGCTGTTAATCTAGTTAATGGAATAACAAATACATAGTTGGGTCTATTAGATGTGTGTCTTAACAATACAAATATATGCTGAAATATTTTATCTTCCACAGACAGGATGATTACACTGTCTATTCATGAACAAAAATCTTTCTAGAGTTATAAACATGCCAGTTTCTGTTTACTGTCCAAAATCTTACACTGAGAAAAGATCTATAATGAAACAAAGGTATATATGTTATATTTAAATAAATATATCATAAAGTTATATGAAAAGTAACCAAACCTTTAAAGCAATTTACATCCCTTTGCACATTTAATTTTATTTAACTCCTTTAAATTTTCTTCGTCTCCCGTTTATTGCACTGCATCAATGAATTGTCATCTTCCTTTTGTTTACTGAAATAGATGTAATATAATGTCAATCTTCTGAGCTGAATGTTTACTTGAATGTCAATTTTGGAAGTTGAAATTTGTTTTTCTGACTTCAGTATGTGATGGCTATTGACTTAGACCTTGGAGGCTGGAAATTTAAAGCCTGATCCATTTTTTTATTCATAATACTTCTTGTATAATTCTTAAACCCTGCTCATCTATTTTCCTTTATCAGTATTGTCTCTAGTTATTTTTAAAAGTGATATATTTATGAAGCAATGACTTATAAATTAACATCTTCTATTAAAAAAAACCTTCTAATTATTTCCTGTGTTGTGTTAATAATTTAAACCATAACAGTCAATTCTAATACATGGAAAATATGATGTTTAAGATTTCAGATTGCAACTATCCTTTTGAAAGCTCCTGTAAAACTTTAATTAATTTAAGCAAATAAACCATTCAAAGGGAATATCAAAACTAATGCTGTAAATATTTTAAGGGTAATTCTTTGTTCTACATATTCCAACTAATTACTTCTGCGTATCCTATTTTCTATTGGAATGTTGCATGTATTTGTATTGTGACAAGTTTATTAAAAAGGTATTTGCATTCTGCAAAGAGTAAAAAAAAATGTGGGCATGTATTTATAAAAGCACCGTTTTGTTTCCTAAACTACATTGTCTATAATTTTAGATTCTTTTACTTTAGTTAGAATATTATTTGTTCTTCAATATCATTCTGTATGATTCATAGAATTTTATGGTCCTAATAATACACTTTATGACGTATTTCCAAATAGATACATTAAGATGTCCTGCATTCTTACATCTGGGATAATATCAACACACGTGAAATGGAGAGTTAGTAAAAACATGGGTTTGAATGTTTTAGGAGGAGTGTTACTTCCAAAAGGAGTATTAATGTTGTGTAGAAAACTTGTAGTGGCAGATTTATGCTTCAGCTCCATCATTTTTTTTTAGGAATTTCACAGAGAGTGAACACTAAGTTTAAGATCAACAAGAGCTCAACTCCCAAATCATCCATTTTACTCTATCTTATAAATCATATGCTTTGTTACATATTTTAACAAATATGCTTTCAAGCCACATGGAGAAATGAGAATGTGGAGAATCCCTGAAATGCCTTACAGCTTTTATGCAACTAGATTTTCAAGAAAACCAGTATTTGTATTTTAAATGTGCCTGGGACAGGAGTGATGGTGGTAGGAGTTTTTCTTGCTGGGAGAAGTTGTACAAAAGGATTGGGTTCTACATTGACCAGTTACCGAATAAAGTGCATGAATACCTTTGAAATGAAATTTGGGTTTCCCTGTTCTAGAAGACTACTTACAGAACTAGCTTGCAGACTCAAGCTCACTCTTTTTCTCTTAAGGAACATAAGGAACTTAAATCCCATGTCCATTTGGATCTAACTCTGCAGAGAAATTTGTAATGCCAGTCCTTGAAAGTCTCAAAGAGAATTCACTGTCACAGAATGAATGAGGCTGGAAGTGGTCTGTGGAGGTCATCTGGTCTAACACCCTTATTAAACCAAGATACCTGGAGCCAGTTCCCTAGGATCATATATGGGCATTCTTCTAATGTCTTCAAATAACCAGACTCCATAACCTTTCTGGGCAGCCTGTGCCATGGTTCAGTCATCCTTACAGTAAAAAATCACTTCCTGATGTTCAGAGGCAATTTCCTGTATTTCAATGTGTACCCACTGCCTTTTGTCTTTTCACTGAGCCATTGAAAAGCCACTGGTTCCTTCCTCTTTGCACTATCCCTTCAGGTATGTCTGTATGCTGCTATGTACATAAATGTCAAACACCTCCCTGAAGTCCAGGTAGGCAATATTCCCTTCATCTACCAGGCAAGCTGATTCCTTATAGGAGTTTAACAAGTTGTCAAGCATGAATTTCCCCTGGTGAATCCATGCTGACTACATTATTTTCTCCTTCTTAATGTGCCGCGCAATGGTTTCCAGGAGTAGCTGCTCCATAATCTTCCTAGGGATAATAATGAGGCTCTTTGGCCTGCAGTTTTCTGAGTCCTCCTTGTTGCCTTTCTTGAAGATGGGGGTGACATTTGCTTTCATCCAGCCTTTGGGCACTTTTCTCAGTCACAATGGTCCAAGCGACACCGTTTATTGCACCCTCGGAATAACATCCGCTAACTCCCTTGGGACTTGTGGATCCATCTCAAGAGGGCTCGTGGACTTAATGGAATACTTATGAATCCAGTGACTGTGCCCATAAAAATTTACATGCGATAATAGGACGTATTAATAGGTACCTGCTGAGTGAGTGAAAAGCTATGGAAGCAATCCAACAGTATGAAGAAAAGAGTTCCCTCTCAAGACAAAGCATCCTACCAATGGAGCTAAGCAGCTTTAGATCCAGATAGCCTTCCCCTCCAAAAGGACCCAGAAGATATTATTTTACCTTATCCAGTAATAAAATGTATTGACCATTCACCTGCAATATAAAAAATGAAACTGCTTCAGAAATTACTGCTTCCTTGCTAGACAATAATGTACTGACTGGGTATTCCCCTAACAGCTGAGAGCACCTGCTTGATGTCTCTTATGCATACAGACTATTCTAATTAGGTTATTTGAGTTGGGATTACTGGTCTTTGAACTTTTTTTCTGATGACTTTTTGAATATTCACTGAAGCAAGGACCTGAACATGAAAATTTCATTTCCCATCAGCGCACTTTAACCTCTGTGGCTGTAATGCCATTGTTTCTCACCAACTGAGTCAATAATTTATTACTACAAAGTGGAACAGCTCCAAGAGGAAAGATAAAGGCTGGATAATGCTCTCTCTTGGTAAAGCTATTTATCTCAAATGAAGTGACCAACTTCTAATCACTCACAGGTCTGAAGCCACAAGGAGAGGGAGATGGACAAGGTTTCCTTCTACTGCCTTTCTCTTTGTCACTTCAGTGTTTAGTACAGGTATGAAGACATTCAAAAAGATAGCTTTGCTGAATTAATAAATTTCAGTCTAAAAAAATAATTTTTTAGCAGCTGAAGCTAAAATAGCAAATAAAATGTCATGAATTCCATGGAAGATTGAAATTAATATTTATTCATTTTGCATTTTATGATGTATATTGTGTAAGTTTGAGTTGCATTGTTCCACGGGTTTTCTAACTGGCACACCTGTCTTTATGAATGCACTGTCCTTACCTAAATACTGTCATATGGAGGGACACACGTTTCTGATGAGCAGAGCACTAGGAAGTCTTTACTTGCCTTTTTATTTTTACTGATGCTTGATCCTCTGAAATTACTGTTTTTTTTCTTTGAAATGTATTGATATTGTTCCCACGGGTTAATCTTCAGACTCTTTCTGTCAGACCTGTCACTAGTCAGCTATTCTCCTATCTGCCTTTAAGCAGCTGAATGTTCCGGTCTAAAGGTAGCATCTCCCATGTAGCCATGCTCTTAGCTTCCAGTGTCATCTTGAATCCAAACACCCTCCTCCAAAATACCGCTGATTCTGTAGTCCATTAAGAAAAAAAAAAGCATTCCATTCACGCTTACTAATTTAAAATATTAAGGTATGGTGTCCCTAGACAATCCTTCGTAGCTTAACACGACTTATATTTGCCATGGTTCTCCAACTCACTTGCAAGTCATTTATGAGTTAAGTTATTGTGAGAATTGCTTAATTTGAAGATGATTAAAAAGGGTGTATGGATGTTCTTGTGGCTCTGGCATGAGGATACTTTTCAAATCCACACAAGCTTCTTGAAAATGTACCTGCATCCTGTATACATAGTGAACTACATAAGAAATAATGGAACAAATTATTATTTAAATTTTCTAATGGCTAGAAGACATCAGAAAAGTCCATAGCAAGTCTGCAGAGTCTCTAACTTTGGAGGCTTTACAGAACATGTATCTGTCAGGAATGCCATTGATCTTGTGTTGGAGTAGACAAATTGACATGTAAAAGAAGAAAGAAATTAAATGTGTTTCAAAATGGAATCAGTGAAGGTGAACATAAATTCTTTTCATCAAAAGACATTTCCAGAACCTGTTCTTCTTTTCCACCTGAATAACCTAATTGTTTGAATATATTTTACACTTTGATAGTATATTTTTCCCAAGCAGAAGACTTTGTTGCCTATGTAAATGAGATAAAACGCATATTTATTTATTTATTTATTTCCTATTGTAACAGCAATATTTTCAGTATGCTTCTTTCCAGAGAAAAGGTCTTTGAAATGTTGTTTTTTGCATTTGTAATTGGAGGAAAGGTGTGGATTGACAGCAGCAGATAGAGGTGAAATGAAGGAGATGTGTCTTGATGGAGGGCATGTTTGGAAACTGGGATTTAGACAACATTAATAAGATGGGAATTATGCACTGAGCCCGTAATTTATTTAACTTTTTCAGTAGCTAAGTAGTATAGAAGAATGGATCTGCATTTTTATTACTTAAGTACTCTGTGTACTCTTCTTTATCAATTTCTAAGAAATCAGAAAGAAAATAATGTAAATGATGAAGCAAATTAAACATGATAAAAGCTAGCAAAAGTCCTAAAGATTGGAGGCTTCTCTCCCCTTTACTGACAGACTTTTTTTATAAACCATTATTTTACTGAATTGATATGCAATGCAGCACAACTGATTACCATTTGTGCAATGGATAATTAGAAAAGAATAATCTTTTAGATACAAAGTAATCAACACATTTCTTCAAGAAATATAATTTGGACAATGGAAATAATAATTTAATGTAGTCTGTTGAACGGTGGAAGAGAATATAATCGCTAATTACAGGATATTTTTTAAAACTTCTGAAAACATGTTGTCTTACATAAAATCTGAAAAATATTTTCAGCATCCTTTGTATAACCACAATAATTTCACCTGTTTCAACTCCCTTGTAATTTTCAGATTCCCCTGAATGAAGTGGATGAAGTGGCAGATGAAGTGTCAAGGTGAACAGTACCCTAGTCTGTCAAAGTCAGATATGTCACACTTTGCAAGGTATTTATGACACCAAGATTTGATTAGCACAGCACTGAAACCTAAGTTACAAGCCATAAAATGTGTCAGTTGACACTAAAAAAAGCTATCTGCTGAACAAATTGAGCCATAGTGAACATAGCTGGGCAATACATACGTATGGACCCCAGTTCATTTTCTTAATTTGCGTTCTTTCTCAAAGCTGTCTTTGTGGCTGCATCTTCTCACAACCTCTCATAACTTTTAGAGCTGTAAATTCTAGCTGAGATGATTAGTCTTATGAGATCAATGGAAAGTAAATGGAACTGTAGTTTGGTATTTATTCCCCACAGTTCCGCCACTACGTGCACTTGTAAAAAGTTCCTTTCTAGCTTTCTTGTAGACCCCCTTTAGGTATTTGTGCTGTAAGTTCTCCTCAGTGCCTTGTCTTCTCCAGGCTGAATGGGCCCAAATCTCTCAGCCTGTCTTCACAGGAGAGGTGTTCCAGACCTCTGATCATCTTTGTGGCCTCCTCTGGATTTGTTCCAATGGGTCCACGTCTTTCTTGTCTTGGGGTCCCCAGACCATGACAGTTCAGTTTAGACAACCCACTTGAGCCTATCCCTTTCTTATTTTCTGTTTTCCATCTGGACTACTCCAGTATTCGAGGTTTATGGGAATCACAGCTTATGCAAACTTAATCATCTGCATTGTAAATTCTACTGCTGGAACTGAGAAGTTACATTTCACAATTTTGAGCAGCATATAACTGAAGTCGTTTGGTTGAACGCCTGCCTAGCTCAGTTAGTTTAATGCAACTGCACCACAGAATGCTAATGCTGTAAAGAAAAAGGATGTTAAAAACAACAAGCAAGTCAGTATGAATTCGTAAAGCAAAATGACATTTCAACCCAATACATAATTTAATAAAAGTAATTGTTTTAATTACCACACAGCATAGAAATATAACTTAAATTAGAAAAATGTATTAAAAGTGATAAGCGATATGCTATAAATGATAAATCATAAATCATAGGGGAACCTGTAAAACAATTGCCAAACTCAAAGAGAAATGTCAATGAATTAATCTACACTTATGATGTTATAAAATCATAAATACAAAACTAGATACTTCCTTAAAGAAAAAACAGGATATCAAGGATATCTTTCCTGTGGTGATACATATTGGCTGATTCTTTACAACACTATTCTTTATTATGTGTAATAGTCTTAATATCATCAACTTTTTCAGAGCACTACTTGCATACCAATAAAGTAGTCTGCTTCTTCCATTGCAAAGTTTTACTGTATCCTGATTTATAATCACTACATTGTAGTGATTGTTTTGTGATTTTTCTTCTACTAATACTCTTTTTTTCAGCCTTCTGACTTCAGAATTCAAAGACCAAGGTATGAAATATGAAGGAATCCACTGAAAACTCAGGTATATGCTCATGGGACAGGACGACTTTTACATTTTCTTTTGGCATCCCCTACTGGCGTACAGCTGTGAAGATTCCTCCACAACACTGAAGATCTCAAAACGACTCCTGTGCTTCTTTGGCTGAATCCTTTTGAATGTTAATAACAGCTAAAGTAATAGCAGGTTAATGTGAAAATATTTATATTCTCTTCAAGCAACCTAATTTCATTACTTCAGTGAATATACCATCTCCTTAAACAGTACATCTAATTACACTACTTTGCTTGCTTCACATGGGTTTATTTTATCTCCTTAATTTGATTTTGGTTTGGGTTTTGTGGTTTTTTAATCTTAATAACAGAGAAATAAATGTCAAATTTGTCATTCAAACTAAACCATGATAAATATGCTTTGTGATAATGCAGTGAGGCAATGTATAATTTTCCATCAATTCATAAGTCATGTGAAGATGAAAAACCTGCATGAATATTCCAATTCCATTCCTTGAGGACTGGGACAGAATTTTTTCTCACTATTATTATTACTTATATGTCCTTCTTCCAGAAAGAGTGGAAAAACATTAGTGACATTAACATCTTTCTATTTGTTGTACCTGCAGTGTTTCCTAAGGTGGAAACACCTTCAATCCCACTTTAGGCACCTGGCATATCTCGAAACATGATCAAACCAGGCTCCCTAGAAGAATCAAACGAGACAAACTAGCATATCAGATTAATAAACTATGAATTCTCTCTTGGCTAGAGAAGTATTGGGCAGCTGCGCTTTTAGACAAAATTTTTCTAGGACACCAAGCATACACTGTTTTCTCACCACTATTAAGCATGCTTACGTGAGTTTTCTCTATAAAGGAAATGGACAACCCCTGTCTGGTCTATGGTCACAGGGTGTGCACATGAATGGGGGCTGAAGGATCTTTCTGTGGACACTTACTAAGAATAGAAAATAAATAATTTTAAATAGAAATCAAATACACTACTGAAAGTTGGATGTTGATCAATGACACCTTCTAAATGACAAATGATTTCTAATTGCAGATTTTGCTCATTCTTTGAATGCTCATTAATCTCTAGTGAGGATAAGATGAGAGTATGTACTGTTAAATATTAATACATCCCATTAATCTTAAAGTGCAATTATGATTTTCAGTTAGATGGAATAATATTATCATATGTGTCCTGTCAGGTTATCTATTGGACAGAACTAGTTTCTTCCTTTTGCTATAGACTACTTTGACTCTTTATCCACACATATCTTTATCATTTTTTTAATCAAAATATATGATTTCTTCAAAGATAAAGTTCACTGATATTTGAATAAACGTAACTATCACTATTATTTAACCTCTTTTTTGCCTTTTTTTTTTAACTGTAGGCTGTTAGTATTTTTCTAGAGTTAATGAGTAGAATATGCCTTTTTTTGTAGATGGGATTTATGAAGCATAAACAGCTCAGTGACTTGCTAAATAGGTAACACCTGCCTGCAGCACAAGCATACAGGAGTCTTTGTTCCCAAGTGCATACTTTAATTTTATACAATCTATTTTCTTCCAAGTATAGACTCTAAGCTAACAGGATTTAATTTCATATACAGTGAATATATTTGCCATGCACCTTAACTTTCAAAACAAGTCTTGAAAGTGTGCCTTATATTTAAGTAAGGGATAATGCTGACAGCAGTAATATTAATAAACATCCACGAGACACTGAAGCTATTTCTGTGTATAAGTAGCACAGGGACAGGAAGAACGTTTGCCATTATTCATGCTTAATTGCAAGCACCATCTACAACATTGCTTTCTGCATGCCAGCACTTCCCCGGAAAGCATCTAGGCTTGGATAGCACACCCCCCTGGGCAGTACAGAAGAACAAACCCTGTGTGGCGATGAGAGTCATCGATGAGAGAGGAAAGAGGACACAGGAAGGATTTGCCACCTAAGCCTGAGATCAAAGAAGTGTCCCTTGCAGAAAATAACATATAACTGCATCAAAATTGATTTCTTTAAAACTGCTGCATCTTTAACCATGAATCAATGTGTTTGTCTATAGAGTTATCTTACTTCCTGCAGTTCTTAGAGTGCACTGAAATAAATTTCCTTGTATTTCAGAGGGTCAAACATTTCATTACACCTGTAGGGCAAACTGTACTTCCAGGTACAGACCAATACCTGCCCTGGACCAAAACATTGTTTCTTCCACATTTTTTAATGAAATCAGATGCATCCCTTCTTGATATTTAGAGTGTTCTATATTATTCATGAAATAATACAATATGGTATCAACTGTTACTTCATTACAGACATAGTGAAGGAGAAAATTAAGTTTCTACTTTTCATCTTAAAAATGTATCTGACTTGGCTGCCATGCTGTTTCAATATTTTTGTCTATGCCACTTGGTTGAACATTTCTGTCCCTGTAAAATGACATCTTTTTTTTATGATCTTTAAAACCTCATTTTGGTCCAAACCACACTATCTATACAATTTATGTTCAGAACACAGGCTGCTGTTTCACTGTAATCTAGAGCAAATACAGTAAGAAGTTATTTTTCTCCTCTTTCTTAGAGAAAAGTAGATGATTGGAGGTCCAGCCTCTCAAGATATGGAAAAGTATTGAACTGACATCATCATATATTTATTGAATAGTAGTTTCTGTGAATGTACGCATTTCTTACAACTCCATAACCTATGACTCATACAATTAATATGAAATAATCCCATATTTGAGTTCATAAAAGAGATATTTATAAAATCAATTAAATAGAATCAAATAGGACTTGGTGTCTGTTAACTCAATACAATAGTCAAAGTTACAAAGTGAAACTCTAACATTTCATGTGGCTTTCTATTCCTCCTCTCCCAGACTCAAGGAAAGACTGAGTATTCCACAAGTGTATTGTGGATGTGGAGGGAAAATCTTAGAAATGATGGCTTAAATAGTTCTAACATTTCTCAACAGTTTAGTGCTGGCTACCTACCTACTGCAGTCCTTTGATTTCTGGCTCTCCCTTCCTTTCATTCCTTTTATTCTGATCAGCACAAGGCTACTGTGCCATCATTTATAATGCAACAGGGGTAGGACATTTGCAACATATCTCCTCAGTAACAAGAACACCACATAGATCATATTTACTGAGATGAGTCAAGTAACAAAATGCAGTTCAAGGCTTCTTCCAGTAAAATAGGATCAAATTCAAAGATGCAGTTTTAAAAATTCTCAATGCCTAGTGTCTAGCAGGCATCATCATTTTCAGTATCTTTTCTGTTTCTGAAAAGAAATGTCTTAAAAGCACATCCTAGCTGTCTCTCATGGGCCAGACAAATTACTAAATAACTGAACCTTCAACTTATGAGTGTCTTTCAGTCCTAACAAATTCTGATTCAAATTATTCACATAAAAGTGCTCAAAAAAATGTCCTGAAGATTTTACTCATAAAACCTGCAGAACAGAGTGGGAAAAGAACCACACAGGGTAAGATCATGCTTATAGTTTTAATATCATCTTCCTTACATGCACAGGTCAGCTCTTGTCTGCATCTGCCTATTAGACCACTGTGCCAAATGTTGAAACCCAGCTCAGCTTTTTTCTCTCCTCTTATAAAATAAAGGATTTTTAAGATGTTCAGGTTTTTTTCATTAGAATATAGTAATAGTTAAGAAGTAATTTTATTCTGGCTCCAGTTTGAGAAGAGGTGAGTTCATATATTTGTATATTAGTGTATATATTCATTGCATAGATACAACAGAATATGAGAACTAGACAGAAAAAATCTCACAATTTTTAATTTTACAAATTTTAGTTGCACAGTGACTGGATTTTTTAATTAATCCACTAAAATTAGAAAAACCTTTTTAATTTAAATGCAAAGTCTACTTACTATATTATAAACAAACTCTTCACATGGTGCTTAATAAAAGAAGAACTGAAATTGTTGAGAACTTTTCCCCCGTTTCCAATAGGCTTTATATAAATCTGATTGTCAGCAGGAAATACCTGCAGTGCAGATATAATTATCTTTTCTTGCATTTGTGACACTTGTACAGAGGCTTGTTTATACTCATGCCACTGTGACTCAACAGGAACTAACTCAGTACACCCCATATATCCTTCAAAGACTGAAAGCATGCTTGTTAATTAAATATATATGCTTGCATATTTGCAACGACAATGTATGTGCTGATTGATCCTCTTTCTACCCTCACTTCTCATTCCACTCTTTCCCAACTGTTAATTGACTGTGTTTGCCTCACTAATCAGTAGCCTCCTATGATGGAGTGTTTGCACCAGTGGACAGAGGAAAAGCTACAGATGTCGTGTACCCAGACCTTTGATGAGGTCCTGCACAACATTCTTACTTCTGTATTGGAGAAGTATGGGTTTGATGGGTGAACTCTCAGATGGATAAAGAATTGGATGGATGGAGGGATGGAGGGATGGATGGATGGATGGATGGATGGACGGATGGATCCACAAAGAGTTACAGCTGATGGATCAACGTACAAGTGGAAACCAGTAACAAGAGGTCTCCCTCAGGTCTCTGTGCTGGGATCAGTATCATTTAATACATTTATTGATGATGTAGACAGTGGGATTGAGAGCATCCTTAGCAGACTTGCAGGTGACACCAAGCTGAATAGTGCAGTTGCAATATCTGAGGGATGGAATGCCATCCAGAGACTGGACAGGCTGGAGGAGTAAGCCCATGTAAATATACGAATGTTCAAGTGTCAGTACAGACTGGGGGATGAAGGTATTGAAAACAGCCAGGCAGAGAAAAGGAGTTGGGGATACTGTTGGCTGAAAACTTGGACATGAGCAGCCATTGTGCACTTGCAGACCTAAAAGCGAACTGCACCAAAAGAAGTGTGGCCAGCAGGTTGGGGAAGGTGATTTTCCCCTTCTAATCTGCTGTCATTAGACCACACCTTGGGTATTGCACCCTTCTCTGGGGTCCTTGTAAAGGAAAGACAGGGACCTGTTGAGTGGGCCCAGAGGAGGGCTATGAAAATTATCAGAGAAATGGAACACCTCTCTTATCAGCAAAAGCTGAGAGAGTTGGTGTTTTTTAGCCTGGAGAAGGGAAGACTGTGGGGACACCTTATTTTGGCCTTTCAGCATGTAAAGGCAGCCTATAGGAAAGAGGGAGAAAGACTTTTTGCCAAAGGTCTGTAGTGATAGGACAAGGAGCAATGATTTTAAACTGAGAGAATATAGAATTAGATTGAATGAAAGGAAGCGTTTTTTAGAGTAAGAGTGGTGACACACTGGAATAGGTTGTCCAGAGAGGTTGTAGATTCCCCATCACTGGAAATGTTCAAGGCCAGGTTAGAGGGGGCTTTGAGCAATCAGATCTAAGGTCAAGTGTCCCTGCCCAAGGCAGATGGTCAGAACTAGAAATTCTTTAAAGTTCCCTTCCAACCCAAAGCATTCTGTGATTCTATGATTGTAGATACGAGTGACATCGTCTCTTGTTGTATTGATACAGGCATGAGAATAGAGACAATTTAAAATCTGTTTACTTCGAATTTAGAGTCATGTGCTTTTGATCCTTAATATATGTTCTATAACATGCGTTTTAAAATTCTATATGTGCAATACTGGATAACACATATTCAATTCATTCAAACTAATAATAAAGTATAGACTAGAAATGGAAAATCTTTTTAGCCTGTAGGCATTGCCACATTACTTATATAATGCATAGAATTTTAAAGAAGGCCAAACAGTTTCACAGACAACTGTGTGCTATTATTTTAAGTGTGATGTAGTAGTTGATTCCACTGTTTTCAGATATCTGTGTTTTTTCAAAAACAGGCAAATAGATATAAATAAATATGTGACTAGTGGAAATCTTAAACCTTTCTAAGAAGGTAAATGATGTCCTTCTCTGAAATTCAGTTCATTAACACTAAGATCTTGATCGTGCAGCTCTTTCTGAAGTGTATAGTACCCAGTGTATGCACAACCCCCTTCCCCACTCTCCCCAACACACACATTACTGCCAAATGACAGTAAATCTCAGATTCCAGAGCACAGTGAAGAGGCAGGGACCAGATGTGTCTTTGGAGACAGAGGCTTAATTACAGACCTCGATTGTACTAGTAAGATCCTGCTTAATTGTGCATCCTCCTTTGATAATTTAGCCCAGCTGCTCTGCAGTTCTAAGAGCCATACGGCATAATATGTCTCAGAATACTTTATGCTTTTAATAGAAAGATAGAGAGCAGTGTGAAAAATAATGCTTAGTCCAGCCCAATATATAGTTGCACCTGGTAATAGAAATCAGTTTGTATTTATTTATTTTGTCTGCTGATAAAAGCAGATTGAGTAAGTGAAATGATAGGCTCATTTAAATTACACCAAAGTCACTTGTTCCCTCAGTAATGTCAAGGCTCTGGTTTATTAATAGATGAGCTGCGCCAAAATTTACATTTTTAAAGGAATACCTCACTGAAACTAGACAAGGAAACAGGTTGTAGTGTTTTTTCCTATAACAGGAAGGGATTTTAATACATATATGTCAGCATATAGGTATTATTTTACCATGTATGAGTACATGCTGCTGAAATCTGCAATTAAAAGCTTATATTATTATTGTCAAGCTAAACCTCCTTAAAAACTTGTGATATCCATGAAGAAGAATCATGAAGTTCTGATTAGATGAGAAATTGGTGTTTTCCTCTAGTATACACTTCATATAAATGATTAACAGAAGCCAGTTAATCAAGAAAAAAAACTGAAGTCATGTAAAAGTCAGACTTATCTATTCCTGTCTCTTCTTCCAGCCCTTAGTATTAAAACTGTGAGAGGATATGTAGTCCTTTCTGCTTGCTCCTGTGCTTCATAAGTTCCTGGGTGAACAAAATGTCTATAAAGGATGCTGATAAAACTTGGAGTAACCCCATGTCTGTTTTGTCCTTGAGTTCAGCCTGGTCTCCCTGTAGGAAGGAGTCAGAAAATTCACTTGAAATAACTTTGTTTGCTCTTCCTTCTTTTTCTCTGCACTGAATTCAGGTCATTCAACCCTGCGATTACACATTTTTAAGTTCATGTTCTCAGCTTCTCCAGCTTTTATATTACACAGGGGAAAACATATAGAAGGTGAAAATCATGAGCAGAAGGCCCTTAAGGCTATCTGAATACCATTAAGGAAACTATAGCTGGTACTGTTCTGGGGGCCATGTACACACGTATTATCAAGATGGCCTAAGATACGTTTTTCTACAGTTCAAGCAGCATTTTTTACAAAGGTATCTCACCATGATTTGGGGATACAAATTTGCAGGGATCATTACCAAAGGGTGGTACAACAAAGTAGAGCATACTGAGGGGTACAGAGTTTGAAATATATGAAATTAAGTGCTCCGTGCCTTTTGATCTCAGCACCAGTGAAACCCACTGCATCAGTTTTATTTATTAGAATGCAAAATAAAACCCATATATAGGAAGCTACTGTAGGAATAAAGTCAGCATTGCAGCTTGATAGAAAGCACCCAAGGATCCACCCCTATTCCTGAATTCAAAGGGCGCCATGTACTTAAAATGGAAAGGGTTTACTCATCTTTTAAGGGACAGAGAAAACAATCTGTCGAGATGATTTGCCCAGTCTACCACCTTTTGCTGTCTCTGTGCATGATTCTTTGCCACATTAGGATGTCCAGAGTCAGTCTTTTTATTTGTTCTGTTCAGCAATATGACTGAAGTTCACCTTCTTGGTTGGTTTGTTTTGTTTGTTGGTTGTTAGGTTTTTGTTTTTTTTTTTTGTCAAACACAGAAACTGACAGTAGCAGAACGGGAAATCTGCAATCCAGTTTTCTATAAATGTATCTTCCTAAGTCTCTCCTCTGAGCTTTTTTCCTCTTAGGATATTATATTTTTTATTTTGTCTTAAGAATCATTTCTGTTGAATTTTGTGACCGACTTTGTTTTGCTGTTACTGTTGTTATTATCCCTTACTGATTCCCACTGGATTTCCACTTTCAACAGCACTAACAATGAAGGAAAATAAGGAGGGAGGAGATGGGGTACAGTGTTTTATAAAGACACTGCATTTGTTATGAATACACATTTTAGAAGGAATGCTGTAAATTCTTTACAAGTCTATGTGCACATCTTTTTGTTACAGGAAAGCTGACAGGAATATTTGAAAATATAAGTTGCAGTCTAGCAGTTGCAGCTCATATTCCTCATTTTGATTCCTAACTTCACCTTACTCTTTTGAAATGAAAAAATGGAGGCAATTAAAATGATCCAGATACAAAATTTGTAATTGGAAGTCATATTAGAGTGAAAAACCTCTCAATGCAACCTCAATGAAGAAGATATTTCAGTTGGTAAAAACCAAATGCTTAAAAAATCAAATGTTCTGAAGTAGGATAATTAGGTGGGATGGTTTATTCAAATGAGATCTCATTTGGTCCACTGGAAATATTAATTGCAGTAAATAATTTTTTTATCAAGCATTAAGTAAAAAATGTCAGTGAAATAAAATATCTGTAGTTTAATTATAAGCAACCTTACCATATCACATTATTTTACTCCGCTCTTCAACAGCAGAGTATCTAAATCCCTTCTTGAAAAAATTATATAACTCGCTCTGCTGCATGTACCTGGTACACGAAGTATATATTTCTGAAGGAATGAAGATATAAAGGGAGACATGAGACACAGAGAAAATAAAGTGGGCAATTTGGAGAAAGGTAAAAAGAATAGAAGGAGTAATGAAGCAGAATGTCTGCAGCGAATGGACATAAAATTTGCAGGCTGAAGAATTCCTGACTCAGTGAAGGGGACATAGGAACAGGGAGAGAAAGAAAAACAAGAGTCTCAAGTAATCTTAAGAAATTCACCTGTGGCCATTTGCTTATAATTGTGTCCTTTGAAATACCTGGATTTGAAAGTATTTGATGAGAAGAGCTGGTGTTTTTATTCTAATGAAAATGCATTATTAAGTTTACACCCCCTGTGGATCAGGAGTAAGTTGATCACCTTAGTGTCAAGCTCTGGAGTTGCTGAATACTTATAAACATCTTAGTTTTTTAAAGCTTACTTATAAGCTTCTTAATTTTCTTACATGAATTATTTTTCTTTTTATTAATTAGTCCCTTTATTTGAATATCTTTGTAGTTTTAAGGTTTTTCTTCTTCATATTTATACCATTTTACATCATCTCGCCCAAAAAAAAAATTACCTCTAATCTCTATCTTACACTTCCAATGGCAAAATATTAAAATAAATTTGAAACCAAATTACTTCCTCAAACTGATTTTATTTAGTACTATATAAAAGTTTGACTATCCAAAGCCAAAATTAGCAAAATTAATACTTAATTTTGTTTTACTTTTATAAAATTTCATTTTAACAATAGAAATCAGTACAATTTTATTGCATTAATGTTATCGTCAATATTTTAAGCATTACAGAAATTTCTTTTTATGCTATACAATTAAATAAATAAAATGAAATAAAGACTGTTTTTCTTTTCCCGTCATATGCCAGTGGAAGAAAACATAGATGACGTATTTATGGACTTAAATTGGGCAAACCTTAAAGTTTTTTTCATTACTGGAAAATTTTGAGCAAAATCAGTCTATCACTGATTTGCCACAGCAAAAACAATTTAAACAGAAGTGCATCAAAGGTGAAAATCACCATATGCAGAAGGTCTGTTTAGGACTCATGAAGAATTTATATTCTGCTTTATTTTCAAGGTGCCAATGTTTTGAAGCTGCCTCCTGAGCATAGCGCTTTTTAAAATACTTTTAGCAGTACAGGGTTATGATATCCTACATAAATCAATATTTCACAATTGATCATATAAACACCTAAATTCAATGTTGAGTTTTACTACTGTTCTTATTAAACTTCACTGTTGTTTCAACGTGTTATCAGTCCCTAAAAAGAAACAGAATTTAAAAAAGAAAATAAAAGAGAGACAGAAAGACAGAAAGATAAAGAAAGAGGGAAAGAGAAGAGAGAGAGAAAGAAAAAGAAAGAAAGAAAGAAAGAAAGAAAGAAAGAAAGAAAGAAAGAAAGAAAGAAAGAAAGAAAGAAAGAAAGAAAGAAAGAAAATTTTATTTGGCGTTCCAAATAGGATAGTGAACATGAATGGATGTTTTATTGATGAAATGGTAAATTTATAAAATCTTTACCTTTAATTCTCATTACTGTATTCCTACACATGGGATTAACAAATTATAGGAGTTCACCTACAGCGAGAGGGAAGAAACTTTATGTTTTTCTCACTATGGTTTCTCTTGTCCAGAATTGGATGGGAAGTCACATCTCAGGGCGGGGGAAGCGAAGCTGAAGTGCTTTATTGTAAAGCAAGTCTGAAATGCAAAGCAGCTGCGTGAGAATGTAAAAGTTGTTGTGAGGCAGCACTTAGGTGAGCCTGCAGAGCAGGCAAAACCTGGGCCTCTTCTGCCCCTCTGTTGAGCTTCTCTGCATCTTGTGTCTTTAAGAAGCAATACAAAATATATCCCATTGTCAAATACATCACGGTATGAAGTGTATTTGAAGTATTTCAGACTGGATAAAACCTTTGTACTTATGAAAGTATGTGATGTGACTACAGAGTCTGATAAATGAATATTCAAATACCTTTGATACAACCAAAGATATTGCCATGTAATTTAAACCATTTTCTTCTATCCCAAATATTATTTTTTTAAGTTTCTCATACTACATGAAACTTAATGAATTGTACCTCAAATGCTGACTAAATTCTTACATGTGGATTTCCCAATTTGACAAGCAAGCTATCTTTGATAGATTTAGGTTTGATCTTAACAAATGCCTATGCCTAATAAAAGAGCTTGTTATGATTAAAAGGGTTTTGAAAAACTTGCTGGTGTGATAATATCTTGTGGGTTTTCTCATACTGAGTAATTAAGATCTCACTTTTTCAGAGGCTATTACAAATTTTTGTGATTTTTAAACCTATCAAATTTTATTACAAATTTAAAAAAAAAGTTTTCTTTTTGAAATTTAGCTTATGAAGTACATCATAAGAAAAATATTAAATACACCTACAATTAATTCACTTTTTGTCACACTCTTCCCATTTTATTTCTCTTTCTTTCTCAACATCAGTAGCAGGTTTTTTCAACACACTGGTTTGGTTGTGCTGATTTTGTTCCTGGTATTTCCACAATATATTTTGAATCAATTTCTCAGTAATATTTTACATGAACCTGTATCCAGCTGAGAGCTCTCATTCTGCAGAAATCTTTCTCATTGTGTGTAAATGGTCGTACTTTAAGTGTTGATAGAGAGCTTGGTGAGTTGTCCAAATGGAGATGTATAAAATTATTTAAAACGCCACAGTGTTTTCCAAGAGGTGGAAATAGAGCTATAAGTTATGACACTTCTGGATTGGTCAGAGTCTGGGGAGCATGCCATTGGGCAAGCTATTAAATAGGGCTTGTAATGAATAGCGTTATTTTTTAACTATATTGAAGCACAGATATGTGGAACTAATTTTCTCAGAAATGTCAAGATTTTTACTTAAAAATATTGGGGTCTGACATAGCAGACAATATTTATGTTTGCATCCTATGAAATCAGAGACCATTTTTAGGCAAAAAATTAAATAGGCTTTCCAGCTATCCACAACAAAAATCCAAGAACTTCAGGATATCTATCACAGGTAAAAATTTCTAAGTCCAGTAAATTTAAACAAAGTCATGATCTAAGTGACTTATTGATTTATTGGTGACAAGTAATTAACAAGCAATTTGTGAATACTCAGTCAAAATCAATAACAACAATACAGAAGATAAACCATAGTAGTAGACATTTTAAAAAGTCAATAAACACGTTTCTAAACACCCTTCTGTAGCCAGTGACCTTCTCTCTGTCTCTCTGTCACACGTACACACACACACACTGATTCACATGAAGATACAGGTCATGGAGGTTACCAGTATCCCATTGCCCAGGAGTGGGGCGTTTGCTCCACGCTCACCCTTTCTGTGGGAGATGAGGGTGCCCTGACTTTGAGTGCACCTTGCTGACAGACGCTTGGCTGAGAAAGCACTTCATGGGCTCATGCTCGCACAGCCAAAGTGTGGTCCCTACCTTGTCACCCTGAGTATTGCACCCCGCAGTGCCACCTCATTCAACAGAGCACAACTGCTCGTGCCGTCCCCCTAGAAGGTGGGAAATTTCTTGTTCATGGTTATTTCAAGCTATCTTGTTCTTTGTTTCAAAAGTCATTTTGAAGTTGGGTTTAACTGAAGCAACGAGAACTTTCTCAGAAAGAGATACTTAGGAAGTTCAATTTGCTTTTAAGAGGAAACCACACGTTCCTATGCTTTCTGTCAATGTTTTCCAAGATGCCAGATTACTGGCAGAATTTATATTCACCCTGACTTTAAAAAGAATATTATTTTCAGGCAAAATAGAAAGTAGTTGGGAAATCAGATGGCTAGAATAGGACTGTATTTCAGATTCCATACATCTGTCTTTGAAGTTGGGATTCAGCTCTCAGGTGTAGACACCTGTCTACAGACCTTGTCTAAATCTGTATTACTTTAAGTGAGCTTGGTGACTGAAGTCTGAGTATAGTCAAAGGAAAAACAACCACACATTAATGGATTTGATTCAGTTGTGTGCACACAACATACTGATTATCACCTGAGGGCACCTTGGTTACCTTTCCTTTCCAGTAGCTGCCATTGAAGAAGAGTACAGATCCTATATAAGTCCTCTGAGAAAACTATCAAAATCCGGAACATGTTTCCCAAGGAGGCTATGAATTTTTAAAACCTCTGATGAATACGACCCGAGTAATCTGATCGGGCTTCAAAGTTTGACCTGGGAGGTTGGACCAGTGTTGGCATCCCAATGTCCCTTCCACCCTACAGTTCGTCTGTTTTGTGTATCCACTTGAGACATTTTAGGGAGAAACAAGAACAAGCTACAGTGAAGACAAGACTGGTGTTCAAAAGTGACAGTGCAGGCAGGGCCAAGAGGACCAGTTCAGACTCAAAGCAGCTCACTCCAATTTTCTTCTCAATATTATTTAAGAAGTTGGTCATGCACTTGGAATCAGAGAGTCGAATTTTTTAACAGAACCAAGCAAAATTCTAGAAAGGTGCTCTGAGATGTCATCAGGGAATCTCTAAGCATAGTTCTTACAACTATGTTATTAGTATTTTTGCGACAACTGTAATTTAAAAATACATTCACACATTAAGTAGTCTTGAGTGAAATTATGTCTATGAAAGTTATATGCAACATTGCATAGGAAAAGGCTAGAGTTTTTATTGCTGTAGGACCAATTTATTAGGATCTGTAAAGAAATCCTGCTGATAAAAGCATGATTGATCAGATAAAGTCTATGAAGATTTCCAAAAGGAATTTGACAAGGTTCATCTCCAAAAGATGATCTATAAACTATGCAGAACTGTGCTATTCTCATTTTAGCTCCCAATAATCCCATCTAGACTCCCTTTCTGATAATCTTATCTGGGGTCCCTTTTCTATAAAAGGCTGGACCAGATGGTCTTTTGACTCTACACCTTATTTATTTATCGGATTTTATCCAAAAGCAATCATAACTTCCATAGTCTGCCCCTTGATCATTTTTATTTTGAAAGAATAGGCTGACTATGATAACAAGAAAGGATATTCTGTATTGCAATTTGTGATGGCTCCAACCTGAAGGCAATTTTTAGCAATGATTGTGAGGTCTAAAAGACAATGTCCTTCCTGAATAACCAGGAATCAAGTAGCTTAGAAATACTCCTCTTTCATGTTTCAAATATTCCATTTTGATATTTCTATATTTTTGGAATATTTTTCTATTGACCCACTTACTATTTGATAGGAGTAATTTCTGACATAATAGGTGAAATATAATGGCCACAGTAATTGCTATTTTAGGGAGAAATACAAGTCAACTGAGATTAGAGTAATTCCTCTTAAATATTGTATTTGACCTAAATATTTCTATGTGTTTTATCTTTTGAACAACATTACAGGCTTTATAGTGGATTTCTTTTCATTACATTTGACTTAAAGAAATGTCTGATGTTTTCATAATGTCTAATGACAGGAACCTAATTAAAGCCAAAAAATTCCATCCCCAAAGCCTAGGATGCTTTCTTAAATGTTTTGAAAGGTGGTACAGTTGATACATCAAAGACATAGGTAGTGTACTTACATATATGATTTGGTATTTAGTATAAGTAATTCCCATAGTTGCATGTTCATGGTTTTGTAATACTTTAATAGTAAGAACTGCACACTAGTATACCGTGAAAAGAGAACCTTTATAAATTAATTAAGGTATGGGATAACTATGATGTAAATCCAGGAAAAGGAATGGTAGTAGAAAAATTCCATTGCATGTACTTTGCAGAGGCCTGTATTAAGTCATTTTGCTAGGCTTTGAGAGGTTTTTCCATCTCCTGCCTGATGTGCTTCAGCGGGAACATTTCTGGCATTCTGTTTCTATGGGCAGCTGGAAAGAGAAGATGGAAGTCTCGAACACAAGTGCTTTTCAATTTGTCTGATTGTTATTAAGACTAGATGTCTCTTTTTCACATCCTGATCATAACGTCAACTTCCACTGTGGAAAAACATGTATTTGTTTCCAAGAAAGAAGGTTTTTTTGTAATAATTTAAGTGATTTACACCATCCTAAAAACATATATTATTTAAAGGACTTATTATCCTGTTTGAAATGAATCACTGGACTGACAAAGGGAGTGAGATGATGGCAAGTGAGGTCTTTAACTAGTATTTTACCAATACATAAAAAGTATGCATCAACATGTAGACCATATTGAGATAAAACTATTTACAGAGGGTTTGATTAGAGGCATATCTGCTTGCTCTCAAAACACAACTGTCTTCAACCTGTCAAAAGACAACTCACCTCCAGCTGTCACCTTGCATTTATAAAGAAGGCTTTTCCTTTTCACAAGCAGATGGCCTCATGTGAATGCTCATGAGAGCCAGTGTCAAAATTTGCAATGACTGTAAAGCTGCAGGACAATGTTTAATAATACCATGCAAATCTTCACTTTAATTTTTAATCTCTAGCTAAAATATATTAATTTTATTTTATTTAGGAAGATAAACTGCATGCTGTTGAGATACTTAGGATGGAAATATAAAAAATATTGAAGAATAATTTGGTTTTGTTCATTTATTTTTACTTAGCCTGCAATGACTTTCAGAATTCCATTCTACTAAAAGACTTGAATACCTTTAAGAAATAGCTTCTACTGGAAAGACATCCACAACTAAATACCAAGGCCAAAAGAACTGGACGCTGTGAAAACAGAGAGAACTGTTTTCCACTAATAAAAGATTCTGTCCCAAAACTCCAAACAATATCTATGTCCACAAATGACTATGTGGGGAAAAAATGGTTTAGTACATACAGATTTCAGAAAGCAAGTGGCTTTTCTAATAGACTTGTAAATAGCAAGAAAGGATTGAGAGAAATATAAGATTTTGTGTGAATTGAACATATTTTCAAGAAATGGTAATAGAAAAAATCATGGGGAATATAGACATGATAATTAAAAATCTTAAAAGTATATAAGCAAATAAAAAAAAGGTCTATCTTGCATAAGAGTAGGAAGTGAAGTAGGAAGCAAGGTTAACGGCTGATTAAGTATTTGCTAATTTAGTTGCAGATAGGTTTCTAACTTCCATTCTAATAAAAAGCTTTTTAATAAATGTGCAAAAACAAGGCATGTGATGAAATGTTAGGGCAAAAAATTGCTGCAACAAAGCAATTGACACCCAAGGGAAGGAAGAATCCAGTAACTGGGATGATAAAGATTTATTGGGATGAGGGTGCTACATTATTTACTTTCTGACTCGAAGGATCTTAGATAAATTGATTAGATGTGCTTTAAATGACCTTTCTGACAAAAAAAAAAAAAAAGTACAAAGAGAAACAATATTCCTTCATAACCCCTAGCAAGGCTGGGGGATATTGTTGTTATTATTATCAGAGGCAGGACTCTTGTGAGGCTAAATAAAATTAGCCACAGAACATTCTTTGTCTTTCATTTCTGTGAAAACTGATTCTGTAGCATTTCAGTCGAGAATCTGGCTGATTTATGTATTGGCTTGTTCTTCCATACTCAGTAAGGAAATTTAAAAAATATTTTACCTGTGAAGAAATTAGAAAAGAGCAAAGTCTACTTGTTTGACAGGGGTACTGAGGGAAAAAAAGGAGAATGAACCTAGAAAGCTAGAATAATGACTTGTCTGATTTTTTACGTTTAGAGGGGGTTGGGGACAGTGTAAATATTTATTTATTTTTTTATTTTATTGGCACTTTTTAATCAGTAAATCACTCTGCTGCTTCTGATAGATTACCATTATGATAGAAACTGCAGAATTACATGCTGCATTGCCTCCAGAAGGATCACAATGGAAATTCAGTGAATGAAGCTGAGACTCCATGTAAAAAAAAAACCAAAAAAACCACCCTAATTTTCTTCCAAAAAGATGTTTTATTAACTTCTAAATTTTTGCAAATAATAATGTTCATGTGATATTGACACTGACCAAATGAGGATGCTTTATATCTGAACTAGTAAAATTAGGTTGCCTTCCTAGTTAGAGAAGAGAAAAAATTTTGGTTTATTTAATCCTAAAATATATGTTGATATTTGATCAGATGCATTAGATAACATGGTTCTCATATTCTATTTTATATTATCCCATGTGCAAAGATTAGGGAAATATGATTCATCTCAAAGATTTAGACTATGTAGACATTGGAGATATCTACAAATTAATTAATTTTTTATATAGTTTTGAAATATGTTGAGGATAGTATGAATTACATGTTATTAAGGTCTCTTTTCTTAATCCTCAGGACCAAAAACTAGGAGGGCTAGCTGAGTTTGATCAGTTACTGATAAGGTAGTTTAATTTGTTTAGTCTAAGATTAGATTAATACCACCTCTTATGCTAAAAACTACCAAAACTTAAATACTTAGTGTTAAAATCCAATTATTGAGAGATGTCTTAACCCACACTGAATGCAAACTAGACCATATGCCAAAGTCAATAGTCCAGAATTTATTTTACAGAGAATGTGAGCCAGAAAGACAGGGAGAAATAGAAAAGGTAGAAAGAGAGTACAAGCAGAAGACAGCCACCACCAGCAGTGTCCTCTTGGTCCTTCTTCTCCTTGGGCTTCTAGGTGATGGAGGTCATTCAAAATTGTTCACTATTTATACACTTTAGCAAACAAAGGAATTACTGCTCATTGGCTATACAGCTTTCTTATTCTATTGGTTAAATTATTCCCTCACTTCTAATGT
This sequence comes from Mohoua ochrocephala, assembly GCA_013398855.1. Taxonomy (NCBI): domain Eukaryota; kingdom Metazoa; phylum Chordata; class Aves; order Passeriformes; family Acanthizidae; genus Mohoua; species Mohoua ochrocephala. Next base: position 48,618 of record VZTA01018025.1, on the reverse strand, counting down.
TAATTAGTCCCATGCTCAGTCTTTCTCTTCGAGTTGGTGCATTTCTTTGGTTGGTGGCTGTGAGTCAGTGGTTGTGATCTCCCCCTGTCGGAATTGCCTTTCATCTGTTCAGAGTTGATTTCATCATAGTTGCTGAGTAGGCTTTCCTTGTGGCCCATAAATTCCACATTCTTCGTGTCCATTATCCATGATCCATTCTTCTCCCCCAGCTTTGTTAACCTCTCACTAGGTCTGAGATAGCACCCAGACAATAGTAACACCTTTGTCTTATCTCGAGTTCTCGCTGTGGTGACTTCTCTTCCAGTCCAGGTGTTCAGGGAGGCATATTTGGGGGAGCTTCCTTGGTTGTTGTTGGTCTCAGACACCATCTGTCCCATAACTTGGGGTGATCTTTGTTTGACCAGTGGCATGAGTAGTTGGTTCTTTACACGGTTTGCCAGTGTGAATTTTTTGTTTGAATGCATTACCCAGGATGTGCTACCCAGATCTCACTTCTGCCAGGTCTGGAGTTAGCACCATCCTCTCACTCCCTTCTGTGCTCATCTCATGGCAAATTCCTTCTGTGGCCTGAACAGTGCTTGAGACAGGCAACTGTGATCTTTAAGTCCTTACTCTTGGGAAAAGATTTTTTTAATGCTATATTTGTGCTGAAATGCTAAAAAGGAAATAATGAAAAAAATTTTATTGTTAGATTGCCACTGTATCCAGCTGCAAAAATGTGTAAAAAGGAAAAAGAAAATTATTGAAGCAGTTAGTCACAATGCCCTAGAGAGACACACGGCTCTCTTTTCATGCAAACTTTGCTACAATGCATGTGAATCTTTTTCTCCACTGGGAGTGAACTGTATTGTCTGATATCCCAATTAAATGGATATCAGGATTTTTGTCCTCTTTTAGATGTCTCTCTCATTTGAGATTCTCGCTCTTTTGTGACTTTTCATCATTAACAAAACTGAAACAGTAGCCCTTCCTATTACAAAGAATAAACTCATTTCCTATGAGCATTAAATTATACACTGAATGCATTGATCTTTTGCCATACCTACACCTAACAATCTTTCCTCTCTTCTGTATGGTGATATACAGAACATGCCTGTTCTGTCTCAACTTAGAATGAAGATGAAAGGTCTTAACATATTTTCATTAATTTACAAGTGAATGAGCACAGACTTGCCAGTTTGCTTCTCATTGAGATTCAAAAGCAAAAGACAAAAAAAGGGAATAAAGATAAAGAATGTATCTTTAAGTAGCAAATAAATTGCTGTCTTCTTCTCTTAAGGTCTCTGGTATGAGTGCAGGAAGGTAAGTATCATTTCGTGACCATGCACTTACCTGTTAATTTTCTCCCTGTATCTGTTTAGGACTACCACATCTAGCTGTTCCCAGGAGAAGGACTGGGCATAAGTTGGGGGGCTATTTAATTGCAAATTCTTCTCCCGAAGTCAGTAGAGATGAAAACTGCTTCAAGTTTAGGTTCCCGTTGCATACAAAGTATTCCAAAGAACTTCATTTCAGGCTTTGCACTTGTAAACATCCTTACTTCTCCCCCAAAGGCCTGCAACAAATTCATCAGAGTTATAAAAACACTGACCTACCAGTGAGGTACGGTGTAGCACTGCCAGTGTTTTGTACACTTTGACTTGAAATATATGTATAATCATGGTTTCATAGAATTGTTAAGGTTGGAAAAGACCTTTAAGATCACCAAATCCAACCGTCAATCTGGCACCACCACCATCCTCAAGTACAACAGGTTTTTGGACTCCACCACTTCCCCGGTCAGTCTGTTCCAATACTTTACCCTTTCCATGAAAAAATACTTTCTAATATCTAATCTAATTACCCCCATGGTGCAACTTGAAGCCATTTCCTCTCATTCTGTTGCTAATTGGGAGAAAGGACAAACACCGACCTCACTACATCCTTCTTTCAGGTAGTTGTGGAGAGTGATAAGGTCACCCCTGAGCCTCCTCTCTTCTCCAGACTGAGCAACCTCAGCTCCCTCAGCTGCTCCTCATTGTGCTCCAGACACCTCCCCAGCTCTGTTGCTCTTCTCTGGACACACTCCAGCACTTCAATGTCCTTCTTGCAGTGAGTGGCCCAAAAATTAGGTGATCCTGCCCCTATACCCAGCCCCAGTGAGGTCACATCTGGAGTGCTGTGTCCAGTTCTGGACTCTTCAGTGCAAGACAGACATGAAGGTCCTGGAGCAGGTCCAGCAGAAGGCATCAAAGATGATTAAAGAACTGGAACATCTCTCTTTCGAGGAACGGCTGAGAGAGCCGGGCCTGTTCAGCCTTGATAAAAAACTGACTGAGAAGCGACCTCATCAATGTAAGTAAGTACCTGAAGGGAGGGTGTTAAGAGGGTTCTCTGACCATTTCCTCCTCCATTATGGGGCTTTATTCTCCTCCCTGTCTGTCTTCCAGCTCAGGGAGCTGGGTACTTTGACAAACACTGGTCTTGATCTTGCTATTAAAAAGTGAGGCAAAGAAGGTGTTAAGTTCCTCAGCCTTTTCCTCATCCTTTGTCATTACATTTCCCCCTACATCCAATAAAGGATGCAGATCCTCCTTGGCCTTCTTCGTGTTTCATAGGGTATCAGATATTACTCAGAGGAGTCCAATGATAACAAAGAGACTGTCTGAGAAAATCAGATTCTTCTATTTATAAATTTATATCTGTCAGGGAAAGAGATTAAAATCTGTGCAGAATTTCAGTTTAAAAAAGTCTGACAGCAGAGAAACCGAAAAGCCACAACTACAGGCTTATGTTCTTTGTGCTCATCTTCAGAGGCACACCTGATTCACAGACTAGAATAAGCTTCTGTCTCCTGGGAAGCCATGTTTGAGATAGCAGCTGAAAATAACGTGACAGCTTGAAGTCTACTTGGTTTCCTAAGATATTTTAAAAATTTTCTTTTTATGAGGAGTCCACTCTTGGCACTGATGCTGCTGTAATCCTGAAGCCTAATAATCCAAATGAACCGCAGTGATCCTTTTCCACCTGTGTTCAGTGAACCTATTCCACTGTATTCTCTTCACTGCATATTACTGATAAATTAGATGAGGCTTAAGGTCAAATTCCCAACAGTTACTTATGTAACAGGAGCAGAAATTTAAACTGTATTTAATAATCCAAGTCCAAAATTAAGATTTTACTTCTAAGGCATTTAATTTTATACATTGTTTAATGTTACATAGCCAGATGCATTTTTTGCTTAGTCTATGCCTCTCTACAGGTTGCACTCACATTTTGGATAGAGATGCAGGCCACGGAGGGCCATGGTGGCACAGGAATCCACACTGCAGCCCATGGAGGACCCCATGCTGCACCAGGTGGATGTGCCCTGAAGGATGCTGTGGCCTGTGGAAAGTCCGTGCAGAAGCAAGATCCTGGCTGGAACTGTGGTCTGTGGAGGGGAGCCAATGATAGAACGGGTTTTGTAGCAAGAGCTGTGGCCTGCAGGGGGTCCAGGCTGCAGCAGCCTGTTCCTGAAGAACTGCATCCTGTGGGAGGAAACCCACACTGGAACAGGAGAACAGTGTGAGGAGGAAGGGGCAGCAGAGAAAATGTGTTATGAACTGACTGCAACCCCCATTCCTCATCCCTCCTGCACTGCTCCAGGGGAGGAAGTAAAAGAATCAGGAGAAACATTGAACCTGGGAAGAAACAAGGTGGGAGGCAGTTTTTGGTTTATTTCTCACCATCTACACTGTTATTAATTTGAAATTAATTAAATTAATCATCTTCAAGTTGCTTCTGTTTTGCCCATGACCATAACTGGTAAGTGATCTTCCTCTCCTTATCTCAACCCATGAGTCTTACATCCTATTTCCTCCATTTGTTCTGCTGATGGGAAGTG
>VZTA01018025.1:25979-44738 GCA_013398855.1 Mohoua ochrocephala | reverse complement strand
AAAAAAAAAAAAAAAAAAAAGAAACTTAAAAAAAAAGTCAAAGAAGTCATAGGAAAGAATGTAATGTCTGTTTTAAAGAAGTAACTTAAAAATTTGCCTCAGGATTTCTTTTGAAAACTCTTGTCAAAATGAATCAGTTTTAGTTTTAAGTCTAAATTCAAGTTTTCATTAAAGTCATATGAATTTAATAGAAATCTTGAGTTTTTTCAAAAATGTTTTAATAATGGAAAACTGCTGACTTGCATGCTACTGGTGATTATTGTTTGCTGTTTCCCAGCTGACCTATCTTCCATGTTATACGTCTCATTATAAGATGCAGACAAAGTCACAATTCAAAAGATCCATATAGGACTTGGACAGGTTGGCTGTATCATAGAAAAAAATGTACAGCACAGAGAGTCAGAAAAATTTATAAAAGCCTCTAGTTACTAATTAGACACCCAAAAAATCCTTTGTATCACAGAAATGAACAAATTTTTTTCCTCTCTCCTTTGTTGCTCGTGTTCTTTAATAAATCAGATGAGGAAGAAAGAGCTAAGTTGGATTTTCTCCAGCAAATCTATGACAGTATCTCTTCTTCAACTTTTTTCTCCTCTAATGAGCTGAAAATGTGCCTTTCAGCCACCTCAAGTATTTGAAGTATTTATGCTACATTATGTTCATGGAAGGTAAGGAAAGCTCTCCAAAAAATTATGAAGGCACTGCCAGCTCTCTGTTGGGCAATGCTACTGGAACTGCAGTTTCTTGACTGTTCTTAGCTCCTTTTCTCTCAGCCAAAAAGAAAAAAAAAAAGAAATTATTGTGTGGGGAGATTGGGGAATTCAGGAGTATGTGCGAAGAAAAAAAAAAAGAAAATGAAAGAGGAAAAAATATGCTGGACAGAAAACACAGAAAAGAAAATTCTATTTAACATGGGTATAAAAAGGAAATAAAGAAATTACAGCAATATTTGTATTTAAGGAAAGGAATGTGCGATTAGAAATAGAACAAATGGAGTTGTCAAAGTTTATCATAATTCCAGGTTCACATGCTGAAGGGTGGTTCACAGCAGAATAGAACCGGACTTTTAAAATTTGCATATTTACATTTGAATATGCAAGTCAGACAATGCTTTGTTCCCTTTGGCTTGTCACTTCTGTTTTATCAGCTTCTTATTTGGTGAGTGGGTTTTGCAGACTATATTACTATTCTCAGTATAGCTTCTGTCTTTGTTCAAGTGCTACTCAGTACACACAAGGAAGGCTTGAGAAGAATAAAAATCACAGAGTTTTTCCCCACCTTCCACCTTTTTCTACTGATCTGAGAGATAAAAAGAAGGTATCAGCTAATCAAAGATGAGTGTTTGACCCTTGGTACCAAGCAAAACCATATTAATTAATTTATGCTTCTTGTTTGGATAGATTTCTTGAAAACACAAATATTGAGACTGAGTTGCTTAAATCTGAAATTATAATACCCTCTCTATAATTAGGAATTCCACTTTTGGGAATAGAAGTAGGCTCCTGTTTCAAAAACAGTACATGTAGGGAGCAAAAAAAAATATCTAAGTTTCCTGTGGGGAACAGTTCAAGTGAAAACAAATAGAGAACTAGTGCTCTTTCAGGCCAGCTGGCAAACCAGGCCCCAGCTGCTGTTTTTGAGTCTGTGAAGTTCAGCACCTGCAGGAGCTAGAAACATAATTATTATTTATGTGCGGGTGAGCTTCTGAGGGTCTAGGGAGCTCTCAAACCTACACATTTGAATTTTTTGCTCCTGGACTTACACATTCTGCAGAACTTACAATATTACTTTTTGACTTCAGGACCTCTTTGTCAACTTATTCTTCTCACTAACCAGTAGAAAATTTAATGTATTGTATTTCCCTTCACTTTCAATCAGGCCTCCATCCATACTCAGTGCTTCTTAGATCACGCAGACAGTAAGAGCAATAACAAAATACTTCTTCCACAGGACTGAGCCAATTCTTATTTAGCTCTTCCTGAGCTCCATGCAGTGAGTCACAGCCCTAGTTACCAACCTCCCCACAGCTGTCTGTTCACACTAAGCATGTATCTGTTTCCAGCCTGATTGGGGTTCACTGTTTAATGTACTGCCACCCAACAGAGCAGATAAGAGATATTTCTGTAGTCAGCTGTAGTCCTGCCCAGCTGGATCAGAAAATGAAGTGCAAAAGGCCATATAAATGCTCTCAGCCATTTCTGGACTGTCTGAGAAATATTTTTTTTTTACCACATCGTACTCCTGTTAAATCAGAATGGTAACAGTGTCTACCTGCAAAACCCAGTCACACTTGGTGAGGAGGAGCAGTATGCCAGCTGCAGCACATTGCAGGCAGGATCTGAGGCTCCTGAGTTACAGAAATTGTAATTGGATACATGGAAATGTAGTAACGATAAGCCTACAGGCAGCAGAAGATAATATTGACTGTATTCTGTCCAGGAAAACAGTTTTTATGTCACTCCTCCCATAGATTTCTTCTGGTTTTTGTTTGATAAAAGAGTAAATGGAAAGAGGGAGAAGCTGAAGGATTCAAGAAGATTCTGAGAGGCAGTAAAAGAGAAACAATTGCCCAAATCACCCATATTAACAAAGTACACTGAAGAAAAGGCAGCTGTAATGATTTTTTAACATATTGACATGCTGAAGTGAATAACAGCTACCATCTCAGCTGACAGCAGCTGCCAACAGTGTGTGTAATACTTTCTTAGACTCTGTGGTGCCTACAATAGGCAGCAATTTTGTGGGTGCTAGGAATGCACCAAGGAATTTCAAACAAAAACCCTTTTTATTTTTCTCCCATAGCATTCCTTCTTATTATGACAGCCATAGCAACAGAGTCAAAAGCTTGATCATAGAAGTGATGGCTGCATATTTATAAGGTCCATAGCTCTTGTTTCCCAGTGGATTTTGTGTCATTTCAGTCAGAAAATTGCCTCCAGACAAATGCAATAATAAATTGGAGAAATCATTTTCTGCCTTTTTTTTTGTTCACCGTGGTGAGCCTGAACATGCAGGAAAGTGAAAAGATAACGGTCATCATGAAATGCTTGCTTTGGTAGCGCTAAAATCATCTATCCAGTGTTTGCTTCATGACAAAGCTGAGTCTTTACAGGAAAAACAACAATTTGTTCTTGCCATAGTATAGTAAGAGAATTAATTTTTCCTTTGAAGTAAATGTAAAAGTACTAATGTTTTGTATATATTAAGATTTGTAAATTGTAGACACATTTCTGAAAGATTTAATTGTATACCTTTAAATTATCCAAAGTCATTAGTGCAAGATGGAATAAATATTTGCATGTCTGTAACATGAGGTTTTTAAAACTTGGGAGTAAGTGCCTAGATTTTTTTGACATTTTATGAGTTATGATTACTAATCATCCATCAATAGATGCATTAGCAATAATTTTGAATTATTGAGTTCAGAGTTACATACAGCTGATCACAAAGTAATGCCAGCCGTCATTATTTTGCCCCTTTCTGGTGATTGGGAAGCTGAGTCAGAATTTCAGGTAAGCTTATCGGAATTACTTGTGTTTACAGTAAAGAAAATTATTCTGAAGATAGAATTATACATGTGTTCTTAGAAGAAGGGACTAGGGTCACAACCTTGTCAGATATATACAGTTACTGCTATAAACAAAGAATAAAGGAATGGAAGAGCTGAATCATTCTTTTCTTTCTCAAGTATTAATTTAATATCATTATTTTACCCTTTAGCAAACGTTGTGTCTAAGCTTCTGGTGCTCCAAAACACAACTGCCAAGGGGTGATAGGTGGGAGAGTTTTCATACAAAGAGTGCTTAATAAGTGTTAAATACCTCAGTGATGTCTCATTTCTCCAGCTACTGCCATAGGTTAATAGTGTGTAACACTTCTTTCCACAAAACATCACATTAATAAAAAAAGAAACAAAAGAGAGAATCATCAAGGTGAAATATAGCCTTAACCATTTTCTTAAGTTTTTTTATTTGTTCTCTGAGAGAAAAACTTCAATAAAATAATTGCAGACTATGTTTACTACACAAAATATATCTATATGTAGTTACTTTGTTCTGCACATCATCAATTGTGCAGGAGTACTGTCTTGGGAACTTTTATTTGCCTTACACAAAATGACCATGTGAAAATTATCATAATGGGAAAAATCACTGTATTTGTAAATTTATATTGTCTCGATTCAAAACTGATATTTTTTGAACCATACTTGTTAGTCAAAGGAATCTAGCTGTCCAGTTTCACTATTAGGAAAAGCAAGGATAAGGTGTTTCTTTGGTATATTTACAAGAATACAATACAATCCAGTTTCTGAAAACACAGGATAAATGAATTAGATGATGCTATTTCTTTTCTCTAGATCTAAGCTTCCCTTTTTGATACTGTTCTACAATATAAACTTTTCTCACACTTTTCCCTATGAGTCAAGCTAAAAACGCCTTTCTCACTGTGTCTTTCTTTCTTTGGTAGGTGAGATTTTATTGAAACAACTCTGTCATCAAGATATCTCTTTCTGTGTCAGGAAATGGCACAATTTTTATTTATTGCTTTTCTGTTCTTGTATAAATGACATCCATAAAATATAAATCCTTTTTTTTTTATAACTTTTTGGGCTGCTTTGAGAAGATTCATTATTTAGCCTGAGTGCATAGATGCGGTTAAGTAACTAATAACTAATTGCCAACTTATCTGTGTAAAGGCTTTTCTTGAACCTATTGAAGTTAATGGGAAATTTGTCATTCACTGTGGTGACACCAGAATTTTATTGAAAAGTTTTTTTTCTGTATCTCTGTGATAATGTTTCTTTCTGTCATGACAGAGAAGATCTGATAAATAATAGTGGGTAACTCTTGCTTAATGAAGAGCTATCATTTTGAAGTAAGAATTTTTGTACTAAAATATATTTCTGCATCTAAGGAATTCTATTTGCTTTATTCAGAGATTATATTATTTGAAATATATTGAAAAAAATATTTATTTCCAAAAGCTTTAATGACAAAGGATTAATTCAGGTAAAAGGGTCTACAAAAACAGTGTGCTGGTTCATAGCCAGTGCTGTCTAGTTGTACAAATGTGTATTCAGGATGTATATGATTTCCTTCAGTGGGCTAATTATTATGCAGCTTGGTAAAAGTTTATGATTCTTTCAGTTAGTATCAAAGGATATTTAAATATTCAGAAATCAAACAGTTGGACAATTAAACTACATCATCATTACTATACAAGTGATTGCTAAATCCATCACTGGCCATAGGAAAAGTGCGAAAGAGGAAGACGTAAGGATTGGAGACATTTTCCCTAGTGGAATGGAGAAAACCAAGAGGATCATTGAAAGTACACAAGATGAACACTTTGTAATGCAAAGCAGTTGCTATTATTCTCTTAACTAGGGCAACGTGAAGCTCTCTGATTTGATTGTTGATAGAGAAACCATTTTCAAAACACTGAGGCAACAAATGTAGGAAAGCAAGAAATTAATCGCTGACTATTATTTTTGAGCCAGCTGCTGGTTGCTGACCATGCTTTTATGCCACTTCTTAAGCCATGCAGCAGGGAAGTTTGGGAAAAGGCTGAATGTATCAGGTCGCACTGTGGATGCCTGAAGAGGCGTGCATTCAAATATGCTACATGTAGCTCATCACAGGGCTGAACCATTTATGAGTAACTCAAAGAATCTCGATTATATCTTTATCTTACATGATAGGCACATCTGACCAAGAATGGGGATTTTCTAAACATAGCCAGTAATTAAAGAATTTTATTTTGTCTAGAATACCAGTGGTAATGGGTTAATTAAAAAAAGAAAATGTGAAGGAAGAGGATTGTAACCTTGTGTTAGGGCTTCAGCAAAAGAAATACATTGAAATGACACTTCACTGAAGTCAAATTTATGCACATTTTCTACTGGCACCAATCTTGTAGTAGAAGCTGGTTTTAACAACTTGGCATCCCCAGGGAAAATGCAGGTATATGAGTCACCTGAATGACACAGAAATAGCAGATGTTCAGTGAATATTTAGTCTCTTTATTCTGTCCTAGTCTATGTGTTAATTTAAAAAGAATTTTTTTAAATCAGAGCAACTCAAATTACTGTTTGTACATCGGACCATAACATCTGCTCTCTCAGATGCTAAGATACGAAATTCTCTGCTGATTTCTATATACCAATCTCTTTCTAGGATTCATTACATATTCCCTACTCTGACATTTTAGTTTCAGGGAACTACAGCATAGAGTTTGATTAATATCACTGTAACAGTATTTTTATTCATCGGTAAATTCTTGACCCTTAAAATTCAGTGGAAAATTCCAGCGTGTACTTTTTAACAAAAAAGTTTCTGTTTACAATACATTCACTTAACACACATGTAGGGAATTTGCACAGCACGTGGTTATTTTTGTCCTGTCCCACTATTGTAGAACAGTACAGGACAAGCCACAAAATCAAAGTCTCCAAGTTATTTTTCCTCCCAGTTATATCCCATTTACTTTCTCCCTTTTCTAGGTGATGCAGTAGTTCATACTAGCTTAAAAACCTCCAAAACCAAAAAGCCGCATCCAATCCAGAGCTCTCCACATTCTTCATTTATTTTGCTTTGTGCTGTATAGCAGAACCTATCTTCATATTGCAGCTTTAGTGAATATGGCGGATTATTTTTCTATTTCTCTGTATGCAATGTTCACAAGTCTCTTTCTATCCATCTTCAACCACAAAATACACTCTGTTTAACTTGCATTATTGATTTTCATTTCAGAGGTACTTTCACAATAGCAATGTGCTTGCTGAAAATTTCAAAATGTACATAGATGAATAAATGATTTTCATTTAGGAAAAGATTAAAACTAGTGGTATATTATCTATATTTAACATTGAAACTTCTATATTCGTAGCTTGAAATAAGTATATATTACATATTGTTTAAGGAAGGTATTTGATTGGAATAGGAGTGTCAGTGCATTCATGTGTTTTGTGCTGACTTTATGGTTCAGATTTGTACCTCTTATCAGCATCATCTGGTTGCCTGAACCAAATGTCCTCCGTACATCTGTGGTTCAAAGGTGTCCATAAGCACCTGTATGGGCTCACTAGGTGTTCCAACATACAGCATGCACCTTACTGAGAGCTTGTGCTTTAGTTTGCTCTCAAAAAGCATCTAGTCTCTGGAGATTAAAAGCTTCAAAAAAACCCAAAGGAAAACTAAGTAAATGGAGGGGATCTGTAAATTCACTTAGAAAAATCACACTCTGAATCAAAATGATAATGTAGACACAGCCATTAATAAATGATTCAAATATAGCTTTATGAATACAAAATTTTCATACAGTCTTACTCCATTATTGCAACCAAATACAGAGATAGTGAGAGATCAGACTAAAAGATTGACAAATCAGGCTGGTTTCAAGTCTGAAACCCACACTGCTACATTCATTAACAATGTATTTTAACAAATTCTGTGTTCATACACAATATTCATCACCATTATGGCATACAAAAACCATTAGTCTTTAAAAAATATTCTACATTTTCTGCAAGTATGCTTTACCATGCAAACGATAATCACACAATTTTGAGAGTTAAAGTCCTTGTTTTTTTTCTTTCTGCCTAAAAGTTAAAAAAGGTTTCTTCCTAAGAGGTATGGTTATTACATGTCTTCCACTGGAGTGCCTGCCCCAATACTGTATATTTTTGTATTTCTTTTCTGAATTATCTCCCTTTTTTTTTTTTTAAAATTTGTGTCTTACCATCTGTATGGTTTATACAAATGTGTTTCCTCTAGAAAAAAAAAAAACATGTTTTGAAGAGGTTTAAGATCAGATGTCTTAAAAGTTTATAAACATGTTCTTGGAAAATAAATACAATAACAAACATACTCAAGATCAACTAGTTAGGATTAAAGGTAACTGATGATCCCAATGAATTTAATTCCAGTTACAAAAACAAAGATTTCTAAATAAGGACTTATTGCTTAATTTTATATATCTATTACGTGAATTCAAGTGGTTTCTCTGTTTTGAAATTGTTGCTACCGAAAAAAGTAAAAAAAATAAGATTTAATGTAAGCACAAACTCAGGTAGTTAAATGTTTTAAGCTACTGATATGAGATTTCCAGACTGAAGTAATTTCTTAGAAATTTGACTTCAGATTAATTCAATCTAAATTCATGGGTTTTTTAAATTCAAATACTTTTCTTTGGTTTGAATTTTACAAGTAGAAAAACAAAAGACAAGTACTATTTTCTTATTCTTAAGAAAGACTTCTCTAATCACCCTGGAACTGTAATCTAAATCTCTGTAAAACACCATCTCATGCTCTTTTACCTAGTGTAGGTATTTGGGACTAGTTGCCAGATGATCAGGAGCTCTCAGAAGTTTCTGTTCCAATTCAGTGTAAGAATCACTCATCCTTTATTTAACAGCAGGAAGACATTATTATTCTGCAACTTTTGTTGCCTGTGGTGATGCCATGACCCATATTGAGAAGAGGCAGTATACTTTAAAATAAAAAAGAAACAAAAGTACAAACCCCTTTAATTACTAAAAGTATTAAATTGATCTGGAAGATAAATGAAAGGCAATAGACACCTTTAGGATTGTCTGTAACTTCACCAATTTTCTCTATTGTGCTATTTTTTAAATTGTTAAAAATAATTATAGGTATTTTCTATGAAGAATTGGAAAGTCCCAGGTGTCCAGGAGAGGCTGGAAGAAACAAGAAAAACCCTGCTGGGCCAAACTAATGCTCCCTTTAGCCTGAACTGGAGTCTCTGACAATAGCAGTAAGATACTCTGTTCAGATTGATCACCTTCTGGAGTAGATTTACCTCATGCTCCCAGTACAACTTCTGGTTTAGGACTTTGTCTTTTTATGATCTCTTCAGGAAATTTTTGTCCATTGGATTGTCTGATTTTTTTTTTTTTTATTTTTTATTAAATTTAGGATACTGCCTGCTTTCTTAGTGTCCTGTAGCAGCAAACTACAGTTCATTCCCACTGTGTACAGTACTCTGTCATATTTATTCAAAGCAAATTCTTGGTATTTTAACAGAATGCTTCCAATTCTCTTTGAGAGCAGCTAGTCAAGGTCCTTAAGGACTTTGTAAACCTCTGTCATAATGCTCTTCAGTTCTTTTCCTCTCTGAATTGAAGAGTAACATCCTTTACAGCATTTCCTCACAAAGCAACATCTTCTTCTGTTGTTATTCTACATTCTTTCTCTAACTATCCAAAATCCTTCTTAGAACATGGAGACCAGGACTACAAAAGATGATGAAATGATTTTACCTCTGCAAAACTATGACATGACCATACTTTGAATCATGCCATTGCCTTCATGAGGAAAGCATAAAAATGCAGTGATTCTTCATGACCCTATGGTTTTAGGTCTGTAACTGTATCACAAACAGTATTTTAAATATTATTTCATTTTAATAGTGCTATTGTAGTACAGATATTACCTCCTAATAATGCAATTTGTATTTTTAAAGGTCATTGTCAGGTTACTTCTTTTTCAAGTTGCCAGCAACCTGTTGCAGGAGAAAAAAAGAAAAAACCACAGCAACAGTATCAACATATAAGACTGATATAAATAAAGAATTACTGTGCAAGGATCTCTAATTTGGTATACACTCGGTAGCATAAAGTAAATTCCTAATAACCCATAACTCAATGCTTTATGGGTTTCAATCATTAAGAAGAGCAGAAAAATCATCCAGACTCTTACTTTAATGCTATAATTCACATTTTTAGGCAAGGGTTTTGTTATAGACTTGATTAATGAAGACACAATTCTTTACTTCTCACATATTTTCTGCTTTTTTAGAAGACAACTGGAATAATTTTAAGACAAGGATCAGAGCCATCTGTTGTCTGTTTATGAAATATAAGTCATATATGGCAATCAAACTTAATGATTGATTGTAAGACTTACCAAGTCACTTGGTCTTGACTTATAAGACCAAGTGTCACTCACCACATTCTTCATTGATTGGAAGAAATATTTTGCCTATAAAATAGATATAAAATATAACATATGCATATTATATATACAAAATATAACAAATTTGCTCAGAGAGAGACAAAAATAATTTCTACTGTTTGCATAAAAATTGCTGTTCCTTCATTAGAAGATGTGTGTGCCTATGCTAGTGACAGCTGACAGAAGTGGCTATCACATTTAGTGAGTCATTAATCTACAGATGTGTGGTACTTGAGACCAAGTAGTTTCCCAAAAATCTTGTATTTAATTTATTCTTTGAAGCTGAACACATACAATATAATCCTGGTTATTTTTATATACAAAAAATAGAGGAAAATTAAAAGAACGTTTATTGAGTCACCCTATTTATTTAAAGTAAAACAAAATACAAAGCAAATCGTTCACCTGTTCTCAGGTAATTTTTCATTATGTGGCACTCCCCAGTGTATTTCTCTTATATTTTTGAATAACCGGAGATATACTTCTTTCAAGTAGCACAAAGAAAATTGTCCAGTCAATCTCATTTTAATATAAAATCAGAAAAATAAATAAACAAAAATGTTCTCAGTTTTGACAACTATTCTCATTTGCTGGATATTTACATAAAAAACTGAATTTCAGATTTCTTTCTGCACAAAATGATACAGTAATTTTTCAAAGCTGCAGCTACCACTGACTTCTCTCTGGTTTCAAGAAGGCATTCTAAGTGAGGCTGTTTCAGGTCAGAAAATATGTGATTTTTTCAACAATATGTGAAATTATTTAATGTTAGTATACAGTGAGAGAGGCTGGGTGACTTAATTTATTTCAAACTATAATAACTAAACAAGTGATATTTAAGAAGAATCATTTTTGAAAACTATACTTTATACATAATGTTGTTATCAATAGAAGAGTAAGCAAAATAAACAGTATTTATAACATGGATTAGAATTCCAGAACACTAATCTGTGTTCTGTAATATTATCTAAAGACATCTCAAAAAGATGATTTATTAAAGGAGAGAAGTCTATATCAAGAGAGCATTAAAGTGGTGAAGCATGAGTTACCATGATTTGATTTTTATCAATTCGGAAATACAAGAAAAAAGTCTGATATTATATAAATTTGTAATTACTCAATCACTACAAATGACTGTGTATAGTTTTAGGGGAAATATAGTCAAGTAGTCACTTAGAGGAATTTACAGTATTTACATTATTATTGGGCGAGTTGTCAGGCACAAGATCCTCAGGGATGTGGTCATCACCCAAAGCCTGTCAGTGTTCAATAAGCATTTGGACAATGATTAGATAGCTATTTGGTATAATTTTTAGGTTGCCTTTTGTGGATTCAGGAATTGGACTCAATGATCCTTGTGGGTCCCTTATAACTCAGGATAATCTACAATTCACTGTTTGCACCTTTGGTACAGTCACACAGTTAAAGTCAGATGTGCCTTTGAAGTGCTGAATTCAATATAAAGTATTTAACTGGATTAAAATACTGTATTTAGACAGCCTTCTTTTGCTTAATAAAAGAGAATTTGTTTATCCCTACTAGTGAAAACTAATGGTCCCCCCAAATTAGTTTCTAGGAGCATGGAAAAAAAATTGTAATTGTTGACTAGAACATGAAAAGTAGGACAAGAGTACAAAATCTAAAAGGATCTTGCAGATCATAAGAAAACCACAGCAGCTGTGGTCTGAAACCTTGACTTTCAAAGTTTCGATATGGATGACAGCAGTCTTACAGTGCAGTGTTATAAAAAGAATAGGAGGTATTACAAGGAGAAGAAATATCTCATTTACTCTGGACATGGCAACATTGACCTTTTACAGGGAGCTGCAGTCAGTTTGACAAACTCTGCAAAGTGATGATCTCACTAGCTTAAAGAATGAAAGAGGGTACACAACGTACTCTCAAGGAAACCATTTTTCAAAGTGAGTCTGTACAGAATGAAAGAAACCTTAGAGTTTCTAAGAAAAACAGGAGAAGAATGCCAGGATGGATTTCACCTCATTTGACTTTTTCCCTGTTTTTGACTGCTGAGCTGACATCACTTGAGTAATCAGGCTGATATTGGAGGCCTGAGGTATGTTGCTAAGTAGTTGTTAGGGACAAAGCTTCCAGTGGGTAAAGTGCTATTCAGAAGGTATTTTGCAAAAAATACCACCCACGTGTGAAAGGCAGGAACAGCAGCACCAAATTTAAATGAGAATGTTTGCACATTGTCTCGCTACACCCATCAGCAAGCAACATCTTGAAGCAGCCTGCTGACAAGTAAAGATCAAACAATCTGGGAGATGGTCCCCACCTCATAAAGCCTATCCATCCTCCATCACCCCACTATGGAGCAGTAAGCCCATACCTTTTGGGGCACCTGACTGTGGAAGACCTCCAGGGATGCCTGGGACCAAGCTTATGCAGCCAGAGTCACCACGATCCACTCCCGGCTCCTCCTCGACTGAAGGCTGAAACACCCATGAGCAAGAAAAGAGGAAGAAGAGATAGACACTTTTCTGTAACTTTTTAGTACTTTGCATTATTAACCATTCTTACACAGAGACAGTATTAGATTTCAGAACTCATTGACACTGACACAATTACTGAGCAGTAGTTAATGTATTTAGTTCACCCTGATCTAAACCATGATACTCCCTCACAACAGGTATTAAAAAAAAAGTTATCTACACACATATTCATAGTTACACAGTCACATATACACACTTGTGCACACATCTAGGTATATGTGAATTCCATATCCTATAATTTTGTCACAAATTACTTTTTAAAATAAATTTTCCTCAACATTCATTCTGAATCCAGGAAATAATGATGAAATACTGAAAATTGTGGTTGCTATACCTTCAAACATGCATATGCTTATCTTAGAGCAAATCCTCAAGGGCTTTCAAGACTTTGGTTTCAGCTACTGATCTACTTGGCTTTCATGGATTTTACCATTCTTAATTTAAAAAGAAAGGCGGTTTATTTTTGGGGTTGTTTTTGTTTTGTTTTTGCAGCAATCACTTTGCCATCCCTATCTTGTAAACTAGTAGCCAATAAGACAAAAAGAAGTCGTACACCAGCACTTACTGCCAACTTCTGCTCTGATATTTCAGCTCTACGCTGTACACTAGCAATAACCAAAGACAAATTCCTACAAATAATTCAGTCCCCTGATAATTTAAAACTGACTTAGATGTGAATTAGATTACATCACTTCCAGCTGTTTGACACACTCTTTAACATCCTTACACCAGGCACACAGAAGGTTTAACATTTCATTGCTTTTGGAAACCCATCAAAATAAAGTTTTAACTTAGATTTTTATCAAAGTAATTTAACAAGTAGTAGCAGTTCAGGGAAAGAATTTGGAGTTTTAGTTTAATATTATTAAACTACATATGTATCAAAGTCTGGCTTTGTTCTGAAACCATATGCATCATCCTAAAAACAATGATTGTCTTGCTTTAAAAGCAGTGATACTTATGAAAGCTGATGTTCTATGCTCCTGCATCTCTCCTGACTGCAGTAAAGTTGTCTTACTGAACACAGATATTGCAATATTTCTCCCCATGGTGATTTAAGTTTCCTTAGCTTTTTCTTTGACTTCATTTTATGGCCAATAAATACCATCTGGACATGTAACATTACAGTTCTTTTGTTATTAGGAATCAATCACATTCTTTGTGGTCAGCTGAGATGCACAAGGACCAACAGTTCAGCTTGAACTTTGAAATAAATATACATTTAAAAAATAACCTCACGGATTGCAGTGAAGTAGAGCTTTTATAACTACAAAATAAAAGAATTTCTCAGAGATTCAGAATTCCATACAAAGTACCATACTGTGTTCTTTACAGAATGCATACAAGCTTTCAAGTTATGTTAGTGACTATTTCTGAACAATCAGTTCTTTCATAGTTAGATCACATGTGATCAATTTAAACATTTTTCCTTAAAATTACAGTTTCTTTTCCTTAAAATTGCAGTTTATAGTGCTATTTTACTGTTTCTGTTTTTGGGATTTAAAGTTTGCATAGCTCTGTTAAAGTGCTATTACTGCATGGAGAAATTGTTGTGTAGGATATTTTATACTAAAAATATGCTGCTTTGGGAATTCTCTTGCGCTATTGCACAATAGACGTTAAAAGTTTCTAAATAAAAATAAGAAAAACTAATGCAAAAGAATTCTTCAGTTATTTAGAAATATCAAATTTCAGAAAAAAAAGAGGTGAATTTCTGGGAAATTAATAGAACTTTGAGAAAAAAATTCAAAGGTGATTGTTTTATTTTTACACCTGACATTTTTCTATCTACACACACGCATATATGTATATAATATATTTAAAATAATTTGCAAAACCAAGGTATTTTTAGCTGGTGACTCTTATCACAAAGCAGTAGTTTTGATACCTCTGTTAGCAGTATTATGCACCAAGACCCTCTCTTTTAGCAGCTCTCTTTCACCTCTTTGAAGTAAACAAAGTTCAGGACAGGGGCTCAATACAGTCTTGTGTTGATATCCTGAATTCACTGAAGTCCGTGCCAGAATTCACTTTTGAATTCTCGTTTTCAGCTCCATCACATTAAAAAAATACAATTTATCTCATTCAGCTGTGGAATGGAGCAATGTAATGCTTCTACTTCCTAATCCTCAGTGCATATTACCCATAGCACAGGAAAAGTACATTTGGGGAAAATATCTTTATAACCTCTACTGTTTTTTTTTCCTTTTTGTCACCAGCTGAATGTGGTATGGTAATTCCTGACAGTGTGCAATGCTAATGAGACTATCCTTTCTTCTGGTTTGCTATATTTTTAAAATAGTTTAGTTTGGGGTTTTTTGGTTTCATTTTTTAGCTCCATTTCCTCACTTTTTTCCTTCACAATAATCTATTACTCTGCAGTTTTCTGATCTGGGAGATACCTAAAGAAAGCTGAAATATCTTTCCTTCACTTATCAAACAATCTGTATCTAGATTAATAAGTTTCCATGCTTTTTTTTCTTCCTATTCTCTCCCCCATCTCATTGGGAGCAGGGAAATGAGTGAGTGGCTTAGTTACTAGTCCATCAGCTCACCACAAGATCTTAGAAAAAAATGGTGCCCTGGGACACATTACTAAAGCTCAGAAAGTCTTAGGAATTATAATTGCACACACTTGTAGTAAAGCCTATAATTAGGTGATATGATGTCCCCAGAAAAATGGTCTTCAGCCCCCAAAGCTGACTTCTTGTGTTAATTGGTTCATATTAACATGTTTTATTAAAATAATATTTGGGCTTAAAAAGAGTCAAACTGGTTTATTTTTTGTGAAAGTTTTATAACACATTTTGAAATTACATCAGCTTCACAATTCAGAACTGATCAACTAGGTAGCTCTGTAGCTATTTCAATTCATAAATTCCCTTTAGCCCTTTTAAGTAACTTGACATTACTCATAATTTTAAGGCATTTTTGTTTGCTTTCATTTAAATTTGTTCTCTTCAAATTATTCAGACAGTTTAACATTTCTTGGTATGCCAACTCCATTTTCTTGACTACTGCTAGCAAAAGAAGTTTGATTAATGGCGTATGTCCACAAAGACTGCAGCTTTATGTAAACTAACTATTGCATTCTCTCAAATGTTTTTTCTCATTGTTAATATGTTAAATATTGGAGATGAGGTCTTATCAGAACAAATCAGATCTAAACTAGTTCTGAAAGTCCAGCTCTAATTCTGTGACGGTAAAATGACAGTTTTAAAAAAAAAAATACATCAGCATGGAATACTTTGACAATTCCCATAATCTGTCTAAAATCCTTAGTCGGTGTTTATATATCTGCTTTGCTGCAGAGGTATAGAGCTAAAGAGGCTATCAAGTCAGGCTAGCCTCTACTTTCTCTCTCCCAATTATATATGATAGCCTTTCTTTGTCGCACTCTGGAAAGGCAGACAGGGAACTGATTGAACCTGGTGCAATCAAAACAAGCCAGGTTGTCCTCAGGGGTTTAAACAGTTGAAACATACCAATTCAATTCATTTAGCTTAAGAAAGGCTAGCAAACAATTGCAGGAGCAGAGGCACAGAAATTTCCAGGAGGGCCAAAGTAACTGACACCCTGCTCCTTGACCAACATCATCGTGTAGGCAGGATAGTGCCCACATCAACCCAGCGACATGCAGGGCACGCTACTGCCATGTAAGGTCTGATTTTTTCAAACTGCATTACTCTTTGGTAGACCTAAGGCATAGCAAAACTCTTAAACACATCCAAAAAGCATTTTTGCTCTTGGCTTTTACTGTTGGGTGGACCTATGCGTTAAGTGTCTGCCCATTCTGGCAGAGCCATGACATCACCGATCATCCTGTATTTGTTATCCGTGACCAGGTGAATCACTGTGTGACTCACCAAGTGGATGAGAGGCTGGACATGACCCAGCCATGCGCACTCACAGCCCAGAGAGCCAAACGTGTCCTGGGCTGCATCCAAAGCAGCGTGGGCGGCAGGGTGAGGGAGGGGATTCTGCCCCTCTGCTCTGCTCTGGTGAGACCCCACCTGCAGTGCTGCATCCAGCTCTGGGGTCCCAGCACGGGAAGGACATGGACCTGCTGAAGCGAGTCCGCAGGAGGGCCACAAAAATGATCAGAGGGCTGTAGCACCTCTCCTGAGAGGAAAGGCTGAGAGAATCTGAATTGTTCAGCCTGGAAAAGAGAAGGCCTCAGGCTAACCTAATTGCAGCTGTCCAGTACCTGAAGAGAACTTACAGAAATGATGTGACAAGATTATTTACAATAACATGTGGTGACAGGAAGAGGAGGAATGGGTCAGTTCAAACTGACAGTGAGTAGATTTGGATTAGATATTAGAAAAAAGTCTTTACTCTGAGGGTGGCAATATATTGGAACAGGTTGCCCAAGAAAGTTGCAGATGCCCCATCCCTGGAGGTGTTCAAAGCCAGGCTAGATGAGGCTCTGACCAACCTGGTTTAATGAAGGTCCATGGCAGGGAGGTTGGAACTAGATGAACTTTCAAGGTCCCCTTCCAACCCAAACCATTCTATGATTCTATGATTCTGTTACTGTATGGGAATGGTAATTGCTCATCTTTCTTACTGCCTCAGTAAAGCTTAGTTTATGGTGTGTTTTGAGACTCCATTACTCTTGGAACCACACCAAAAAAGACTGAGAAGAGACACTCCCTCTCTAAGGATAGTGCCAAGCACAGAACAAGGGATGTGAACACACCACCACACATACTTCAAACTGGTCTAGGTCCCTTGCTGTTTCTAATCTGTGGACTACAATGGCCTGGATGTCCCATGAAAGCAAACAAGAGAGGTTATTTTCTACTTGGGAAACATCTTCAAAGTGGACTGGGAATACTACTATGGCAGGACAATCATCAAAATATACCTTCAGATAAATTCTCCTACCGAGCATTGGAGTTGAGCAATATTTACTGGTCATTTTTATATGCTTTTTGTTACAGTAACAATGAATTTTACATTGAAGATATCCCCAGACACTTAGTCAAAAAGGTAGTTATGGCACAGAACAGGCAATACCTAGACTTCTAGGAACCATACTACACTTCCTGGCTCAGCTGTCCCATCAAATAGCTGTATTATGGTTACTGAAAATAAAATATTTTCTTTGGAATCTTTAGTAATTCCCCTATGGGATGAACACTTCATCCCACTGGGATGAAATGTGTTCCACATTTACCTGTCTCAACTTTTCCATTCCCTTAAGAGTTGGTATATAGAGAATGTAGTGTCTCTGAGCAGTGGTGAATACTGTATGAGCCATATTGAACTCCAGGAAATTTAGATTTAGGATTAGAATTTCTCTACAACTGTTTTTGCTGAGCTTTTTTTAATATTTCATCTGTTCTACTGAATTAATAAATTTAGAAAACCCATTAGAGATTTAATAAGGCAGCACCAAATACCACCTGGACCTTTACTATCAGTATAAACTG
This sequence comes from Mohoua ochrocephala, assembly GCA_013398855.1. NCBI lineage: Eukaryota > Metazoa > Chordata > Aves > Passeriformes > Acanthizidae > Mohoua > Mohoua ochrocephala. The sequence goes on along the minus strand of VZTA01018025.1, from coordinate 26,813 downwards.
CATAGGATAGATGTAGAGCATTAACAGATTTATTATTTAAGGCTGACTTTATATTTCTTTTTCAATTGAAGACTCATATTGTTTTATCTGTCTTGGCAATCTAGTTACGGTAGAATGAGACTCATATTTCTTGAAATAGGGTGGTTTTAGCACTTTAGCGTTCAGTGGTATGTAGAGGAAAATATATTTTATATTGTCTTTTCAAAAAGCAATTGGAGTCTAGGAGAAAAATGTCAGTGTTTGAAACTCCTGGATGGAAAGCAAAATTCGGAACTCCAAAAATATGATATTCAAGCTCTTCTGCTTGAAATGTCACTGCTGGCCCTCTGTATCAAATGACAGACTGATATAAACCGTCACTGAAATAGAACTTAGAAAATGGCATGTAATACCCCAAACAATTACACTAATGCACTGTCTAGAGCCACTGCTGTCTTATTAGAAAGAGAATATCACAGAAATGGTGATTCAAGCTTTAATAACATTCTGGACAATTTCTGCTTTTGCTTATAATAAAATAAAATTTTGTGCCAAGAAGAAGTGAACTATGGCACACGCTGATACTGATATAAAAATAGAAGAAGCTGAAACAGTGTTTGAGCTGAGTAAATAGCCTATTAATTCAAGCTGCTATTTCAATAGGACAAGGTATCTCGGAAGACTGTTTGTACTTTGGTCCATACTCAGTTAGTCTTTTTTTTCCTGCTGTAATGATCTCTTTTTTTCTTTTTTTTTTTTTTTCTCTTTTTTCTTTTTTTCTCTTTTTTTTCTCTTTTTTTTCTCTTTTTTTTCTCCTCTTCTCTTCTCTTCTCTTCTCTTCTCTTCTCTTCTCTT
>VZTA01018025.1:0-25886 GCA_013398855.1 Mohoua ochrocephala | reverse complement strand
TCTCTTCTCTTCTCTTCTCTTCTCTTCTCTTCTCTTCTCTTCTCTTCTCTTCTCTTCTCTTTCTCTTTCTCTTTCTCTTTCTCTTTCTCTTTCTCTTTTTTTTTTCCATATTTTGAGGCCTTTGAGTATCAACAGATAAACCTGAACTTCCGGATGCATCTAAAAGTGAATACCTTGCCACAATAAGAAATAGCAACATATATGTGACACAGAGTGAAATGTATCCATCCAGTTATGTCTGATGCTTCTTTTAATATCATAATATAGAGATTTTTAAAATAAATACCCTTAATTTTGTTTCTCATTAATCTGGTTTGCAAGCCAACACAGACATAAGCTAAATGAATGAAAGGCATCTGAGATGCCTTATGTTATATCTATTGCACTGTGGTATATATAATGGAAATATGCAAAGGCTGGCAAACCTGATGTTCCTCTTACACTATCTGAATCCAAAATAGTGAGAAAGTTTATAGAAGCTTGTATGTCAAATATCAGCCTCTGTTAGGCAATCATTCTCCCTATAACTTAGCAAAACTGATATAATACTTTGTCATCCACAAATACTTATGAATAAGGAGGAGGTAAATTCTTTCCACTTTAGACTCAGAGATGCTCAGTAATATAAATATCTAAACTTAAACAATTGAATTGATTTCCTAATTGGTGAAAGTGTAAATGAAAAGTTACAGAGTGTGTGCAAGGGGTATTATTTTTTCCTAATTCACTAATCGAATTCTGAGTTGTAATGCTGTGACCATGGTTACAGTAATTTGTGATCTTTCATTTTTCATAAGACATCGCCTATTAATTTCTGATTGTCTGAATATAGAAAAACCAAGCAACCAAACAAAAAACCCCAATCCAAACCAACAACACAACTCAAAGTAGAGGAATCATCTGAAGTGATGCAGTGAGTAATACTCCAGCTATCAGCTGTTCACTGATTTTTTTATAGGTGAAAAGTAATATCCATATCTGCAAAATGCTTTCAGATTACATATGCTTATCTTGTTATGTTTATATTAGTTCCTCAAAGCTAAATTTCGCATAAGAGAAAATGTGTTTGTACTGCTGACAAACCTGATACTGTTAAATTTTACCTCATCAAGTAGTCAGTTTGAACTGTCTGAATGTGTTACTTTCAACTGTATACAGTTTTATACACATGTATTTTTCTATCTTTCTATTGTAGATAAAATAGATTGATTAAAATTTATAAATTTCATTTACATATGTGTGATTAAATTGACATTGATATATTCAAATCAGAAATTACTAGCCTCATCAAAACTGATATATGGCCCAAAAACAGTATGACTATCACCTTACGGAGCCTACCTAGTAAGCACAGACTCTTGGCCTGAGACAAGTTAGTGCTAGTGCTCTTTGGAGCACAATTAAATTACAGTACCAGGCAGGTCTTGCCCTTGATGATTTATTTGTTTGTAATACTGTTATACTAGAAAATTAAGACTTTTCCACAGAATGAGCCATTAAGCTGAAAACACCTTCTCCAATTTCTTTCAGTTTTACTTCTGCATGTGTTAAAGTCCACATGGGAGCATGAATGCATATTTTATTTTCAGTGTCAATTTCTAATGCAAATGTGCCTGATATTTTTAAATATTCTTTTCAAGTCCTTAGTTGTATAGAGAAATGTTAATATTGACCAGATTTTGCAATAGCATGGTCTGTAAGGTCCTGAGAATTATATAATTAAATTCTGCTGATAATTTCTCCTGGAAATTTAAAATGTGTACAGACATCCTGTTAAGACCAATACTATTTGCTATTTACACTGCAAATTCTCAACTATTGTGCTAAAACACAAAATCCTCCACTCAGAGGATCTGTGGAACACAAATATCTGAAACTTTTATCTCCCAGGGCAGATGTAGCAGTCTTGCCAAACATACATTGGAAGAAAATTACTAGTTTGAGGCATGAATAATAGGGATCAGTCATCAGTAATCAATGAGGACTTATGAGCGATGTAGAATTTGATTTCTGTGAGGAAACTCAGTACTTCCACATAATCCAGGCAATAACAAAAACTGGATATAAACTATCCATGAAGTTAGACATGTAAGTATTGAATAATTTGGTCGCTCTTAGAGAGCTTTTCTCAACATAGAATTTATCTGTTTCTCTGTTATGAATTGTCCTTAAGTCTGGCTTTGATGTATGACACTGATGTATATTTAGGAATACATATACTTACCTTGAGAGGATACCATGAAATTCCTTTTAAAAATTATTCTGCCTTTTGAGACACAGTTATTTTAGAGTTTTTATCATACAATGTGATTCATTTAATTTTTCTGGAGTAAAATGTCTGGCTACACTAATTAGGCTTTAAGTATGTGTAATGCAAAACATGACGTTTATTATCCATGAGATTATCGTGTTTATCACCTAGACATAGGTAAAGAGCTTATCTGAAAATAGCAGTATGAAACTACTTTAATATATTAGCAAAGCTTCTACTCAGCTACAAGACTCTAAATCTTATTACAAAACTATTTTCTATTCTTTGCAAAAGCTTATATGTTTGAGCAATGTATGGAATGAGCTATTCATTAATTGTGACTTATTGTCTGTTATTAACTCATCTGGCAAACTTTGTTGAACAAAGTATGATGTACGGTGGGGTACTACATTGTGTTCTACAAAAGCTTATTAAGAGGTAACTATGAGAGGTAATCTTTTTCATTTGATTCAGATATTTCTGCTTTTAACCTTGGACTAGGGGCAACTACAAGAGGTAGTTGAAATAGCTTTTTTGCAATTCTCTCTAAGTAGTAGAGTAATTACTTGAATATGATTTTTCAGTGACATAGTTCATGTTAGTCAAAGATAGATGTCCTATTTTAGGGCCTATAAGCCCACAAACTGTCCTTTTTGATGTAATCTGAACTGTTTGCTATACAGGAACACTTAGTCCTCAAAGTCTGATTTTTTTAATATCTCCACATGTATTTATGCTGAAAATAAAATAAATGAATAAATAAAGTACTATGGGAAGTATTTAGGGGTCAGGCTATTTCCCTTGCCCTGATCCTGTACTTGCCTAAGAACAAAGCTGACCTTGGGAGTTTAAATACTATAGAAACTAAGCTGAATTTGGGCTTCTCATCTGCTTTAATGTCAGAATGTTCTTTGTAGAACTTCCATTGTATTTATCATAATGTTTTTGTCGACCCAATATCCAAAGTAGAAGCCCATTGTCCCTGTAAAGTAGAAGCAAACTGTACAAGATACACTGAATTTTTGCTTTCCTTAAATCAAAAGTAACTACACTTCTCATCTGCTTTAATGTCAGAATGTTCTTTGTAGAACTTCCATTGTATTTATCATAATGTTTTTGTCGACCCAATATCCAAAGTAGAAGCCCATTGTCCCTGTAAAGTAGAAGCAAACTGTACAAGATACACTGAATTTTTGCTTTCCTTAAATCAAAAGTAACTACACTAAAAAAGAGTATCGGGTTAGTCTGTAATATTGACTATGTATTTTGTTTTTAGCTTGTTTGTTTTTAAAAGGGAAATACCTGTCCTTTTTAATTGGAAATAATAATACAGCAGGAATATCTGCTATTTGGTATAACTCTCTCATTCTCCTCTTTTCTACATGTCAGCTTTTACTTTTCCCTGACAAACAAACCAAACCAAACCAAACCCCCCAGCTTTATTTCTGTATTTTAAATAATACTATATAGTTTAATATCAAATCTTGATATCTTTGTAAACTAGAAACAGACATTAGCAAACCCATCTTAAAATGTAAAATACAATTTTGTTTGTTTTTTTTTCTACTAGGAGAACTTTTAAATACTATAGAATGTCACCATTTTGGGGGAAAATAACGCTAGCAGAGCTGGTAAAACAAACAAAAACCCAAATATACATGCAAAAGATTTCTGATTTTGTAGCAATGTTGCTATTCTTTCATTACTGTCATATGAAAAAATTTAGTTAAAAATCTACACCATAGTTACACTTATATAAGCAATACTGGCTTCTAATATGTATTCAAAGAAGGTTTCTCTGCCTCCAAAGTGTCACTTTTATGTCATCTGGCCTCCTTAGCAGTTGATCCAAAAAGCAAAGTTCATTTCAATTATTTCAGCATCCTTCAGCACCCTGTCAGTAAACAAGCAGTTTGAAGCATTCACTGCTATGAGCAAGATCCAGACTTGAGGGTAAAGACTGAACGAATGGTCACCAGTGGCTGGGGAAGACAAAAACCTGTACCCTTCATCCAAAGTGACATGGCTTATGGCTCCAGCATATAAAGTACTTGTTCCCTGCATTAGACTGAAACTCTTGCTCACGACACACTGTCATCACAAAATAATCAGAAAATAATCATGAGAAAGTGTTCTCTTATCTGTGTTCCCATTAAATTCAAGATAAAATCTCACCTTCATGCTACCAGATTATTTTATGCTTTTTGTAATTTCTAACTGTTAGGGTATCATAAAATTTATGTTCAGATACTATAAACCATTGTCCTAAGAGAAAGGTTTTCTTCTTTTCAAACTCAAAACAGACTATGCCCACCCAAAATGGTTGAAATCAGTCTTGAATTGATTATGCAGGACTACAGTCTAGTTGAGTGACCACTGAACTATGTTTGACTTTGACTATTTCCCCTGGCTCTGATCCTGATCCTGACTTGCCATTCCCCACTCCGGGTCCTCCTTCGTGTGGTCACTTCTTGCATCTGCCTTTTTATCACACAGTTCTTCTGACTCACCTTCCCTTGTTGGGCAGCCTAATTGTTGCTCCCTAATACTTGCAAACTAATCTCTGAGCTGGGGAAAACTTTTGTCTTGAAGTACAGGGTTATGATCTTGCTTTTTGCCCTGATCCCTCCTTATGCTCACTGCAGCCAATGTTGCTACCAACCTATTATCCCAGAAATTCTATTCAAGATTAAAATGTGCAAACATGTGAATGAGAGTACATGAAACAACATGCTTTCCCTCCCTCCTTTAGCTGAAAAAAATGTTTAGAAAATACTTTAAAATACTTAAAGGAGGGTTGTATTCTTTAATGATGGCATCTCTTCTCATGCTAAAGAACACTTATTCACAAGTAGTGCTTCAGGGTAAAGAAAGCTGAATGAAATTCCAGGTTACTTCAGTGAATAAATAACATGGATAAATGTGAGCAGTTGTTTACTTTCATGGATTAGGTAGCATGACAGCATACAAAATGTGATGTACTTGTGCTATGGTTTTCTACAGGAAAAAAGTATCATATTTACTGTTGTAACTAGTGGCTATGTAGAAAATATAAGCATTTACAAAGTTAAATGTGATGCTTAGCTGCTTTAAAAAATATAAAACAATATTAAAAAATGTTTTCTATATTACCTTCCATTGCTTTTTTAAGATACCCAAACAGCTTATTTGCTTCCTTAACCAATGGCTGCCCAAAGTGTGCACAAACAATTAAAAAAGGATTCTGGATGGCTTAAAATTTTAAAGCATGCTACTAAATTATTTTAATGACTTTATTCATCTGAATGTTATTTGGGAACTACATCTGTGCTTTACCTAGAATTATGGATATTGCTGGGAATGAAAACTCAAGGCAGAGTCAACCATTAAAAATTCCATGACTATGAAGGGTTGGAATGTCTTCTGAAAGATGACAATTCCTGACAAGAAAGAGTTGAAAACTTAGTCTCCTCAACAGAAAGTAAACAATAAACTAACTTCCCCTAATATTTCTGTGACAAATCATGTCAATATTCAACTGTCTGTGTGCCATATCTCTTCTCTCATCATCCAGAACCTGTACTTCCTGCAATACTTTATGGCAGGACTATGTTCAGTTAAATCTGTGGGGTTTTAGAGGTAACTCTCCTTCCTCTTCTGTAACCACCCCACACTAGCTCTTCTCCCCTCTGCATTTTCCTGAATTGATAATAGAATTCAATTTTAAATAGAATGAGTATTCTTTTTTTAAGTTAGTAGAGCATTGAAGTAAAATTGCTATCAAATTTCTGAGAGATTAGAAGGAACATCTGTATAGGGGATTGATAATGGAGAGCTGACTTACACTTTTTCTAACTAGGATGTATTCACAATATTAATTTACACAAACCCTTGGGAAGCAAATGAAGGAGAGCATGGGACATATAATGCATGTGTGACCCAAGTCACTAAACCCCACCTACAACATGTGATTGCTCAATCACATTGGGACAGGCCAAAAGATATAGAATAAAAGGGATGCATGAGGGCAGAAAGGACTGAAGGGGGAAAACATCCTTGTCTGTTCAGGATTAGTCAACAGACTGTGTCTCTCCTCCTCTCCCGAAGGAACGCCTTTAGGTGAGTTTTACACCTCCAGCTACCTTGGAGCACACCCAGGAATATTCATTTAAACACACACAGTGTTAGTAGAACCTCTCTTGCTATGCTTTCTGTCACAACACATATTAACACTCTGTAGTTAGTGCATTTATCCTAGCAATCCTGAACCTGCTTTCCTGTGGCTGCAATAAACCACAGTATCCATGAGTCTGGATTGTGCAAAGTCCTTACTGAATGTGACCAGACCTATAGCGCTGGATTGGTAAAGTGCTCTACTTTTGCATCTGTGCTTGTGCAAGTTCTTCTGACCTCCACCAGGCTTCTAGAGCTAAATTGGCTTTAATCAGAAATTAAGATCAGCCACGCCCAGCCCATCTGATCTCTCAGGACCAGCTGCACCTCAAGAGCATTTATTTTCTTCTAAATTCCCATGTCCTTAATGCAACAACAATGAAGAGAGTCAAGCAGTGAAACAGGCTCCTGGGAGAGGATATGCAGTTTCTATCCCTGCAGATTTTCAAAATCCAGCTAAATGAAGCCCCGAGCTGTCTGTGTGACCTCAGAGCTAAGTCTGTTAGGAGCAGGAGGTTGGATTAGAGACCTCCTGAGGTCTTCACAGCTGAATTGTTTTATGGTTCTGATTCTGTGATGTTTCCTTATTTTGATGCCTCAAATCAACTAGAATAGAACACAATTGAAATTAGTGAATGATTATTATCTCAGATGGGTATGCACAAAGCTTTTTACAGGTAGCAAAAGAGAACAAAGTATTTTAATCTTATTATTTGCTTCCTTGGCAGAAGCAGCTAATTTTTTTTTAATACTTTTTAGTAGATTTGATCAGAATTATTTGTAAAAAGTGATGCAGAGTTCTTGGTGCTGGAAAGATTTAAGTGTTTTATGAAAATGTGTTATTTTCATTGCTTGAGCTCTTCTCTATATGATTTGAACTCAGCAGAACAAAATGCAGATTAGATTAAAGGTTATGATCCTAAGAACAACTGCAAAATTAATTAAGCACAGACTACCCCAGATGAAAATGCTGAATGGCAGAAAAGGGAATAGGAAAAAATTGTTTTCTCTCAGTGAAAGAGGTTATTATTTCATTTCTGACAGATTGTAGATTTTTATAGAAGGATAAGAAGTGATACCTAAACCAGTCAATAGTTTGCTGTTGTTTTCTTGGGGTTTTTTTGGGATGTTATTTATTTATTTACTTGTTTATTTATTTATTTTATTTCAAGAAAGAACTTGAATTCATTTTCCTTTTTTTGTGATATCATGGAATTGGGGCCATCATCACTATTATCATCACCTGAAAAATATCAGTGGGAATAAACACTGAAACCAATTCTAGTATTGCTAACTGGAGCAAAGAAAATGTCAGCCTTTTGCAATCTATTGGAACTTGGTGAACGTACATATACCACAAGATGGAAGATCACTGTATTTCTCTAATTTCCAACACTGGAAACACACAGAATGTGGATTTGACTGCGGATGACGGGTAAAAAAAACATTTCAAATTAGTAGATGTTTTACACTCTATTTGGATTTATGGCAGGTTCCTTAAAAAAGAAATAAACAAACAATGAAAAAGCTTATCGTGTTGTAAATACTGTAAGTAAGTGTAAGCGTAACAAAAGAACACAAAGCCATTTAGGTCAATGTCTCAATTTGCATTTGACATCGGCAAGGCTGGTATTACCCCTTTACCACTTCAAGTCTAGTTTAAAGCTCTATCAAAGACCCTATTTCCCTTTTGAGAAAGGTGAATCCAATTGGATGCCAGCAGCCCTGGTACCATCCCATTACTGAAAAAACCCAAAACTGTGCTGGTGACACCAGCCATGGAGTCATTAACAGACTGAGTTAATCTGTTTCTTCATATGTCACTGCCCACGAGTGGACAGATAGAGAAAAAACTTACCTGTTCTCCAGATTCCCTTACCAACCATCCCAAGGCACTAAAGCCTCTTTTGATTGCCCTTGAGCTACACATTACAACTTCATAACCGCCCGCGTGGAAGAGCAATAATGGGAAATAGTGTGGAGACCAAACCGGGCTAGGAAGTTTCCTAGTGATGTCCTAAACCTGGGCCACAGGGAGGCATTAACCTTGGTAATTTTCTTCTATAGGAGACAATTTGCATTTGGTAATTTATCAGCAGGATTAATCCAAGTGATAAAGTAGGCAAGCATGTCTGTATGGATATCTATGAATTCAGAGTCATAGACACATAGTTTGAAGCTTTATCTTGCCTTAAGTACTGCAGAAATTTCATCATCACTTTATGCACTTTGGATTTATTTCTATTATTATTGTTATTATTATTTCACCTACACATTTTTACATGCATTTCATCTGTTCTACCACCTTTCACCTTTGATAACTATATAAAGCTAACAAAATTAGCAGCTTAGCTACCATAACATCTCCCTATGCGCAGTAAAGAATTTTGCCTGAGTTATCCTGGTTTTCCACAGTTTGTATTCATAGATGACTTTCAAAATTCTCTCAGGCTTTTTAATCATATCTGTTCATTTATTTTCTATATATACATAAGAGTATGCTTAAGATTTGATCTTTTGTCTATGGTTAGGGATGAGTGACCAATACAATGTCTTGAGAATAAAAAGTGTCGCGCTGACTTTAATCTAATACAGGATGATGAATGACCACACAGCACTGTCTATTCAGTAGAAAGATGTGCAAGACGGTTTAGTAGCTACCTTATAATGGAAGGACAATATGGATCCTCTTATCTGTATGTAGCATAAAACCCCCAATAATTTACTGGTTCAAATGCACGTTAAATTGAAAATTCTGGTTCAAAATTTTGAGACATTTAGGATTAATGTAGAAATGTCCAAACATTCAAAAAATAAGCCTAGGTTTATACTAAAAATATTTGACTGTTATCTCTGATACTTTTGTTTGTAAATGAAGTGAGTTTGATAAAGAATGTAAATGAAATAAATTGTACAGAGAAAATTTTTTGCTTGTTTGAATGGCTGCTATGTATTGACTATGAAACAAACCACAACTATCAGCTAAAAACTACTTTTGATACAAATCACATCCACAGTAAGAAGCAAAAAATCTAGAGTGAACAGAAGCTCTGAATTTGAAAATAGTTTATTTATGTGGAAGAAAAAATTACAGGGATAGTCAGGATATGGACATAAGTACCCATATTTGGTAGAGTCATATTTGAATTCATTAACTCCCATACTGCAACTGAGAAAACAAATCAAACATGTCCGAAAAAAGAAAAAAGAGTGAATATAAAGAAAAAAGATCTTTATCCTTATCACTGAGTAGAATCAATTTTGTTGTTGCTCAGGAGTAACTCTTATTAATGCAGAATTTGGGTTGCCCTCTTGCTCATTTTTTTCCTACCTTTTACTGTTAGATATTAAATCTTGCACATGGAGCATCAACAATGCTATCAAAAATATATTTGAGAAGAAAAATTCTGGCATCGAATTCCTCTTATTTACACATTACAACATTACAACTTAAAGTGTTGTCAGTTAATTTTACTGCATAACTTCAGAACAGGACTTCTTAGCTTGTAGGTGAAAATCCTTGATATAGGTGCCTGCTTAGGGATCCAAATAGATCTTAGCTTCACAAGTGGCAAGGTACTCCCACAGCTTATATTCCACAACTTTTATTAGGAGCAATAGTAAATTTTACATTCCCTAATCGGTACTTCTGTGTTAAGGAAATTTTATTTCTAGAAAGAGGTAGCTAGCTCCTGATTAAACCCTGAAGCAAGAAAGTTTGTGGGGGGTTTTTTTGTGTGTTACATAACTGTAGATTTTATTATCTGTCAGATATTATCTGTTATAAAAATCTAGTCCTCTGAGTTCTGCTAGGCTTTTGGCACCTTTAGTAGCATAGTAATAAATCAGAAGATGCATTTGCCAAAAGAATGAAACTTGAGGAATCAAAAGACATCTGTATTAGAGTGCCTTTACACAATTCTAGAAGAATGAGAGACAAGCAAAGAAAACTGGAAAAAAAAGATTGCTAAATGGTGGTGGTTGTGATCTTGTAGGCTTAACTGAAACCTGGTGAGAACATTCTTATAACTGAGATGTCAATACAGATTAGTACAATTTATATAAAATAAGGGTGGAAAGGTATCGTTATAAAGCAAATAAAAAATATTTACAATCCCAGCAAACTACAGGTTAGTAGTGATTAATACCAGGGTAAACATTATGAACTGGGATACAAAGATGGGAAGGAAAAAGAAATGAAAGTGTGTGATTGATATAGATGGTAAGGTTGAGAAGAGAAAGAAAACAAGGTCAGTTCAAACTAACTTCTGCGTGCTCAGAAATATTTTTGATACTTAAATACATATTTTTTTGGGCACTATAGAAACCTATGAAATTTAAAGGAAACTATAATACTGCCTTTGTATTAAAAATAAAACAAATCTTGTATCTACTTCTTTTAGAAGGAGACTAAACTTAATATGTGACCATCATTCCCATATCTGAAACTTCCTAATGAATATTAGAATTACCGGTACCATTAAGAATTCAGGTTTTAATTAAGGCATATAAAACAGAAAGTCTGTTAGGAAATAATATTCAAATCCACCGGAGTGGAATATGATACAATTAAGATATAAGAAACAGTACGTGCTTCCAATGAAGGATATAAGGAACAGAGGTTGCTTAAAGTGATTCCAAAAATGGATTCTACTCAGTTAACTTTGTTCTCACATTTCCAGTTTTGGAAATGCATTCTGAGCAGGTTGCTACAAAATGAGAGGCAAATCCCCCAAAGAACAGAAAAGCCCTCAAAAAAGTTGAAGAAAGGAAATCTTGTTAATCTTGAACATTTAATATCTAGTTTGTATTCCTAAAATACAATAGTTTTACTCTTTAAAATTAAGTGCCTTCGATGATGCAGAGAATGAGAAAAGTTGCAGTTCCTCTGGCTAAATCTATTTCTTTGCATGATCCAGCTAAAACTAATAGCAATAACTACAAAGAAAGAAAAAAAAATTTATTCACTTGCCCTTTTTCTAGAAATGTTTTTTTTTGTCTAGTGAGATGTCTTTTTCAAGGTATGTGGAAGACAGCTGACTTTTAGTAATTTTAAAGTTTTTTCAGTAGGAACATGATGTATCACTTAAACCTCAGTAAAAATACCCTGAACTTTGATGTATGACTAAATACTTTTCCCCATGATCTTCCAGCAGCAAAAAAATGAGTTTTGTGCTTGCTATTTCCTCTATCTTTATGCAAGTTCGTGTCTGCTGTTATATTCTGAACAATTGTCATTATACATTATATGGTCATAAACACTGCAAATTAGTTGACATAATTTAGGTAACACACTCAAAATTGTGCCATAGAAATAGGTTATGATTTAAACTGGAAAGCAATAAGAAATTTTTAGGTGTTTCAGTAGACATAACAAATAGTAATATTATAAATAAAAAGGTTTAAATGTAAAGCTATTAAAAAAATAAAAAATCTAGGTATGCTGATATTGTCTGGAAAAGGTTACAGGTAAATAAATATGATTTCTTTAAAATAGATTTCTTTTTAAAATTATATATTTCAAAATAAAGCAGTGTATTAATTTCCTTACAACTTTGCTCATATTTACAATTCCACAATTTAAACAGTTGTTGTGTCTGAAATAACGAACTATTTCAGAACTCAGAGTATTATTTCAGTATGAGGTTCAAAAATATAGCTCAATTAAGTATGGTTATTAAGCAAGAAATTAAAAATAATCTTAGAGTGGTCTAAAGAAAGTCAACTGTATTTCGCTGATAATAATGTTTTCGTAAGAAGAACCAAAAAATACCCAGAAACACTTTGGATTAACTTCAACTTTTGAGAGAAATCACTAAGAGGCTGCTAATTGAAATGATTGAAAGATTATGGTAGCATTTAGCAGCCAACCTATCTGAAAGCATTTAAAAATCTCACCTAATCTTTAAATAAAGGGCTAAAAAGCACCTGCAATGGTTGAGTTTGACAAGTCAAAATCTTGTCCTACTTGTCATTTTTGAATACTCCCTCCTTTTTTTGAAAATCTGTGAGTCTCTTATCCATTTTTACACAGAGTTAATGTTCTGTGGGTTTTTTGGATATATTTATTTGTTGATTACTGTCTTCCATTCTCTCTACAACCCAGTCATAAATTAAATACAAAATATAACAAATGAACTTGTAGTTTTCTACATACTAGTTGGTTATATGATGTAAATGTGCTTTTACTTGCATGCAATTTCTCTTTTGTTCTTATTTTTTTTTTCAAATAATATGAATATACACTTCAGGACAGGAAAGGTAATTAATTTAAGGATTAGTACATATGAAGAATTTTATTTCATGATGGTGAGTATGAAAATTATTTCTTTTCTCTATAAAGACAAGTGACTTTTTGAACGGAACTCAGAATCAAAAGAGGAAGCTTGGAACAATTTACTGAACCTATTTCAAGTCAGTTTGCCTGTTGCTAACTGGAGAAACACAGACCCTCGGAAGATCCAGAGAAATACTTCTAAACAAACATTTGTAAATGTGAATTTTAATGGTAACAGGAATAATTTTTTAATAAGCCAGGGAAATATGGGATGTGGTTGATTGTGTCCTATACTTATATCTCACCTTCTGTCCCAACAAGATTCCTTTTGCATTATCAGGCTTTTTAAATTTTCACAATTATTTGACAGCCACTGGAAGATGTGATCCATGCATAGATCTGAAAAATGACTGAAATTGATATGTCCTGGTTCATTGCCACAGGCTTGAATTTGAAAAACACTATTTTCACTGGAATTTATTTTCTATTTAGTCCGTTTTCTATTCAAGTCTACTGCTAAATATAAAAAAAAAAAGAGATTTATTTTCCTCAGTTTATGAAAATAAACCCTTCATTGTGCTGAATATCTGTATATTTGAGCTTGACCACAGCATATCATTAGGCCTCTTCTGATTTACGTGAAGTTTGATTGTGTTTAATTATTAATTGAAAATGTTCACTGTTAATAGAATTAATAGGGCTCTTGATGCTAAAAAAACCCACAACAACTTTAGAAAGGCTGCTATTCCATTGATCTTCTTGCCTCTGGATTATTTGAGTGACAAGTAAAACTCTCACTGAATGATAAAATCATTTCTACAGACATAAAATATTTTCTTAAGTATATTGCAATCAGAGGAAAATGTCAAACATTACTTGTCATCCACCCTATGAATTATTAAATGCTTTCTTCCTCCCTGCAAATAGATGGCAGGCAGCCATTCTGCATGGCAGGAGTCTTTAAAATGGCAGGTGAAAAGGGCTCTGGTAGAGGAAAATAATGCTTCATAAAAGTCTGTTTGTACTGGAAATCCTTGGCAGAAATATTAACAGGGTAACTGCTGAGGGATTAGATAAGTAAGAAAAATTAAACCATATTGTCAGAGTATTTGGGGGTAGAGTGGAAAGAGGAGTATTTTATGGGCTGTGGTAGCTAAAGGAAAATATTAGAAGCATGGAACTGAGCCCTTATGGTCTGTAATTTTCAGATTACATGGTGACTTTAGCCTATTGCAGTATCCACTCTAGGCAAAGCCTATAGTGCCAAACAATTTGGCTCAGTAGAAACAGCCCAGAGGATTGAAATGATTGCTTCTAAGCTACTTATATCGGCACAATTTTTCATTTAGTGTTTTTATTGTCACACTAGGTATAGTCTAATTGGTAGGACTGAACATCCCTCAAACACTTGGCCAAAGATGTTGAAAAATCCAGTCATTGATTCAAAGGTCACTTTTCTCCATTAAGGTGAGCAGCACATTTTAGAGAAGAGTTTGCTGTTCCATTTCCTCTAAAAGGAGTTGATTTATATGCATCAAAACTTTTCCATGAATGGAACATGGTTAGTGGGAATAATCAGTGGATAGAATACAAAATTGGTCCAAAATATTTAGACATATCCCAAGGCTTCTTCTAAATCAGTGATGTAATGAAACAAAAAATAGTATAAAATAATATATCACTTTCCTTGTATGACCCTATTTCATTCAACTCTCTCCAGGAGGACTACAAAGAGATGTTGTACCCTTCCTCTCTTACCATTTTTAGCTCCTTTCTTCTATCAAATTTCCTTCACTAAAAAATTTCAGCTGTAGAGGATAGTGATTAAATGACCACCTACAATGGTCTGTCTTGGTTTAGGATGACATTAGAATTCCCCAGCAGAACTGATCAATTACTTAAAATTACTAACCATTTTTTGAGGGTGATACTTCTGAAAATAAATCAGATGATTATTTACACTGCTGCTACATGATAGAGAACTATGTTCCATTTTGTAAGGTTTAATATATGCAATACCATGCTTTTGCCTGTATTATGTGAAATATTTTAGATCATATTTCTTTTCTCTTAAAGAATACATTGCAATAACTCAACAAATCTGAGCTACAATTTACTCCTGAAATCGGTGAGATTTAAAAAACTGGAGTTCTTTGTGCTGCTGATTAATAAAGATGCATTAGTGATGAAAAAATGTATTAAGTGGTGTAAAGATAGAGTTCAATTATTTCATTTACAGACTATATGATAGCACTTGAGTCTCATACCATGTAAGTGTAGTGATGCACACAGAGATAAGCAATTTGGAATAATCACACTGATTTTTTTTTTAAAGTGCTCCAAGTTTTCCATAAAACAGTTCAAAAAAAAAACCACTGCATGCTAGGTTATTGGAGAAAATAAGCAGTGCAGCTAGTAGAAAAAAAGAAGAATAGGAACAAGAAAGCTCTGGAGTCAAGATTAAGACAAGCAGATCACTTACCAGTTGCTGTAGCGAGCAAAACAGGCAACATGCAGAAATTAACACTCTTTTTTGCAAATTAAAATAAATATTTAATTACTAATTTGAATAGAGGAGGGGGAAAAAAACAAACCAAAAAACCTAAAAACCACAAGAAAAAAGAAAAAGTATTGACACCTTTCATCCCCTTTTGCACTTAACTAGTTTGATATATAACACAAAAGCCTCAACTTCACTCCAAGCACCTGTCCTCTGCACCCTGTTATCATCATGGATTGCGCTCAGTTGATTCGGTAACTTCAGTGAGCCAACAGATGGCACTGGGCTGGTTGGTGGGGGTTGCAATCAGGATGTAGCAGCTTTTCTTGACATCTTCTTCCTTCCCATTCTTTTCCTATGCTCCAACACGTGTGCTCCATGGGATTGGGGTACACCACTCCTGTGGTGTACTCCCTTTTGGGTGCTCCAGTGTGGTCTCACCCATGAGCAGCCGTGCCTTTGGAAGGTACGCCTACCCTGCCATGCAACCACCTTCTGCCCCTCTATCTTTGTGTTCCCCTTCTTGGTTTTGTTTCCTCTTCCTTTCTATCCAGGATTTTCTGACCTTTCTTAAATATATTTTACAAAGGCCCCACCAAGTCCACTGGGGTTGGGTCCATTGCAGACCCTGCTGGAACTGACAATGTCTTGGAAAAGAAAAACCCTGACCTCTTCCCCAGGATTTTACTCCTGCTGCCCCCAGGTGCAAAGGCATTTCCTTATGAACTCAATACACCTTTCAACCTGATAACCTTTGACCATGAAAAGACTACCTTGATAGATGAGGGAACAGCATTGAATATTGTCCACCTTGAGTTAAGAAAGGCTTCTGACATGGTCTTCCGTAAGATCCTCATGGAGAAGCTGATGAAAGAGTGACTGGATGAGCACAATTTCATGGTGGATTGAAAACTTGCTGAACAGCTGTGCCCAGAGAGTGGTGATCTGTAGCAAGAAGTTTAGTTGGAGACCACTAATCAAGTGGTGTACCCCAAGGGTAAATCCTGTTTTAAATCTTCGTTATTCAGTTGGATGATGGGGCAAAGTGAACCCGCAACTGGTTTGCTAATGACACAAAACCGCAGATGAGTGCCTCATACATGAGAGGGTCTCGTGACTGTCCAGAGGAACTTCAGGCTGAAGAAGTGGGCTAACAGGAATCTTACAAAGTTCAACATGGGAAAATGCAAAGTCCTGCACCCAGGAAGGACCAGCCCCCATGCATGTGTATCTGTTGGGGACCACTAGCTGGAAAGTAAATTTGTACTTCAAAGTCCTGATGGGCAGTAGGCTGAACAAGACCAGTGTTTTGCCCTTGACAAAAAGGCCAATGTTATGCTGGGGTGCATCAGGCAAAGTACTGGCATCAGTCAAGGGAGATGATCCTTCCATTCTGCTCAGCTCTGGTGAGGTGACAGTGTCCAGTTCAGGGCCCCTCAGTACAAGAGAGGCATGGACATACTGCAGAGTGCAACAAAGGGACACAAAGATGATTAAAGAACATCATCTCTCCTACGAAGAAAGGCTGAGTGCTCTAGGACAGTTCAGCCTGGAGAAGAGAAGGCTCATGAGGAGATCTTATCAATGTATATAAATACATGAAGGGAGGATGAAGCCAGTAGTTCCCACTAACAGAACAAAAGGCAATGGGCACAAACTGAAACACACAAGTTTCTTAAGGAGCATCAGGAAACTTTTTTTTTACTGTGATAATGTCTGAGCCCTGGCACAGACAGCCCGGAGTCTGGAAGTCTCCATCCTTGGAGATATTCAAAGGCCATTTGGACACGGTCCTGGGTACTGGGCTTCAGATGCTTGAGCAGGCAGTGGGATCAGATGACCTCCAGCGGTCCTTTGTAACATCAGCCATTTTGTGAGTCTCTGAATCTGTTTTCAAGTGTGTCTGGAAGATGGAAAATTCGGCCAACATTTATATCCAGGTTCATAGGTTAAAATTGTTTTCTGATGGCTGGCATCTTATAAAACCGAACTATTTATTTGACATTTGGAATAGGAGGGGATTGGGTGCTTGGGATTTGTTAAAACGTAACTTGGAGTGACATAAATGAAAATTGGCATGGGAAGCAGGTGATTTTTTTGGATCCTATATAGAAGGCTAAACAATCACTTGCTGGCCTTTAGATTTTCACAATCATGTGACAGACGGAAAAGTTAAAAGCTTTACCAATGGGAGCAAGAATTCAGGATTACCTGACTGTTCCCATTTCATTTATTTGTTGACATTTACCATGCTCATGTCAGAATCTTCTGATTATGTTTGAGAAAGAGGCCCTTTTTTTAATACAATAGTATATAACCAGAAACAGAGCTAGAAAATGTTTTGGTTTTTTTTATTTTTTTTAATGAGGTTCATGATCCCTGGTCACAGCAAATGACCTTGGAATCTGAAAACATCATCCAGCCATGCAAGCAATATTGGATTTGTGTCACAAGCATAAAATATTTAAAGAAAAATAATAGAAGATCACAGGCAATTCCAGCACGGTGTGTGTGGACAGTTTGGCAGCTCTTAAATTTACAGCACCGTGGTTCTGTCTGTGTGGGCATAAACCAATCAAGTTGTTCTACTGCAGGTGTCATAATGGCTTTACAGGGTGTTTAAAAAGGAATATGCAACAAGGACACATTTTCCCTAAGGAAAGCCATAAATAAGAAGAAAACAGGGTTTTTTTGAAGTAAGAGTAAAATGCATTTAGCCTGTCAAAACACATTTACTTCTCTATATTTCATTTTTTTCGTTGTGCTATATAGTCACTGTTTGTTGAATGATTTGGATGTTTTTTTCCTTGAATACCCTTGCCTAATAGGCCATTAGATGTATTTATTACTCTTCAGAAGCCAAGTTGCTTCTGAAAGTCTGCATAATCTGAATTTGTTTTGAGTTGTGTGTATGCGAGCTTCTAGTGTTATTAGTCAGGCAGGTTCAAAATTATATGGGTTTTTTGTGCTGTTTAAATTACATAGTCATTAAACTGATGTTTTCACAATCATGTCTTCACAAAACAAGCTAACCAAGCAATAAAAAAGGTACAGTCACAGTATAAATGATAAGTTTAAATAGTGAGAAGAGGACAGGGCAAACCTAAGGTGGTTAAAGAACTCAGGTCACACGTGTTGAACTTAATTTCCCGTGGGCCAAGTGCATAGTAGATGGATAACCTAAAATAAACAAGTTCTAAAGTACCCATCTACCCCATCCCTGGACACGTTCAAAGCCAGGTTGGATTGGCTCTGAGCAAGCTGTCTACAGAAAGTGTCTCTGTCTACAGAAGGGCGATTGGAACAAGATGATCTTTAAGGTCTCTTCCAACCCAGCCATTCTAGGATTCCATGATGATTCCATGATTACATTTGCAGAGAGGTAACACTGATAGCAATAACACTGAAGTCATAATTTCCTGCACTGGAGAGGACAAAGAAAGAAGCTCTTTGACATCGATATCTTTTCCTCTCACTGACGTTCCACACTGTCAGTATTGAAATAATGCAGAGAAAAAGGAACTGTCTTTCAAATTTAGTGTAAATAGCATAAAACATTATTCTTTCACTTCCAAATACTTTAAATATTTTTAAAAGCCCTTGTGCATTTTTTTTTCTTGCATCTAAATCTTCATCTTTTCCTTTAATAACATTTTTTCAGTCATATTACTCAGTCTGTCTCAGTGTGCATTTCAGCCTTTCTGCCAGAAATTCTTTTCATCTCTCTCAGAATTCACTCAGTCAGGCATCTTGGTGGCTAATTTGACTCATCCAATCCTTATATGTAATGTCCCTCTCTTAGATAAAGCTTTTGAGACTTACTGGACTCAGTTTCTTTCCAGATATGTAAAAGTAAATGTTGCTATTTTCCTTGGAGAAAAAATGAGAGACATCAACAAGCAAATAGATCCCAGTGGTGCTTTCTTTTTTGCTTTTTTAATTTGCCCTTCATCCTCACTACTTCCTTGGGGTTAACTCAGATAGGGTAAAATTGAGTATATAAATCAACTATGAAATAATTATGGAAATCAACACATGAGTTCCAGGTTATTCATTGGGGTACTCCTAAAGATATTAATAGCCTAATAGTCCTCAGAATAAAAGATTTGTGTTCCAAAGACACTTAATATCCATGTGATTTTTGACCAGCCTGTCTGAGTTTACTGCACTGTTTCTGAATGAAGGTAATACATACATATAAACAAATGTTGCCTGGAATAGCTGTCATGTGTCCAGAGAGGCTATTTTTTTTTTTATTTTTATTTTTTTTCCTCTCTCTTCTCTTTTTTTATTCTACCATGACTTAATTTTTTTCAAATTAAGTAGCTTAAACATAAACTGTGCACAATTTTCTTATGGTTGATGATAAAAGCCAGGTGTACCTCTTCACTGCTAAGTGTCTCGGGAGATCATGTTCTTTGATATAACACTCCCTTTGGCACACCAGGAAGTTTGCAATTTTTTTCTCAGTGGGAGGAGGAGAAACAAACTGTAGCCTCATATGGGAACTCCTTGACAGGTGGAAGATGTAAGTTTGGCTAGGGTTTGGCTATGAGGGTCCTAGTTAGGATTAAGATTTTCCACTACTTGAATGACTGCTGCAACCTGTTTTTTATCTCTTACTGGAAGTTTCTTCTCCCCAAAGTGAACTTGAAAACAACATGTGCATTCTGCTGTGGAGCTTTTGTATTGTCAGCTAGTCCTAAGAGTACTCTCAAAACACCAACCACAGCGGACTGGCAAATGGAAATAGTTTCTATTTTATAATTAGGCTTGTCCAAGAAAAAGAGATTTTCTTATGCAGTGACAGGTTTAGAAATGTTCATAAGCAAAGGCTTAAAAGCATTCTCCCATCATATGAGGTGCTTAGATTCTGAATCATGACTTTGTTAAAACACAGATCAAATGTCTACCATCTACTTAATTTCTGCTTTATCTTCTGATGCAGGTCTTTTGGGTAGCCTATATCCCCTTCTTCTTTGTGATGTGTGTAAAAAGACAAAAATATCTGGATATTTCAAAGCAGTTTGAATTTAACAATTACAGGTCTCAATTGCAATTTTTCATAAGAACTGTTATAAAAAAAAAAAGCCCATTATACCACATAATCATTAGTAGACATTAGTATTAGGCTTCTGTAGGAAATATAAAAATCTAATGTACTATTCTCTCCATTTCTTCACTTTTTTTTCCCCTGTTTTATGTAGAGAGAGAAGGAAATATATACCTGAGTTTTGGCTGGGTTACGTTTTTCCTTCTTTTCCTTTTGCTTTTTCTTTAATTTTTGCCTTTTAAAAAAAAAAAAAATTACAAAGTAAAGGTAAGTCCCATTTTTATGCATGGAGTTGAAAAAGTGTGGGCGCAGACAATTTTCTTAGTATGTTTCAGGCTATGCTCTTGCATAGCATTAAATAAAGGTAAAGTTATGAACAAATGAGCAAAAATTAGCCTGCACAGTGTCACAGAGGTCCAACTGAGTGAGCACCAGGCAATTTGTCCTACTATTACTCACACCTCATCTACAAATGTGAACACTCTCGATGATTCAGCAGCCCTTAATAAAAGCCCTGTCTACTGTGTCACTCCAAAGGGAACCGCGCAATCAATGGAAAAGAAAAGTGATGAAGGACTGGATTATTTGACTGCTGAACATAACCAAATGACTTTTTGCTTTGCACATTTAGACCCTTGCTACAGCAGGGTAGCAGTGGAAAACAAGAGAGATTGACCATGAGACCAGATCATGGTCTATCAGTGTTGGGGCATACATAGAAACTAATTTCTTGTAAACTTTTCACTCCCGTTTCAGAGAAGAATCACAGATTTCTGGACTTTTATAAAGAAAATACACTAATTTTAATTTTCATCTCCATGTCCAAAAAAAACCTATGAGTGCAAGCTGAGGAGACTGTCAATTTCTTCTCACATATTTAATGTAATTTGTTTAAATGGATTAAAGTTGTGATATCTGAAAGAAGTAATGTGAAGATGTTTTCCTCTATCAGTATTAGTTCGAAACATCAGACTTGATGGTGATGAAAGTTCCCAGTGTTCTTCAGCTGTCTCTTTAGAAAAAGGGGACAAATCTGTAAAAAAGGCAGTTGAGTTGAATGTCAAATGCATAAGTGCAGTATAAATGCATTAATTTGTCCTTTAGTTTGTTGGTTCGATATTGATTTTAAAAAATGAAATCCATTTCATTGATTATTTTTACAAAACTTTAAAAAATTTAAAGATTCATGACAATGAAATATCTGTTTGCTGGTTTGTTTTTCGGACTGGTGCTAGTGGAGATATTGGCATGACAAGTGCAAACGAGTATGATGGGATTAATTTATGCATATTGGAAAATAAGGTCTTTCAGCATCCATATCAGAAGCAGATATTAAACAAAAAAAATGTGATAGAATATAAGATTGTCTTATAAATTAGCCAGCACCCCCATCAGAAATCAAAACTGAAGGAATCTCACATTTATATTAGCTTTTAGAAACAATCTTTGCAGTGTTTCAGCGTCTTAGAAACCACCACCAAGGAATGTGACAAAATTAAATTTATAACAATTTAAAAAAGCCAAACAGAACCGGATCTAACACAACACTAGTAATTTATTTTTGTATTTGATGACAGCAGGTCAGATGCACAGTGTTTGCAAGAGATGAAGCAAAGCAAATGAGAAAGCACTTCTGTGACATTCTACATCTCACTGACTCTCCCAATCATCACCGAGCAGTTTGATATCCTACAGCTAAAGATCCAAGTATTGCAACCCATTCTGAGTTCTGTTCATAGGAAAGTTTGTACTTCACATGAAATCAAGATGAAAAGAAGGTATTTGAATTCAAGTTAAATTCTTTTCAACTGTCTAGGTTTATCTTTCTAGATTTTTACATATTGATACCATAGGACATATGGTTTAAAATACTGTTCTGCAGGATACTCAGAAGTCATTGAGTGTTCAGATGAGAGAGGATCACTGAAACAACAATATTAAATTACTTATATATTTGAAATTTTGCCCATATAGCTTTAACTTATAATGTTAAATAAAGAAATCATAATCAAGAGAACATATAAATAAAAATATTAACATATACACACATATATATATATATATAATAATAGGATGCTAAGGCTTCCTTTCCAGAGAGTCTTTCTCTTTTCATTCAAAAAACTTGTATTGTCTTTGACATTTAAATAAAACTAAAATTAATGCATGAAATAATATACATCAGTAGTATAGAAAAGTAATTAAGAATGTAAGATGCTCATCCTGAAAAAACCCTAAAGATCCTTTTCAAAAAGGCTGAACATCTCTCTGTCTATGAAGAAAATTTTGTATACTAGTCTCAAGTTTCTGAACATTTCTTATTGACTTCTGCTTTTATTTATGGCATTAAAAAGTAATAAGCAACAGTCAAATCCAATTAAGATTTTCAGCCCATGCAACACAAGTATACTAATGGCCGCTTGTTAATATTTTTTTTTTACATTTATAACATGATGTGTAATTTAGAATGACATTTGTAGTCAGACTACATTAAGTGTCTTATTTCTTAGAGGTATTGATAACCCTGAACACTTGACCTCATTCACCTTCAGAAGTTTGATTGTCTCTACATGATATGTATAGGACAACCGAGTTATCAGGCCCAGCCAGCATCGATTTATGAAAGGCAGATCGTGCTTGACCAACCTGATCTCTGTCTATGACAAGGTGACCTATTCTAGGTCACCAAGGTGAGGGAAAGGCTGTGGATGTTGTCTACCTGGACTTTAGTAAAGCTTTTGACACAGTATTCTCTTGGAGAAACTGGCAGCTCACGGCTTGGATAGGTTCACTCTTCACTGTGTAGAAAAACTGTCTGGATGGCTGGAGTCAGGGAGTTGTGGTGAATGGAGTTACCTCCAGACTGTGGTCAGTCCAAGTGGTGTTCCCCAAGGCTCAAAATTGGGGTCAGTCCTGTTTAATATCTTTATCAATGATCTGGATGAGGGGATTGAGTGCATCCTCAGTAAGTTATTTTGACTATGACATCAAGCTGGACTGCAATGTTACCTGCTGGAGGGCAGAAAGGCTCTGCAGAGAGATCTGGACAGGCTGGATCCATGGGCTGAGGCCGACAGTATGAGGTTCAATAAGGCAGAATGCCAGGTCCTGCACCTTGGTCACAACAACCCCATGCAGTGCTATAGGCTGAGAGAGAGTGGCTGGAAAGTTGCCCAGCAGAGAAGGACCTGGGGGTGCTAGTTGACAGCAGCTAAACATGATCCAGCATGTGCCCAGGTGGCCAAGATGGCCAATGGCATCCTGGCCTATATCAGCAATAGTGTGGCCAGCAGGACCAGGGCAGGGATTGTCCCCCCGTACTCAGCACTGGTGAGGCCACACCTTGAATCCTGTGTCCAGCTCTGGGCCCTTATTACAAGAAGGAGATTGGGGTGTTGGAGCATTTCCGGAGAAGGACAAAGAAGTTGGTGAAGGGTTTGGAGCACAAGTCATATGAGGAGATGCTGAGGGAGCTGGGGTTGTTTAATCTGGAGAAAAGGAGGTTCAGCAAAGATCTTACTGCTCTTTTCAACCCCCTGAAAGGAGGGTGTATTAAGAGGGATATTGGTCTCTTCTCCTAAGTAAAAAGTGATAGGACAAGAGGAAAAGGTCTCAAGTTGTGACAGGAGAGGTTTTTACTGGATATCAGGAAACATTTCTTCCCTGAAAGGGCGGACAAGCCTTAGAACAGGCTTCTCAGGGAAATGGTTGAGTCCCTTTACCTGGAGGTAATTAAAAGACATGTAGATGTGGGACCTAAATATATGGTTTAGTGCTGGACTTGGTAGAACCAGGTTAATGACTGGACTTGATGATCTTAGGGTCTTTTCCAACCTAAATTATCTGTGGTTCTGTGGGTTTTTTTTCCTCTACATTCATCTCGCTCTATTCTATTAATCAAGATATTGAATTATGCTTGTAAAGATTATACATCTACAAAGCTGCATGCTTGAACAAAACCATCTGACTTTATGAATGTCTGTTCTATTAATGACTCACTTTTTCATGCAGAAGAAAAGATCTTCCTAATTATGAAATAAATTAATCTGGATATTGATTAATTTAGGTGATATTCTCACACAAACTGCTATTTGAAATGGTCCTTTTTCATTTGTTCCTTGAGACAAAAATTGTGTTAATAATTCTGTAAGTAAGATTTCCTCTTTGTATGCTTCTATGGAAGGAAACAGTGTTGAACAGCTGTTTTAATAAAAGCTCAAATCTTGTTTTGGTTGATTAAGACAGCGTGATATTAATAGTTCACAGAGTAAGAAATAAATAGTTCTGGCAACATGCTGCAGTTACCGAATTTCTTATGACAGGTTTGTATATAATCTCTCATTTTAATAATGCTAATAGTTATCACTTATCTTCAGATATGTGATTCATGGCCATGAGGACCACGTCTACATCAGTAAGTGGTGAAATACAATTTTATTAGATAATTGAGCCAACGGTTGAGGATGAGAAAATTACAATCACTGCGTGTGTTTCAGGGGCATTTATTTTGGCCCAGCTTACTCCGGTCCTAGGAGGTGAACTCAGAAACTGGAGTGCATTACATGAGCCCCTGGAATGCATGCAGGGGTTTAGTTTTTGACGAAAAGGATTTCAGTAATTGCCTGGCTGAAACCACTCCACCATGTGAATCATAGGAGACA
The DNA here is from genome assembly GCA_013398855.1 of Mohoua ochrocephala. Taxonomy (NCBI): domain Eukaryota; kingdom Metazoa; phylum Chordata; class Aves; order Passeriformes; family Acanthizidae; genus Mohoua; species Mohoua ochrocephala. The sequence continues at coordinate 995 of VZTA01018025.1, read as the reverse complement.
ATAAGGAGGTACACTGCAAAACTATTGTCCTGATCCAAAAACTCAAATACTAAAGCAGAATGATTCAATAGCATTAAAACAGCTCATATACACATTTCTGCCCAGTTTTCTGATAGCACCAAAAATTAGAGTGGTGGACTGAATACACTAGCACGGCACCCACCCTCCCTTGTCTCTTGTTCCAGGACTGACCTGTTTGTGCTTGTTTGTGCTTTCTAGTAAAGGTAAACACAAGCAACTGCCTCTTCAGACACAGATTTGTTAACACTACTCTGTTTGGAATATATAATGCAAAATATATCAAAGATTAATTCTGTTTTCTCTTTCGACTTCTGAGAAACTGTTCTTCGTTTATGTTCTATGCACACATGGGTCTATTGTATGACTGTGGTAAGGTTTTGGTAGTGCAGGTGCTGCTGTGTTAGACACAGCCAATTCCAGTTGACTCCAGTAGTGAAGGGCACATCTGAGCCTGTCCATGGCACTGATGTTACCTCTGGGAAAACATTTTAAAAAGGGTAAAAAATATACTGTGAGAAAGAGGAATGTGGAAAGTGTGAGAGAAAGAGCCTTAGAGACAGCAAGGTGAAAGAAGGAGAGCAAACAGACGCTCCACACACCAGAACAGAGATTTGCCTGCAGCCCCTGGAGAAGACTATGCTGAATCGGGTTGCTCCTCTGCAGCTTTTGGAGAATCACTCTAGAACAGGTGGATGTATCTTGAAGGAAGCTACAGCCCGTGGAGACCCTCTGCTGGAGTGGGGTCCTTCAGGATCTGTGATCTATGGAGAGAAGTCCATGCAAGAGCAGGTTTTCTGGCAGGACTTGTGACCCTGTGGAAGACCCATGCTAAGTCAATCTGTTCCTGAAGGACTGCACCCCATGGGAAGGACCTATGCTGGAGCAGTTTGTGGAGAACTGCAGCCTAGGGGAAAGACCCACAATGGAGTAGTTCATGAAGGGCTGTATCCTGTGGGTCACCGTGCTGGAGCAGG
>VZTA01018024.1:0-35144 GCA_013398855.1 Mohoua ochrocephala | reverse complement strand
GCTACCAACTCATTGCAACAGAAGACATCGCGGAAGAGGGAAGTTTAACTTTATCAAAATGCAAGTGGCCCCTTCTTCCTGCTCTGTTGTCTGCCGAGCTCCACTGTATGGATGATTTACCATTTTGTAAAGCAGGTTCTGTGTTGCCACTGGTCATAGCAGAGTAATATTTTAGTGGCACGAGAATGACTTCAAGAGCAACTCAGCCTGCATGGCTGGTGGGTGTCAGAAACAGCACTTTCAGGGCCAGCCTAAGCTCTGCTAGCACATCAAAAACCTCATGGGTATTCAGGCTAATGGAGGTGAGCAAATACGACACTAGCTTTAGTTTAAAAAAAATCTAATTTTATTTGGCTTTTTTAGAGGTGCATTTTATGGCTAGGTTTTTTTACTATAGTACTTGTCAATAAGAAATTAAATTGGTAAGCGTGTACAGTTGAGTTTCATAAGGTTTTTTACTTCTTAAATTTGACTCTAAGCAAGTTTCTGATTTATGTACTCAAAAAAAGAAGTGTCTTCTAACAACTAACTTGGTTTATATGTATGTATATATAAGGAAAGCTATTAATATCTCACTTTTTACAGATTTACCATAGTGAAAAGGTTTAATGCTAAAATATGCAAGAAAATCTTTTTCTTTAACTTTAAAATTGACAGTGGACAACTACTGTGATTTTAAGTATCTATTTTGTATTTTAATAAAGATTGTTGCAGGTTTTCTCTTCCAGATGAAGAATATTTTTACTTTTTCCTTGTCTTGTTTTCAAAGAGGGGAGAATATTGAGAACAGTTCAATTTTTTCCTATTTATATATTACAAGAAATATTATCATAATTTTTAAAAGAATAACTTAAAAAACAGGTCTTACATTTTTTTGTAGTATCTCTTTTTTCAGATATATTTATTTGGTTTATTTTTTCTTTTCCCTTTTTTTTTTCCTTTACTTTTTTTTGGTATTTTTTTGTTCTAAGAGGGTTTTTTGAGTTTCCTAAAACCATTTCTTCCATGCTTGTTCCTACCTACAGAACAAGTGTCAATAGTTTCCTAGAGACATTGTTGTCCCAATGCTTTTCCTGTGCTAATTGCTGGGTTTGGGAATTTAAGCTCCAGATGTGTAAATCTAACGTCACTTACTATGAAGCAGACCAGCTTTTCTTCCCAGTCCTGAGTCTCCTACTGCACATTGCTTGGTGTGGCCAATTATCTTCACAACTTAGATCCACATTTGGTCTTGAGTTGCTGAACTCCTCTTGAAATCACAGACTGAGGAGTATTTCCAAATAAGAAAGAGGTATTTATGTATAAACTGTATATTCCCGAGGGAATGCAAACTGGTTTTTTGAGCGTGAGCGCATGTAGGGATAAGCAATGTCCTGCACAAAGGACCCCCACTGCCTGACCTGCACTTTTGCAAAGTCCAAAAAGGAAAGAGAAGTTTGTGGAATTTATACACCCTGTGGAGTTTGAGTCTGTTGATAAAGTAACGAAGAAATAAAAGTGAAGTCTGTGCAATTTTGAGTCATCTGCTCACTGACTATAAATCTGCAGCAGTCTATTTATCACTTCCACTGAGGCTGCAGCAACTCAAACAGGCAAGAGAATACAGCTGCCTGTGCCTGTACGCAGAGCCTGTAGATGGGTCAAAAGCTGAACATAAATCAACAATATAGAGCTGCTGCCTAGAAGGCAAAGCTCCCAATCCAAGGGAGAAATGGAGTGGTGGCTGTGTGCGAAGGAGCCCCCAGCACTGTGCGGGACAGTCAGCTCTGGTAAGGCTTTAACATGGATATTGTGCCTTGTTCTGGGTGCTGTGCTGAGACACATTTACAGATGAGGGAGAGGAAATCTAAGACCACTCATGAGGACGATCTGAGCTCTTAACAGTATTTATCTCAATAAAGGACGCAATGAAATGGCTTCTTTCATCTCAGAGACAGGAAGAAGACTGAGGGAGGAAGTAGGATAGCTGTGGTCAAATATGTGAGTACTTCATGGTGGGTAGAGTAAAATCTGCTCAGGCGCAGCAAGGAAGATTCAAGTTTGATATTAGGGAAAAGTTTCTCATGGCAAGCATACAGAAGTACTGGAGAAATTGTGTTCATCACCAAAAGTCTTGCAACTGGATTAGATAAACATAATCCCTGCCTTTCCCAAGTGACCTTCTGAGACTCTCACTAACCTTGAGATTTCTGTAGGAAAATGACCTAAGTTTCTTCTTTCCAAACCTTGCAGTGACATGGCCTAAAATCAATGGTACCTACTTAAGGACCCAGTCCTACTGTAATTTGTTAAACATGCCAGGTTGTTTTCTTGCGAGAGCTTCTAAATTTTGCAAGAACTTCACAAATATCTTACATAAAGATTTACAGCTTCCAAAGTTTTAGCAACATCTTCAGAAAGGCTTGAAGTGGGGACAGCCCTCTTGAATATGGAAAAGTATATATATCTAGGTGTAGGTGTAGCGAGTCCTAAGATGACTTGTGAGACCAGTCACTTTGCCTCCACCAACTCATCTGAAATGATAAAGCACTTACAGAAAGCTCTTGACTGTTACCCCTGATTATTTATATTCCCTTGCCCTTTTCTAACTGTTTGAATTCTGACTTTTTCTTTTATTTTTGAAGGCAAAAGAGCACACATACTTCAAATTAATAATGATGCAATAATACAGCTCAGTTGCACTATTCTGACAAACATGGGGTGTGAGTGTGCAGGGTTAGGAATCCTAGGGTATTTGGGGCACTATTTGACTAAACTGCAGGGGCCTCACTGTAGGCTGATAACTCACAGTGCCAGGTCAGTGGTGAGATATCTTCTTTAAGTGTTAGCCAGAATTTGTTGGCAGGCAGCAGGGAAGTGGATAGAGGCCTTGAAGGTCAGATGTTGTTCCAAGTTTGTCACAAATATGCATTAGGGAACAGCAGTGTGGGGGTGGACAGGGCTGAGACGCTAGATTTAAGCAGTAGACTGGTGCCTGACTCCACCATCATTGCAGACAGGAGCTGGATAAAAGAACACAAAACTACAATGCTGTTTTTCTTCAGACTTTTTAAATAAGAAAATAATTCTAGGGCTGCCCGCTATATCAATGTTAACACAGCTCTAGCCAGTACACAAAGCATGATCACAGACTTCAATAGTTTCGAGGTGTGTCTCCTGAATGTCACACAGATTCCTGATGCAGTTGCAAGCAATACAGATTTCAAGTGCCTGTCAAGAAGGGCATAGACTCTCTGAATGCTCTACGAAATCAGACCAGCTGTGCTTCCCAGTACACTTTCTCTCCAGCGGCAAGGATAACTATAGTTGCTATTTAATGAGATTGTGCGACCTTAGTCATTTTCCTTGGTCCATTCCCATTGGATTGCACTGGATCCACAGTTGGATGAGGGATGTTACAGAGTGCATTCCCTCCTGTTTCCTTTCTGTTTATGAACCTACTGTCCCTAAATTTGCATGATCCTTTCTGAATCTGACAATGCCGTCTGTCTCCACAATCTCCTGTGTCGGCAAGTTCCACAAGATGGCATGAGGTATAGTATGACTTTTCATCAGGGAGAATCCTGAGCCTGCCTTTCTGATTTTCTTTCTTGAGAGTTTTGGTTCCTGCACCACGACCACTTAAAAAAAAAAGCTTTGAAGCATGGGGAGATGAGGATGGAATTTTCTTGTGCATACCTGTAGACTTTTGGCTCTCTACCTGTGGGACTGCACGGAGTTAAAAGCATCCTTACAGCCTTTTATCCACTTTCTTCCATGTGATATATCCTTAAGATGGTATCTGTATTTCACCATGTGGTAACAGAACTAGTTAAAGTAAAACAGATACACTCCCATCTTTATTTGTCTGAAGTTTAGTATTTAAGCAAAAAATGTTTACATGTGCCCATAGCTAATTCAGGTCAGGATCACATTCTTTGGCAGAAAGATGTGTGGTGTAGGAGTAGCTATATAATAGGGAAGAAACTACGATGAGTACTCCTGGTATATCTGCACTTTTCAAAGAGGAAGTATTTGATCCAGTGTTCACAATAGGGATTGAGGATTATCCTCCACATAGGCATACCCTTGGTCTCTCACCTATGAGTGAAGCCAGTCCTATGGAGATCCTGCCTCTGCCACTGCCCTGAGTGCCCACAGTCTGTGTGCAGGAGAACCTGATGTTGAGACAGCCACTGGAACTTCCTGTGGCTCTCACAGATTCTCCTTTGAGAAGGATTTGATCATGCAGAAGTTTCTGCTGATAAAAGACCCGTATGGCCCAAGGCTTCCAGAGTTTTTCAGGTGGCTCTTGAGTGTCCACAGGANGCAAAATATGAAATCTGTCTTTCTTCTCCTGTAGTACCTGTTGCTCTGCAGAGGGATCTGGACAGGTTGGATCGATGGACCAAGGACAATTGATGAGGTTCAACAAGGCAAAGTGCTGGGTCCTCCACTTGGGAGCTGGAAAGCTGCCCATTGGAACAGGATCTGGGGGTGCTGGTCAACAGTTGGCTGAACGTGAGCCAGCGTGTGCCCAGGTGGCCAAGAAGGCCAAGGGCATCCTGGCCTGTATCAGCAATGGTGTGGCCAGCAGGATTGTCCCCCTGTACTTGGCACTGGTGAGGCCACACCATGAGTCCTGTGTCCAGTGCTGGGCCCCTCAATTCAGGAAGGACACTGAGGTCCTGGAGCGCATCCAGAGAAGGGAAATAGAGCTGATTAAGGGTTTGTCACACTTGTGCAGTGAGGAGTGGCTGAGGAAGCTGGGAATGTTTAGCCTGGAGAAGAGGAGGCTCAGAGGGAACCTTATCACTCTCTACCACTGCTTGAAAGTAGGGTGGAGTGGGGTAAGCATTGGTGTCTTCTCTCAGGTAACAAGTGACAGGACAAGATGAAATGGCCTCGAGTTTTGCCAGGAGAGATTTAGATTGGATAATAGAAAAAATTCTTCACAGAAAGAGTTGTCCAGCATCTGAACGGGCTGCCCAGGGAAGTCGTGGAGTCACCATCCCTGGAGATATTTGAGAGGCGTGTAGATGTGGTGCTTGGGAATGTGGTTTAGTGGTGGACTTCACAGTGCTGAGTTAACAGCTGGACTCGATGATCTTAGAGTTCTTTTCCAATTTAAATGATTCTATGACACAGAAATGCACTCTGCAGCTCTTCAGCCACATCGAATTTTGTGGCATGGGAATAAAAGAAAAAGAAAAAGCCTTTGGCCTTGCTAATTGAACAAATAGAATTTTCTGTGGCTGACAATATTGCATCATCTTCATGTCATTTTTACAGGACTTTTCTGACTGTAACCATACTGTAAACTATGGCCAGAGGTGCATTTCCAAAGCTCAGTTCTGAAGTTTCTAAGTAATTACTTTCCTAAATTTGAGACCAGTGATGGTAGCTTACCATGTATTATTGCAGGCAGAAAAGAGATTAAATCTAGATAGAAATAGGAAAGCCCCTCACCATTTGTGTATTTTCTGCAATAACTTCTTTTTGACTAATCTGAGCAGGTTCATACCTGGACACCTGGGGTCAGGGAAGTAAGCTATTCTTTTTTTTTCCTTTTTTTTTTTTTATTCTTGCCCACCATTGACAACTCTTCAACAGCTTCCAAGAAGGAAAAAAATAAGAATGTTTAGAATTTTAATTAAAAAATATATATATCCCTGATCTTTCTGTATGGGTTTATGTTTTTTCTCCCATGAAGGAGAATCTCTCAAAAGCCTGCAGGATAACAGCAGCTGAGATGGAACATCTTAATTCCTTCAGATTCAATATCATACATTTGGGGAAACTTTTAAAGTATTTTTTGAAATGTTGAAAGATAGGTGGATGGGTAGGTATTCAGAAGAACACACATATCTTTAAGCAGATATAGAACAAATCTAAAAGGAGTGGTTTTCTGTTTGCTGTATACGTGCAGGTCTATTTATGCCTATGCAAGACAATATTTCATTTAACCTTTTACTGATGATTGCTGAAGGCCAAAATAGTAAAATCTTGATTTGCTGCACTTCAGAAAACAACCTTCTCCTTTCAGATGCCTCTGGCAGAAGAGCACAGTCAGTGAAAAAGAGCATTGCTGGGTTGAAAATGCTGCCAGTGCAGATGACAGCAGCGCTTTGTCTCCATGGAAATGCTTTGTAGCTTGAGCCATGCCTTGCCCCTTCAGACATGCTCGGTACAGTTCCCCCTGTCCTCCACCTTCTTCTCACAACCTTCCTAAAATGCCTTTCCTGCAAAAGGGAGGGATCCTATGTTGAGTATAAACTTATAGCTCCACCTATTTCCCTTTTTCTTTTACTTCATTTCAGGTTTTCAATATTGTTTAAGCATAACGTACGACATATTGCAGAACAGACAATTCTTCCTACACATCTTTAAAAGTTCAGATATTTAAAAGTAAACTTAGTGCTTTCTTTTGCCCGTTTTCCTACTGCACAAGTCCATAAAAGATGAAGTAAGCGATAGCTGTTGGTGTCTTGAATTTTTTTAATAAAATCATATCAGGGTATTCCTTCTCCACTTCTCAAAGCCTTCAAACTTATTAGGAGTGTCAGAGAAAAGAAGGAAGTGTGTAATACCAGTTGGATTGCATATTTACGGGTTCATCGTTCTTCTATTGATTTTTATTTTCATTTTTACTTGCTCTCCCCTAGCTCCTTGCTGAAATAGCAGAAACATCTGCCTCTCTTCCTTCGTGGAGGAGAATCATTTATGAGTCCCAGATTTACCAACAGTATCAGTTACTTCCAGCAAACCTCACTCCTGGTTTTCTTAATTACTTTCCATCTGCTTTTCCCTCAGTCATCTTGGTTAGGAGAAAAATGCTGACAATCAACAGTAATGACTTCTTAAGTTAGTTATTTATTAAATCAAGCTTTTTGCAGATAAAGTTTCAATAAATACATGGTTTGTTGGGGTCTTTTTTAGAAAGCATTATCTTTGAATTGGACATAGTTGAAAAACAAAATGCAACCATTCCAGAAGCTGATGACAGAGGGGGAAGCGGTTTGACTTTTTTTTTTTTAGTTTTTATACTTTTCGTACTCTAAACCGAATGACGGTATTAGCCATCTTTTAAGTTGAAAGAAGTACAATTTGGATTTGATAGTTGTGCACTCAGCTCAAGGAAAAAGTAGAGCTCCAGAAGCTGCTGTTAGAAGCGGCTACCGTGGACAGACAAGGAGAGTCCTCCTAGGGTTTGGGGGTTTTGCTCTTGTGTTTTGTTTTTTACTTTTGTTTTGGTGAAGTGAACATTTATATTCTTCTTTTCCCATGACTTTTCCCTCTTTTGGCTATGTTGCTCCCTTGGACTCCTACTGGGAAAGCAGCATTGAACTTGCAGTGCTGAAAAGATGATTAATGATAGGCAAAACTGTATACAACATGCACTTTATTTGGGGGGGAGGAGCATGCAGTGAAATCCTGCATTGGAGAATTCTAGGCAAATGGTGTGTGAAATTGTTGACAAATTGCTCTCATTAAACTCACTAAACGAGTGCTTTCATGAGAACATTGGATTGATATCACCATGTATAATGTAACTTCTACTTGAAATTGTGTCTGCTGCTATTCTTATCTTTTAAACCCTTGTAACAGCTTTAATGTCCTGATAAAGCCAACCATTGTAGCTGTCTTCACTGTTCAGTACATGGGATGTGAAGGGAAATTGCTGAGGGTGGTTCCATAAGTGGTTTTGAATTATTCATTAATTTATTACTACCATTTTGAACCCGGTCACCAGAGTTCATAAGTTCCAAGAAATGGATTTAGAAATGCTTCAAGTTCCTCAGACTCTTTAACTCGATCCCTGTCAATGAAAGGAGCAGCAAAAGGACAAAAGTCACGAAAGCATCTGTTTTAGAAAATGCAGCTCTGTATTCTGTTTAGCCTTGTTAATGGTTGAAAACGTCCAGAAAAATTAAGTCTTAAAGATAATGGTGTTTGTTGATCCAGTACATTCACCAGCATTTGAGTAAGGTCAGTGTGCACTAGACACTTGCCTTACCAAGCTGAATTCTGGCCATCAGCCTAAATATGCCTGGTTGGGCAAAGAAGGATATGTGAAACCATCACAGGGAGAGAAAGGGAGAACTGCAGAGACTACTGAGACCTTCAGAGATGAAGGTCAGGCCATGGCCTAGTGCCCAGGCTTGTACCACACACAGCGTGTGCTTGTTACCAGGTTTTAGTGCAGTAAAAGGGAAAGTATCCATGCAAAAAGCTACCGCTGTTGGCTGTTTACCTTTAATTAAGCAGTTGCTTTACCTTCTTCAAAGGTGTAGGAGATAACAGCCAATCCATATTGAAGGATGATCCATGTGATGAAATGTTGAAAAATCACTGTCCTAAACCAAACCAAACTTATACCGTGCAGAAGATGACATAAGTATAGATATAAAGCTGTCTTTGTGTTGAAGACTGATGGTAATTTTGAAGAGGAATCATGGTATGGATATATTGTCAACCACTGATCTACTTGGGGTAAAACCAGATGTGGCTGGTCCTTCTTAGAGCTTACTGCAAGGACAGCTGCTCAGTTTCCCACATTTAGGGAAGCTTCAGATGAGCTCCATCACTTGGGAAAACTGTTTCCCTGAATATGGTGTCTCTCTGATGTAAAAATCTAGAATCTAAAATCTGTTCTGTGGCTGTGATATGCTGAAGCTAAAGCTTAGGTGGTAGGCTGCACTCCTTGCATTGTCACCAGGTGTTCCTCTGAGCAAAGTTTTGTGATAATGAAATAGGTGGACGACTCCTGGAGCCATTGGGGAGGGGGAGCTTGTGTGGTGAAGAGTCACATAATATGGAAGTATCAATGAAAGTCAAATTGAAAAAGTAATGCTTCAGCTCTTGGCTCACTTTGTAGTAAGACCTCTATTATATTTCACTTAACTGCAAAGGACATGCACAAGAGATTTAATATGTATGAGCAAAAATCTTTAGAATAGTAGATCTGAATGTTAAAAAGGAAGCAAGGATACCTTATTTCCCAGAAGCAATCCACCGATTTAGCTGAGCCAGAAATTAACCTGCTAGATGATGTCTCATAAAATTTCTGGAAATATTAAATGCATGCTAATTGTGCTGGCTTTACACGTGGATTCTGTCTTTACGGTGAATTCCCAAATTAGTCATAGGCACAGATGTCCTGGTTCTGGCTAGGTAAGGGTCAGTTTTTCCTGGAAGTAGCCAGGAAGGGCATGGCCAGGACGCTGAGGTTATTTTATAGCGCCTCACGTCATGTTCAGGGGGTGTAGTGGGGAAAGGGTCCCTCCTGGTCACGTAGAGTGGAAGCGGTTTGACCAGTGAGCTCCTCGTGGTGAGCTCTCGTGTGTGAATCACTTGCCTCTTGTACACTCTGTTATTAATACTGCCGCTGTTATTTCTAATTTCTTATCTCATTGCTGTTTCCAGTAAATTGTTCTCATCTCAGCCCATGATCTTTACCTTTTGTGTCTCTGGTTCTCCTGTGCAGCCCTCTGCAGGGAGGGAGAGGAGAGAGTGAGCAAGTGGTGCATGGTTTGGAGCCTTTCAGTGGGAACACTAAACCACGACAATATGGGACAAGACACCGTGTATGTGGGGGGATGAAAACTGGAGAAGGCAGGCAACCTTTTCACTGAACATGATGCACTACATGATAGAATCACTCTGCTGGGACCTTTGCCATCTGCCAGAGCATTTGCCATAGGCAGAGAATCTTGATGTCTTATGTGAAAAACCTCCTAGCAGGGCACACAAACAAGGCTGTCCTGTTGTGCGAGGGGAAGCACACATACTCTTCATGGGTTGATGCTTGAACTGTTCCTTTGCACCCAGACAGCTGCCATCAGTGTCCTCTGCAGGTTCATGGCTGATGTTCACACCTTAGCTTTGTTTCAGCACATAAATGCTGATGTTTACATAGACGTGCACTTTTCCTTCACCGTGGCACAGCAGTGCAGCCAGCAGCACTGGGAGAGCTTCTCGCGCATGCTTCTTCGTGCACCCGTTTATCTCAGCGTACCACACTGCTGCTTACAAACCAAGTTCTGGTTCTTGGTTAAGAGTGCAGGATGTGGTGACAGCAGTATTAGTAGTACTGACAATAGGCTCACCATTTGCTGGCTTTGCCTTTGGGAGAAGGCACACACAGCTTGCTCTCAGTGGTTTCAAGCTGCCTCAGAAGAAACCCAGTTCAGCTCCATCTGTGAGTTGAGTGACCCAGTGACTGGGCAAGATATGATTCTGCCAGGCCTGTGAGGAGATCTAGGGTCAGCAAAGAGACATTTTTCCCTCATTAAACCCTGTACAGAGCTGTCTGTGAATTCTTCACTGAAAACTGAGGAAGTCAATCCAAGCTTGGAAGGAAATCCAGGCTGGCTGTGCAGCGGGTGACACCACCAAGGGAAAACAGGACATTTTAGCTGCAGGCTGGACAACTTAGGTCTGATGTCTCACAAAGTTCTGAAACAAAAAACCTGATTGCAACTTGGTGAAACTCCCTTTCCCTTGGCTAAATTTTGCTGCCTCTCCTTATAAAAAGAAGGAAGAACTGGAAGGGAACTCATCAGGGCTGAGCAATTCAAGAGCCACTGTGAATTTTCTTGGGATGTTTTGCATTAACATCCATCTGAGGCAGAAGAATGGAACTGGCAGCGGCAGTGGCGAGAGACCAGAAGAAAATTCGTTCAGAGGATACTCACGAAGACTGAATGCAGAAGGAAGTTAGCGGAGATAAGTGCTGAGGAGAAAAATTCTGTGGATATGCAAGAGTGTACTGGTTACCAGCTCTGGAGGTAAGACAGCTGAGGCAGGAGGAAGAGAGGGAAGGCCAAAGGGTGAAAGGGAGCTTTGTTGAGTGAGATGTCTGGCATACATGGGGCACAAGAAGCTGAGACTAGAACTAGCCAGACGGGAATAAAGGATGTGAAATGGGGCTTTGGTGTGCATGTGGTGTGGCACTGTTTGTGGGGGTGGTGGTCAAAGCAGAAGAAACTGTGCTTATGGAAGTGCAATGGTCAGAAGAAGCTCAGCCTAATGCAGCGTCCTTGGTCCAGCACCCTGTGATCCTGCAACACCTGCTGCTTCTTGAGAAGACACACATCACTCAAAAAACGCTTTGTCTTTTCCCAGCGTTGATTCCTGCAGGCTGTTTCTGGACAGGGGTTTCTAGAGTTTGACCACATCCCTGTGTAGGGAGTGTTCACAGTGTGAAGGGCTACTATGAACAACCCGGGCACAGCCCTCATCCTGCTCTCTTTGTCACTGGAAGGAAACCTGGCCATGCCAGGAAAGAAGGCCACAACTTCTTTCTGAGAAGAAGCATAGACACAACCATGGTGCTTGGAAAGTCTTATGAGTCCATCAGTACTTCTCTTGGTGCAACTAACAGCCGCCTGTTTAGCAGAGTTCAGGCTTCCGACCCTGAAAATCCTTGCAATAGATGTCAAGGCGATGAGGCAATGTATCTTAAGTTCATTCTTTGCTCAGTTTTTGGAGAATGCACCAGCCAACACTGGTTTTTAAATCAAATGAAAAACCTCTGTGTTAAAATTGCAAGGTCAGACATAAGCTGTGAAATGCCAGAATTAATTTTGCTTCTACAGTCCTACTATGTCTCATTGTGCCTATGCATTAAAATGCCACAATTTACATAATTGCAAACTGCTTCTGGGACTGAAGTGGTTTTGCAGTGTTGGCTGAAGGCCTCAGGTTTGTCTGTTGTGGAAGGTGTACTCTGGACAAGGCAGGGGAATTCAGGATGGTGGTTCTGGAGCTATACGCAGTCTTCATTCCTGTGTTTTTGAACACTTGAGACTTAGGAGCTTGGCTTTTCAAACTCACTATTCTTTTCAACAGATTTTACATGTAATGTAAAACATGCTTCAACACAGTCTGAACTTTATTTATTGCTTTTGTTGTTGCAAGAAGGGAAAAATCAGATCCTAGTGAGGATTTTCTCTGTAAAACTGAAAAAAACCCCAGCAAAAATGTCTTAAAATCTCAGGTTGGTTGAAAACTTTTAAAGATTTGAATTAGCTGAACTTCTGAAAGAAGTTTAAAATAAAACTGGATCTTTATTTGATAGAATTGCCTGTACTTCATCTGGTCTGCAATCCCATCAGACACCTCTCAGAACATAAACTCCTCTTATCCAAAATGTCCTAGAAATTGAGCATGACCTGGAGTGAGTGCATTTCAACCAGACCTGTTGAAGTCATTGCGGGACCAGAGCCTTTGCTTGGCTGGAGCAGCCTGACCTCATGCAAGTGGATGCTAAGAGTGTTCTCAGCCAGGAGAACAGGCTCTACTTAAAGCTGCCCCTTAAAATGCAATCCGAGCTGTCCTTAGATCCTGCAGCTTTTTAGCCATATAGATCAAGTCACTCATAATGATACTGAGGCTACTAATGAGAAAATGGCACATACTCTCAGGTCACAGGGCAATGAGGCCATAACTTATATCTATAAAGGTGAAGATAATCTAGACTTTTTCTTTCTTTAGGAGGTACATAGCATTAATGGATCATTTTCTAGTTAATGAAACAATATGCTTTTGATAATGGTTTTAAGCTGCCAGCAACATATTAGTCAAATTTCTTTTGGATTCTTTTTCCCTTTACAATGCCCAAAAGCAGTCAACACAGATATTATCATGAAGCATTCACAAAATATATGCAGCCCTATGAACATGGTGATGTAAAAGTGGACTTAATTAGAAAAATATCTCTTGGCTTCTGCTGTCATTAAAAGGATACTGAATTTTTTAATATTTTATTTAAATTCAAATTGTGAAATGAAATGCTTAAAATGTTCAAGGAAGGAAAGGAAAGGAAGGTAGCAAAAATCAAAGCTTCTTTCGCCAAATAGGAAACCAATCTTAGATTTGCTGCTGGAATTTTAAGATCTGAAATAAAAATGGCTTTTAAACTGAATTTTGACATAAGGCTACTTGGAAGTAGCTAGAAGTTTTTGATATTTGTTTATTCTTTCTTTCAAAGAGGAAAGCTTAGGCTAAAACTTAAGGAAAAAACCTTACCAAAACAACTGTGGCAAAAATTTCAAAGCCAACTTATTTGGCCCTGGAATTGCTGCGACGATACCTCATGGAAATAGTTCTGCTGCTTTCAATTTTTTTAAATTTTATTTTTTTTATCCAGAACCCTTTGTTTGGCTTCTTCTTCAAAAATTGCTGTGGTTTTATTCATGAAACAGAAAAATGGTGCATCATGAGGCGTGTAATGTACCACGGAGGGAAGCCCATAATGAATAGAGATGTAATACAAACATTCCCAGAAATGATTGTAGCAACACATCCAAATAGAAACATTTTGGCCCACAGCTTTCTTATTTTTCCTCAGTTCTAATAATTTCTAAGTTCCTCTTGCTGGGACAGGATACAAGTCTAAGAAAAATGCACTGATGTCTCCTTATGAAGAAGGAAAGCATAGGGGAAGGCACATCTCATATGGAACAACAAATCTTTCAGTCTCGCAAAACCAGCATTTGATAGTATTCCATCTCCTCCCCTCTGAAGTGGGCGTGTACTGCTTGTATTAAGAGGCAAAACCACCAAAAGTTGTTCTTGTCCTTACAGAAAGCACTGTATCTCCTTCAGATCATTGAAAAGATGGCAGAACTGATGTGCTTTCAGATTCATTGCGCTATTTTGAAGGTGAGAGTGTCTTAAAGTGTTATTGTAAACAGCTTCGCATAGGAGTTATATGATATGGTTCAGACAGCTTAATTCAGTCACAGCCAAGAGACTCTTACCAGTCCTTTGTATTTATATACAAATATACTATGTACTTCAAGCTGGATAAATGCATTGTAGGTGTGGACCAACTAAACGACAAGGAGAAAAAAAAATAAAGGAAAAAACTACTACATAACTTTGCCAAGAATGAGTGAAACATCTCTGAAATTGTTGAAAGAAAATATCTTCTAAGTCTCATGTGCAGGCACCGTAAGGGTACTAAGTCCCAAACCATATGTCTGAACATAATGGGCCTCCCAGAGTCCCACAGTGAATCCCCCAATGAACCGAGTGTTTGGTAAATACTGAAGGGCTAGAAGATGACTCAGTCCTAGCTGGAACTTGTAAGCCCTCTTCGAACTAGCATTTCCCAACTTCTCTGCTCATGTTGATGTTTCGGGCTTTTGAAGCTCCAAGTTTGAGTGTCCTTAATGCCTTGCATGAAACAGTTATCCATTGTCAGCAGGATCATTAGTGATGGATACTTTTCTGGTGAGAGTTTTATGTCTTTGTAACAAAATGAGCTTGGTACTTTTCTGTTTGTCCCTGTGTCCTCCACCTCGTTCTCCTATAGAAAGAGTATAACACAATGTGCAGCAGCAATATTCAGTCCTTCATCAGAAAGCTGTATTCAAATTTCCTAGACCAAGACCTTCTTTCTTCTCTAGACTTTTTTTTCCCCTGGGTTTTTTTTGTTTGTTTGTTTGCTTGTGTGTTTTGTTTTGTTTTTGTTTTGGTTTGTTTTTTTTGTTTGGTTTTTTTTTGGTTTTTTTTTTTGTTATTGGGGTGTTTTTTGCTTTATTGGTTTTGTTTTTCTTTCCTTTTGGTTCTGGTTGTGGTGGAATATTCCTGGGATTTATGTCATAAACTTGACAGAGTGGTAACATGTCTGTCTAATGTCTTTATTCTTTACAGGGCTTCCTAAACTGCTGAACTTCCTGTCTCACAAAGCACCAGCCCATGCTGGTTTTGATATGCAAAATTACCCCTTGGCAAAGGGAGTCATTTCAGTTGTGATGCATCAGATGTTGAATTTGGAGGGAAACTGCTATATTCCCTCTCAAGGAGACTTTTTTTTTCCTGAATGATGTAAAATTATTCACATACAGCTATGTACTTGGGTCTATGTGAGGTGATGTTTCCAGCCAGTCTGAGAAATTTCTCTCTTACATGTCATAAAGTTTGCACAGCTTTCTAGGAGTTAGGAGTGGGATCATTGGCCTTCCCGGTCCTATCACCCACAAAGGAAAACTTTCAGGTGGTTGACTGCCAGGAGATGCAGAGCACACGGTGTGACACGAGGAGCTTAGAGGTTGCCCCAGGAGTCGTTTGCAGTGGGTGCTCCCATCGCTGTATTTCAGGCTAGAATTAAGCACAGCTGTGCTGCACATGGAGCAGGGACACGTGTTGTTTTCAGCCTGCATGTGCTCTCCCACAGCTGGGACTAATGCTGCCCCGCGGTACTGGGGGGAGGATGGTGTGGCTGGGTGTGCTGGCCCACAGCCGAGTTGGGTGTGCGGGTTTGAGTGACAAAGGTAGGCTGCTGTGCTGTAGAAAGCCCTATATTTTCTCTTTAACATCCTACTCTGCCTAGGTGAGTTCCTAGCAAGTGTTTGGGGTGCGTTTTTCAAACCCCACAAGCCACAGAGCAGGAAAAAAAGTACTTGGATGTATGTGTTTGTTGGCAGTCTGTGGGCCCATATGTGAGCAGATACTGACCTTGCCCCACAACCTTTTACTGTCTTACAGAAGGCAGATTGTTCCCCCACTCCCCTGCCCTGCCCCTGAACAGGTAATGCTCGAAAATAAAGCAGAGGATGTTAAAAGCAGGCACTTGTGTCAAGGCCTTCCTGCTTTGGCACAGTACTAAGCTTGTTTCATATCAGTGCTTAGAAATTAACCTTTGATTACAGAAACCTGTAATTTTAGACTGATTCCTATTTTGTTTCAAAGGACCTGTGCTGGTCATTTGATGAGTCTGACCCCAGAATGCACTATTTTCTTAGACCGTCACTGATTTTTGAGAAGTGAAGGGTGTGTGTAGCACTGTACTGTAGTATTCAGTATTGAATCAGGACCAAAACTTTTTTACAAGGAGAAAGTTAATGATGGGTGTCTGATGGGATTAGAGCCTCATAAACATTGCCTGATTACTTGTCAGTCATCTGTGCTGCTGGTACCTATTTCAGCTTCTGGTAATTAGCCCATCTCTTAATGCTAATACACTTTTTTTTTTTTTTTTTTTTTAAATTAACTCCCCCAACCCCAAAATGTCATGTTTTAAACACCTTTTCTGTAGTTATGTCAGTGCTGATGCTTTTGCCTCTGCCATTTCATATGCCATTTGTATAAGTTGACAAAGATACAATTAGCTCAGAATTATCTGTACATGCAGTAATTGTCTTGTGGGTGTTGTGGTATGTTTAGGAAGACAGGCTTTTTCATACATAAGATCATAGTGTGGTGCAGGGAAAACTGCTCAACTCATGGTTTTAATCAAATCAGAATTAAAGTGGTTTTGTCTTTTTAACAAGGACATGTTGACCTGGCAGTCAGTGAGCTCTATGCTCAGGGTCAGTATGAGCAATACAACACATAAACACCAACCACAGATACTTGCAAAATGTTAGTAAAGAGCTTTGAAACTAATCCTAAAAAGTCCTAGTCTCAAACATGCATTGCTTTGGGCAGTCCACTCCGAGTCCAGGCTGTGTGGGCTACAAGGTGACAGCCCTCTTCTGGAAGCGTGGATTCCCCTGTACCCACACACACCCTGCAGGTTCCTGTGTAACCACATTTCAGGTATGGTAACATGTACCTGTGCTGCTCCCTGTGCTAACACATTTGTCACAAGATTCCCTGCACACCTGGGGTGGGGATTCCTGCTTGTTACACCCTGCCCTGCCACGGGACAGAGAGCCAGCACCATCAGGCCAAGGCAGAGGTGAGATACCAGCACCAAACCAGGACCTGCTCCAGTGTCTCTCTCCACCTATCACAAACTTTCATCCTTCTTTTTCACTTTTAAATCTGATTCTGTCCCAAAAAGCCTTTGGTAACACCTGATTACCACTTAATCTGGGTTGCGTGGAGCAGACTTAATTGATATTTTTACCTAGCCCATTGAGGGCAATTATCCTCTTGGGACTGGCAGTTTTTGTATTGACCTGGTCACATGCAGTTTATCCTCACTCCCATTTGACAGCATCTCTTGTTATCCAGCCCCTTTTGCCAGGCAAAGGTGGTGAGGGCTCTCACGGAGTGGTGAAATGGAAATCCTTGCTTCCCAATGCTGTTGTTTGGGTGGGCTGCGCTCAGGAAAGACGCTTACCCCATTAACGACCTCCACTATCTCAGTGGTCCCAGTGGTCTTCAGAGTCTAAGAGTCTGTCTTCCAGGGTGAGAGAAGCAGAAACTATTTTTAAAAAAAGCTGAATTAAATAGAAACATCTCATCCCAAGGGACGAGATATATCCCTATAAGATACCCGAAGAACGAATTTGGGGGATGTTCAACAGTTGGATATTTTTTCTTGGATGTGGAGGCAAAGGCCGGGAGTGATTCACTGGAATTGAGTGACTGTGGGAATACCGTTTGCAAAGAGAAAACAGCTCGAACTCCGGAGCAGCCGGAGGGAACGAGAAGCGGCCCTGCTGTGCGGCTTCCTCCTACTCACGGTGACCTTCTGTCAGCCCCTGTGAGTTGCACGGGGTCGGGGGTGCCGCGAAGGTGCAGAACGCAGAGCGCCTGCCCTGCCCGTCAGAAGGACACCCGGCCAGGGCCGCTCTGGGCGAGCAGCCCCCGCACCATCCCCGCCGGACGCTCCCGGGCCGCTCTGTTGGGACAGCGGGGGAGGCAGGGGGACAGCGGCCCGGGGAGCCCCGTGCCGGGCGCTGTGTCTTTAAGGGCCGGGGCCGGCTCCCGGCTCCATCCTCCCTCCATCCCCATCCCCTCCCGCCCCCGGCCCGTCGGCGCTGGGCGCCGGGAGGAGGCGCCTGCCGCTAACAAAAGTCTGAGCGGAGGCTCCCTTTCCTCCCGCCCCGGGCAACAAGTGGCTGGCGGCGGCCTCCCGGGGGAGGCGGCAGCAGCGGCAGGGCTGCGAGGAGGAGGAGGAGGAGGAAGGCGGAGCGGCGCTGAAGCATCGGAGGAGCCGAGCGCCAGCCGCGGGGCGGGGGAGCCAGCGCCCGGAGGCCGTCCCGCCCGTCCTGCTTGTGGATTATAACTGGAGCCGCCTTCCTTGCCCTGACCCCCCTGCTGGAAACCAGGGCGGGCAGGGCCCACCGATACATCGCATTTTTGATTCTTTCACTTTTAAAGTTGCTTTTTTTCTTCCTTGTTTTTATTTTTTTTTTTTTTTTGGGAGGGTGTGTGTGTGAGGTGGGGAGGGGAGGGTGTCGGCCACCCGAGAAGAAGCAGAGGAAGTTGCAAGGCTGTTTCGGACATGTCGCCGTGAAAACTTTTGGGGGCTCTTCCCCCACCACTGCCCCAGGGCTGCACTCCGCCAGCCGCGGCCGCTCGGCGCCCCGCGGTAGAGATGCTGAGCGGCGGCGTGGGAAAGCGGCGACGAGCATGAAGGCGGCAGGATGGGCGCGAACAATGGCAAGCAGTACGGCAGCGAGGGTGAGCTGGGGGGGCGGCAGGAGGGGGGCTGGAGCAGCGGCNNNNGTCCCGGCCGGGCAGGGGGTGACCGGGCGAGGGGCGCCGCGGCGGGGTCCTCCTCTCCCCGGCCGGGACGACCCCCGCCCGGATCCGCGACACAAGCCTTGGGCTCTCGCTGTGCCCCTTAAAAATACCCTTAATGCTTAATTATTTTTTTCACTAGATAGGAGTTTAAGTGCTGTCTCAGCTCACGATGTCGCGGCAGCGGCGCGGCTTGCTATGCGAAGGCAGCTCGGGGGTTACGGCAGCGTTAACTTTGCTAAAAACTTGTAGAGCGCTCTTTGTAATCCTTTTCTACTCGTCTTTATATCCCAGGATCCTTATATTATGCAGTTTGGTATATGACTGCTTCCTGTCTGAACAGAAAAAAAAAAATTAACCCCGGCAAGGGTTGGGGGGAGAGTTAATGTTCTCCAGCTGTTATCCATAGATTGTACTCCTGCAATTTCGCTTCAGTGAAACTTTAGTGGGTTTGGTTTTAGATATACAGGGCCTGATTCGTTCTTGTGGAAACCTATTAGTCTCGCTGGAGTTGCATCAGGGATGAATTTCAGCTGCTTTGCTTCTGGTGTGAAGGACTACTGGAACAGTCAGCTGGTGTCAGGCAAACCAATGGCAAGTACAGAAAGTTTGTCTTCCTGCCAGCTAGTTTTAAGCTTTCTTTAACTTTTAGCTGTCTTCTCTATGTATTGCCCTCCAAGTATTTAGGCAACTCTGTAGGATATATGTCTTCCCCTTGGCGTATTGGGCAACCGTATAGGATCTCCACCACCTCCTTTTTTTGTTGTTGAGGGATTGTACGTGGAGCGAGGGAGAGGATCTTGTGGTCTGCTCCATTCTTTGGGAGTTCAGACGACAACTGCCAAAGAATACACCTCTCGCATCCAAAATATGCATGAAGATTGTGTAAAGGAAAGGGGAAAGACGCCACTTCTAGAGCGGATTCTGCAGTTCCTTTCATTTATTGCCAAATGAGCTCTGCTTTCTGAAGAGCTGATGAAGTCAGATGCTTTAAGCTATTCTTCCTGTTGTGGGGTTTCAGTCAATTGATACCATCACTAGAATAACTCCTGCATAAATGGGGTGAACCTGGAAGTTGCCATCAAAGCTTCTTTGGATTCCTCCTGGAAGGGGAAATTTTAGTTTTTCACCAGAGCTGAAAAGGCCATTGTTGATAGTTCTGGTCACTTGCAAAAACTCACGCTGCTGGGGGGTGTTTACTTCGATGACAGGAAGGCGTGGATTCGTGTCTGAGCTTTCCTGCGAATTCAGAGGACTGATTGCTTCAATAAATGTACAGTTTCTGGGGAGGAATGTGACTGACTCTGAGCCTTTTGCAGCCCTCGGTGAAGGGAAGGAGACCTTAACTGCTCCAGATCTATCTGATAGGCACTGTGAGGAAGAGGAGGATTAGTGCTACCAGGGTGTTCTTAATTAGTTCACCTCTCTCCTCCATTCAGAGTGGAGATTGGATCCTGGGAGTGCAGACTACATGCTGCAAATTAATCTTTGCAGTGCAGATCATTATCTGTGTTGAGAAGTAGGTAGAATAATGGTTTAAAGTTAAAATAAATTTTAAAAAACCCCAAATGCTATGACCAAAACTTCGTCATTAATGTTCCTCGTAGACCATGTTTCAGCTTCTCCGCATCATCAGCTACTGAGAAACTTGGAGAAGCTCTCATATTAGTTTTTTTTTCCTGAGTGATACAGAGGAGAACTAAAGGGAGGTCTTTTTTTTCCCCCCGGTAAACTACTGGGGCTTTTGGTGCCTTTGATAAATGAACCACTTAATTACTGCAATAAGTTGCTTCTTTAGTAGGATGTGATTGTGCTCCCAGGTGGAGGGGTAACACCAATTGCTGTGTGCTTTAAAAGCAACCTGAATATCCATTTGGAAGTTCATGGAGTGGCACCTGTGGTACACAGTTTTCAGCCTGTTGCGCTTTGTAGGCTGATGCTGTACCATGGTGTGTCATTTTAGGGGTGGAGAAAAGTACCTTTGTTAGCTGAGCTTCTTGAATGCTGTTTTCCCATTTGCTGCTTGCTGATATCTTAGGTGAGATTTCAGGAAGACAACTGCAAATGATTTTTAAAATGGCTGGGTTTTTTCCCACAGCCTTCCTTCCTTTCTGCTGTGGAACTGCAGAACTTAGTGAATTTGCCCAAATTGGTTCTCATCTCAATATTGAACAGATACATTAGGGCAAGGATAACTCTTGCTCAAGATACCACTTCTAAAATAGAGAGCTTTTATGACCAGGAAATTGGGTGTTACATGAACTGCTACATTGTTACGCTTATCAGTAATAAACTTTTTTTGAAATCTGCATCTGTGCTGTGTATGTAACAATCTCAGGCAGCTAAGTGTTTGTGACTGATCACATAAACTCCATTGGACTGCCTTTATTTATTAGGGGCCAAGGCTTTACTGAATGCGATTTTATTGGAAGCTACAATTGTCATGTTAAGATGCACAGGACAGTTGGAGGTTTGAGGAGTCTAAATTAGTGTAGAGTCTGGTGAATAATTGACAGTGCCTTTGAATGTATTTATTTTCCATTAATTTATTTTTCTAAGGCTAAAACTTGCTCTGAATGAAGCTTAAATGTAAATGAAATTGCTTATCTGAAAAATCGTGCCATGCAGATGGGATATGAACACAACATTCATTTGAAAAAATTGTAACAAAATAAATTAATATATAAACAAAACTTTGTTTAAAGGAATTTACCTCTTTTAAAATGTCAAATATTAAATACAAGTTTACTTTCCTAGTTTTCATTTGGACTTTTAAAATAATTTTTATAAGGAAGATTATTCCTGGAAATCTGTTTACCTGAAAAATACGTGGAGCTTGAGATTTCAGGCTTGTTGTAGTATGCAGTAGATTCAGACTGAGGTGTTAAAGCTTGAAATGAGTCTTTCTGAATGCGTTCCAGCAGTTGTGTTTGAAGAGTGCTATTGATGCTAATAGATCACTGGAGCAAGAAATCCACTTTGTCATGGAGCAGAACTTGTAGAGCTTTGCCTATGCAGTGGAAATCATCAGTTACCTTAACAAGAGTCCTACTGCTGTCTTTCACTTTCTTGCCGTGGGGGTAAATCATCCTTCTTTCTCTCACTTACTTAGCTCTTTGCTTGGTTTTTAAATAAGAGGAGGCCTTGTGTCTGACAGTGGTCAGAGCAGTCTTTTATTGTAGAAGCTATCAAAAGTCAGGCGTTTTGTTTAAGGACCTCTCTTAAAATGTAATGCTGTTGCAGCTGGCCAAACAAGACACTACTCATCATCGTAGATGAGGGGACTGAATTGAAGGATGTTGCCCTTTAACCATTGCCAAGTTGATCAGACACCTTGGCAGTGTTTCCTTGTGCTTTGCTGCACGCTGGGCTGTAATGTTTCTGCCCAGAAAAACCTTCTGTGCTGGGCACGAGGCTGGGTGGGGGCTGACTGTAGTGCCAGCTGTTGGCATGGGACCTTTCGGTAAAGGTTAACTGGGTGCTGTTGTCCCTCTTACCACCTGAGGCAGTTTCTCATCCTCATGGGAAGGGCTTTAAAACTGCAGGCTTCCCTAACATCAGGAAATTGGGTTTGTCATATGAGTTGGAGAAATAAGCTGTGTTCTTATGTATGAAAGGAAGCTGTGGCATTGGGGTGAAGTTGTGCTTTGCAAAACAACTAACTTTTCAACACGTCTTCTTCACAAGTGACTTCTTCATTAAGCTGAGACCTGAGGACCAGTCAAATTTGAGAAGAGCTAAATATTGGTACAAAATTTTGACACTACCGATGTTCAGACCATACGAAGGAATGTCTTTGTAATAAGTCAACTGTCCAGAATCTTGCAGTTGTGGATACAACTTTCTTTGGGCATCTCCTGCACTTTCTCCTTCCAGAAGCTGGTCTAGAGAGGATTGGTGACAATGAGCAGCAGCTTCAGTTGGGCAGCTAAAATGTATCATGAAAGACTTGATGCAACCCAGGAGCCTGGTGCTGTAGAGAACAGAGGATGGCAGGGGAAAAATAGATGGAACCATGGGAGAAAGAGATGAAGTAGCAGCTCAGACAAGGAAATCAATATCCTCTCTGAATCATAAGCCTTGCTGACAAACTTTTCCTTCTGAATTTGAATATTTAATTTGGGAAGATTTTAATGCAAACTCTTTAGGAATAACTTTCACTCAGTTCTTAGTTTGAAAATGTTCCTTCTCCAAACTTTTAGTTGTGGTATTTTCTATTTGAGAACCACTTGGAGGGAGAATTCCAGTGTAGATCCCAGCGTTCTGCTAAAGCATGCACCAGTACAGAAACCTGCCTTTGTCATGAGATACAGTTGCTACAAAGCACAGGCAACATGGTTCCACAAAAGTGGCTTTAATTACAATGTGTGACCTGGTATACAGTAGCTAAAACTCTCTAGGAATTGCCAGCATGTAGTGCTGTGGGGAAATGGATCAGTCTGTGTTCATTTTGGAGTATGTTACCCTCTCAAATCTCTCCCTTCAGCTGGGGAACATGATTAAGGTCTGCATTTCAGACCCAGGCTTTCAGACTTGTCCTTTTTCTGGAAGGTGCTGTTGGACACTAACTCCTTGTGAATGCTGCCTTTAATTTCAAACTAGATCTCTACTAATTCAGTGATGCCAGGTGTTCTGACACACCTGATGTTGGGTATGGAAATTTTTTTAATCCAAAAGTTCTGGCATTCAGGACCATATTTTTGCATATGTTAGAGTTTGATTCTGCATAAAGTGTTGCTGGATTTACTTCACATGCAGTGCTTATGTCAGCTGTGAAAAACAGTATACCATGATAGTCTTGCACTATTTTGTTTAAGGACTTGAATAATAATAATTTACCAGTTATTTATATTGGTTGTTAGAATCTGTGAAGCCTCACAGAAAATCTTAATGACGGTAAGGGAGCGAGAAACGTAATAAATCAGCTTTTCCTACATTAGTTAATTACAAAATTGTGACACCCTCTTGAGGTATCTTCCTGGTGTACTGCATCTTCAGCAGCAAGGGCAGTTTTTCATCCTGGTATTTATTTTTTTCTACCCTATGAGGTTCCCAGAGTCAAGTGAAGAATCCCATCAAGCTGGGTGCTAAAATGCTCCTGGGCTGTGCATTTTTTTCCTCACTTTGTTTTGATGTCTGAATTGCATTTACACATTGCTATTTGAGATGTTAAACATGAAGTTTAGTATATCACGCTTAGCACCATCTTACTTTACTGTTCTGATATTTTCTCAGGTGATCTGTTGAGATAAAATATCTCTCTGCTCTGATAGAAGTCTTTTTTTGGGTTTTGGGATGTTTGTTGTTTTGGTTTTTTGTTTGGTGGGGGTTTTTTTGTTTGTTTGTTTTGTTTTGTTTTTTTTTTTTGAGCTATAACAACCTCCATGGGACTACTGTAAACATTATGGTGCTACTCAGTGGTGCTTTTTATGTGCACACTTGATTATGTGGTTGTATTCTGCTTTTTGGTACTTGTCCAGTGTTGGTTCTTGCATTTTACCTGTGGCTGGATTTCACGCTGCTCCCTTCAGAGAGATGAGACTTGCCTCTTAACAGCAAAGCTGGGATTGGAAGAATGGCAATATTCCAAATGCCAATCCTTCAAGCAATGTTGTTTTTTTTAAAAGTGAATTTTCGGTCTGACAGTGGCCAACTGCTGTTAACCGAAAGCAATCTTCAAAAGTGCTGCTTATGATGCTCATTTTTTAAGTAACTGTCAACTGAGGAATGCAAAATGATTGTGTGTGTGTGTTTACTCAGTTTGTCTCCAAAAAGTAAATTTTCTCTAAGCTTAGTGCTTATGTTGCATGTTGCTGCCTAGATCACATGGCGGGGGCAGGAGGAGGGCTGGACACAGCACTTCAGTGAGCTGCTGTGCTGCTGTCAGTTTCTCATGAAACAGAATTTTCTTTTCTGAAAAAAATGAACAGCCTGTGTATGATTCAGGCACGTGTGTTTATACACACGCACACAGCTACAGATTTGTAGGAGATTTAGGCTTTAAAAAGCTGCTAATTTTATTGATAGCTTTTTAGAAAGTAACTTAGTGACTAACATCCACGTTATTTCATAGAATGTTATTCTTTCATGAAATGCTTCTGGGGGAAGGGAGAGTGTCTTTTTATTTGATTAATTTCTAATAGAGATTGGCTAACTAACTGTACTCTAGGGAGTTATCTTTGACTTGGTTGGTAGCTTTGTATGGTGCAAGATTAACTGGATGCTCCTCTGTACATTTAAAAAAAATAAATTGTTAACTGTGTTCCAGTCAGAGGCCTGAATAAACTTTGAAGCTGGGGATGCATGGCATGGAAAGCTTCCAGCAGACCTGTCTCAACTGAGGTAGTAGGAGTCCGGGACTTGCACATCCTCATCCTTCTTTTACCCACTCCCCAAAGGCATGGAAGGAGATGAGACTGCTTTGGTAACTTCTCCAAACTGAATTTGAATATCCTTCTAGCAGACTGGACTTCATAAAATCCAAACTGAAGTTGATACTATATCATTCCTTGTGAGGGGGAAGAAGTAAAAATTGACATGAGTTCAGAACTGGGTGAGTGGTTTTAAGTCTAAACCGCTAACCCCAAAAAAATTCCTCAGTGAACTTAGGTTTCCGGCGGTTTCAGTCCTTTGGCCACTTCTGGATTCCTTACTTCTGTGAACAATTCCTAACTAGGAATTGGTTTGCTCCTTTGTGTGTCTTGTTTGTGTTAGGAAAGTGATTGGCAGAAGGCAGTGGATGACATTTGAAGGCTGAAATGCACAAGTGGTTTATTTCTGCTCTTCATTTCATAGTTAGCTATGCCCTATTTTTTAATACAGGACATGTGCTTTGCTAAATTAGGACAACTATTTCATTAAGGAGTAGAGACCTTCAAAAGCTGGAAAACAGGTGTTAGGCTGCCAGTAAAATCTGCTCCTTCTTGATGAGAAGAAATATGTGACACTTTCTATGTGTATGGATGTGCAGCTCGTGATTGGATAGATGAGCTGCAGGACTTGGTTATTCAAGAAGCGTTTAGGTTGAGAACTCGTAGTGCTGTAGCTGACCTGGGGGGGAAAAGCTGTTAGTTCTGTCTGATCATACCCCTCATTTTAGTTCCAGATCTACTTCTGTGCCCTCTAGCACAGACACGGCATTGAGGACAGCTTTATGTGAGACCTCCTTGAAGGATTTGAAGCATAAAGGAGGTGTTATCATCTTGATGTTATGCTTCAGTTGGCTGTGTCCAAGCAGGTATTTAAGGAAAGGGTTCCAACCTTGTGCCAGTATCCAAACCCAACAAAAGTAATTTCTTGACAAAATAGGCTCTTCACCCTATATACTTTTGTGACCTCTGCCTTAAACAAGTAAATGGGGAAAAATTGTTGTCTTTTGGGGGTTTTTTTACCCTTCTTGGAGTAAAGTGAGCAACAGGAAGCTCTTTTTCATGCCCATGTTTTGAATCAGGAAATTCCTGTCTGCAACACATAAATTTGTCAAATCAACATCTGAAATCACGTGGCACTTTTCTTTCTCAGGGATTTGTGTACAAATGTGTATAATAGCTGCAGTAATGCTACACTGAAGTATTTTCAAGCAGCGTAGAAGCTTGGAGGAAGGTGTTTTAATACTCTTCTAGGTGAATATATTTTAAAAATTATCTTCCTCAATTCCCTTTTTTGTTCCTGTAAAAAGAAAACCAAATGAAATTCACAGATGATACGATAAAACGCTCAATTATGAGGTTGGCTGTCTTTTTGTTCTGTTGTTTCTTTTAAGAAAGAAAGAGGAGTCCACAAACCCTGGCATAACATCAATGCTAGTTAACTACGAAGAACCTCTTTTGATCGAGAGTCACACAACCTCGTTTCACAGTAAAAGGAGAATTTGTATCAGGTCTAGTTGTCACATGACAATTGTAATCGTGTCAGTTAGGGGGGAGTCCAGACTTTTTTTGCTTGTGTGACTGCATGCTTGGTGCAGAAGCCTGCCATCTGTTTAAGGCTCAGATGTTTTGTTGCCAGATTGCACACAACCCTCTTTCTCTGTAAATGGCTGCGTGGATAAGAGAAACTTAGAATTTTTTCTTAAATTGTGTGATAATTACTTAGGGTGAGTATCTTGCTTAAATACTGTCCTTGAGAGATAGTAGCGCTATTGTGGGAACTGATGAAGACAAAGTGCGCTTATTTGAGAGTTTCTTATGGTGCTCATGGCTCTTGTGTTGTTTTGTCTCTGGTGCAATGATGGCAGTACTTGATCTTGTTTGTCACTGGAGGGCAAGACGAAAGGCAACAGCTGGTCACCAACAGATGCACTCAACAGATGTTTTTGGGGTTTTCCTGTAGTACCTAGTAAAACATATTTCCACTCCAGTTTTTCATTTGCCTTTTCTTTGACACTTTATAAGGAAGTTGCTTGTGACATCAACATGGAATCATAGAGTAGTTTGGATTGGAAGGGACCTTTTAAACGTCATCTAGTTCAATGCCCCTGCAATGAGCTTCAGGTTGCTCACAGCCCCTTCCAACCTGACCATTTATGTTTCCAGGGATGGAGTATCCACCACCTCACTGTACAACCTGTTCCAGTGTTTCACCACCCTTGCTGTAAAATAATTTTTCCTTGTATCTGGTCTAAATCTTTTAGTTTAAAACCAATACCCCTTGTGCTATTGCAACAGTTCTAGTAGAAAGTCTGTCCCTATCTTATAAGCTCTCTTTAAGTATTGAAAGGTTGCAATAAGGTCTTAAAGGTGTCTTCTTTTCTCCAGGCTGAACAATCCCAACTTTCCCAGCCTGTTCTCACAGAAGATGTGCTCCAGCACCCCGACATTTTTGTGGGTCCTCCTCTGGGCTTTTTCCAGCAGGTCCATATCTTGCCTGTGCTATGGTCTCCAGAACTGGACGCAGTACTCCAAGTGTGGTCTTGCATAACTTTTTTTAAAATAAGGTTGTGGAAACAATAAGCTCTTGCTGGATTATGGGGTGAAAATTGTTGATATACGGTTACAACTCGAGCTTTCAGAATTTTTGAAACTTCAGACTATACTAAAAGAGGTATAAAAAAAGTCTCGTAGCAGCAGGAGGATTTCAATTCCAGTTAGCCATGCTGGCATTAAGTTGAAGCTAACTCCATGCTCCTGTATGTCAAGAATATCTGTAGCTGACCTTCCTCCTCAGGCTCACGTGTGAGTGTACTCTTTTGTACACAGCCAACAAGCCTGAAGGTCCTCATCTGTTTTTAGCATGGTTTGAGAACATGGGTTCTCTTACTCCAGAGCCTCTAGTTGTGGAATTTTTCTTGTTTTGGAATACTAGACTGCCAGTGGAGATCTGTACAGACAGTAAAATTACATTACAACATCTTCCAATCAACTCTTGGACATATTTTAATGTCTATAGAGCCTGAAGTACACAAACCCAAAGATTGGAAGCGACACCTCTGGAGACCTCTAATCCAACCTGCTTCTCAAGACAAAGCCAACTAGAGCAGGTTGCACAGAATATTGTGCTGTCAGATTTTTTAGCATCTCCAAAGATGAAGATATTACGATGCCCCTGAGCAGCCTGTTCCAGTGCTCAGTTACCTGTAGGTTTTAAAAGAAGAAAAAAATGCTTTAATGTTTAAATAGTAATGCTTGTATTTCAATTTGTGACCATTCCCTCTTGTCTGTTCACTGGCTGTCACGGAGAAGATTCTGTCTTCTTTATTCCTTCTCCTTTCCAGGTACTTATACACAATGATAAGACTTTATCTGAGTCCCCTCTTCTCCAGAGTAAAGTGTCCTCGCTCTCTAAGTATCTTTCTGCCTGGCAGGTTTCTCAGTTTTCATTTTTGTCTCACTGACCACTTAGCTAGTCTGTGCTTCATCCATTTGTCTGTGAAGGCGCTGTGGAAAACAAAAGCTGGGAAGTCTTGCTGAAGTCAGGATAAACCACTCGTGTACTCCCCTAGTTCACCGAGCCAGTTGTTCCCTTATCAGTGTCTGTCAGGTTGGCCTAGCATGGCTTCCACTTATAAATCCCTGACAATGACTTCCCATCACCTTCTTGGCTTGGAAATGTCTTCCAGGAAGCTCTGTCACTATTCCTGGACTGAGGTGAGACTGACCAGCCTGTGGCTCCCTAGACTGTCCTCCAAGCTGTTCTAGAGACAGGGGAGTGTTCTGCTTTTGTCCAGTTCTCAGGAGCCTCTCGTGATGGCCATGACCTTTCAGCAGTAACGGGGGACCTCGCCGTGACATTGGCCAGATCACACAGCCATTACCAGTGCACTCCATTAGGTCTCATGGACTTGTGTCTGTCCAGTTTGGTTAAATGTTCCCTAACTTGATCCTCCTGTACTTCTACTGGTTACTTATGTTTAAAGAAGCTACTACCAGGCTTTCAGAAGCAATAGAGTTCAGCTGCAGCAAGTTCTGGCAAGTGTGAAGGCTGTATTACAGTAGCTGAGTATCTCTAAAC
Organism: Mohoua ochrocephala; assembly: GCA_013398855.1. Lineage (NCBI taxonomy): Eukaryota > Metazoa > Chordata > Aves > Passeriformes > Acanthizidae > Mohoua > Mohoua ochrocephala. Next base: position 6,287 of record VZTA01018024.1, on the reverse strand, counting down.
AGTACTCTGTAAACTTGTGTCTACAGCTGGTTTGGAGTTTTTCAGCTATAATTTATTTTTACCTTCTATTATTAATGCTAAAATTCTTCATTTCCACTGGATAAAGAAACTCACGCGTTCTCAATGACTACACTTTCTCTTGGCAGAGAACAGATAAAACAGAAGAATCCTCCTAAGAGTTGTGGTGGTAGAGTCTGGCTCTGTTTTTTTGTTGCTGTTTCTGGCAGCAGCAATGGTCTGTACTTTTCATAAAAGCTTCTTCAGTGGAGTTTTGCTTGCTTCAGGAGGAACAGCTAGCCCAAGATAACAGTTTTTTGCTCCTAGAAAATTAAGATTGTTACTTTAATTAATGAAGTTGTATTAATAATAATAAGAAATTACTTCTGCCATTACTTACTGTTCAAGTTGATGTAGCCATGACTGGTAAAAATACTTGACAGTAATCCTGATTCTACTGGTGTAGAGGTTTGCTTCTTTCCATATACTCTAGGATTGAATCAAAGAGGATTTAAATCCCCCATTTAAGTTATCGAAGGTTAATATTCAAGTTTAGAAGAAATGGCTTACTTTTCATATGTGAAATAATGAAATATGATTCTCTTAAATTTTCTTCTGAAAGCAATCACTACCAGATGACACGGTTAACTTTAATCCTCTCAAGTGCTAGTAGATGCTTCTCAGTGTAGTGTCTTCTATTTAAAAGCAAAGTTAGGGACAATACAATGGGTTTTGGGTATTTCTATGTCTGATGCTACTTGGCAGTTGAATTTGCATGTTGATTTTAGTACCAAAAAGCTACCTCTAGGGTAATTCACCTGTTAGTGTTATCTATTCCTTGAACATTGGTTCTATGTGGGAGAAGGAGTAACTTTCTAGAAAGGTGAAAGGTTAAATGCTCTGTGGCATCAGAACTAAAGTCACAGTGCATGAATTAAAAAGTTCTAACATAAGATTTTAGGGGCGACTTTTTAAAACTGTTTTTCTTTCCGTTTGTATGTATAGACTAGACAGCATAGTCCAGTCTAAAGTTTTCTTTGGCACTCAATTAGGCATGAGCAGAATATTTCACTTATGTCTTCATTTCTCTTGGGAAATTACTGCTCTTTACTCCCCTGTGGGTGTACCTTTTGTTGCCCTGCATGGTTGTCTTTATGGAAAAACACGAATGCTTGTGGTGAGTATTTATTTCTCTTGCCAGGAACTAGTGGAACAAAGGTGAATGTGAGACTTCCTCTCCCTCAAACAATTACTGATTTTTCCTGTTTTAACTCTGGTTTTAAAAGGCTCCATGTGAGAGCCCTTCTTGTATCTGAGAAATAATCCAACTGTGAATTTGCTTGCAGTTTATCAAGAGGTAGCACAGAAATTGTGAATAAGGGGAAGGGCTAGTTTCTGTTTGGTTGTGCCGGAATTTATTGATTCAAATATTGTTTTGATTTAGGTCTTTTGATAATGGTGTAATCTACTTCTCATCATGAAAGTAAATAGTATGGCAAGCTGTATTTGTCTCTCCAAGAGCTGAACTGTGATGACTGCCCAGCGTCTTTAAAAGGGTGCATGTTTCCATAGTGTGTGTCAGGTAAGGAAGCGGAATTGAACAACCTTATCGCTTACCTTTTTTTTGGAGCACAGGAATTGGCAGCAGAAGTAGGACACAGTGAATGTTGCAGACCTGTTCCTTTCTGGGTTTCCTGCTTTCATTTTGCCCGGCCACATTTTCTACAGAAAACAAATTCTTGCCCTTCTGTGGGTAAGATCTCCTCCTGACCTTCCCCTTGCCTTGTCTGTCACTGAAGTGTAGGGTTTCTTCATTAAGTCCCTACATGAGCAAAAACATTCCTAGAAAGTGAAGTTTAGCTTCCCCAGGATTAGGATCTAAACCAGAACAAGCCTAGTCAGACACAGGAGCCTTTCACGCAGCAGTCGGCTGTCAGTGGTTGTGTGGTTTGTCTGTTTGTGCCTTTTAAGCACTGATTAATCCTACCCATGTTTTCCTCAATTTTCCTCCTAACTGAGGTATCGGCACTTGACTGAAAGGAATGTGGTAGGTAGGACACAGAGCCTGGGCTTTTTGTTGATTGGGTCATACTGGTAACAGCTTTGTTGCTAATGCTAGCCATTAGGTGGCCTAGCTAATGCTAGGTTTTGAGAAAATATAGGACAAATTGTGAAGGACTCTGCAGATTTAGGAGGTATTTTTGAGCCAAGGCCAGGTCTCTAACTATGCACTTGGGAGAAGAAGGATCGTCACACAATCTTGCTTTAACCCTGTAGATGCTGGCTAGTGCGTATGGTGTGAACAAAATCCCTGTAAAATCAGTAGAACTAATTCTTCTAAGTTTTCCTTTTAGTTGAAAAAAATCGATATCTACCAAGGGCTGAAAGTGGTGGTACATGGCTACTGGACAGCCCTGTGAGGAGATCCCACAAGTCTGCTGGCTCATACCCAAAAGCAGCTGTTTTGTAGAAGATGAGTTCTTTATCATGCCTGGTGAAGTCTTGAAGTGGATGGCATTCTCCAGAGACAGTGAGCATGTTGTCATATAAAAGCTCTCTCTAATGAATAGGCTAGACCAAGCTCACCTGTTGGAATGTAGTAATCCAGGCCTCATGAGAGATGCTGCTTTGTGCACACAGGTAAGGAAGGGCAGGGTAGAGAAGAGGTCGCTGACGTTCCTCAGCTCAGTCTTTCACACAAATCCTTAACTAGTAGGCAGCATGACCACACTTCAACAAGTGTGTTTTATTTTCACTTTTACATGAAAAATCTGCTTTTGCTTTTTGTGGTTTTAACTTGTAGCACTATGAGAGGTGCAGGATGAGCAATGCAAGACCTCAAGGGCAAATGCAAAGACTTCTTGGGGTTTTCATTGATTTCTAATCCCCTTTGATTTAGAATGCTCTCCAAATGCTGTGCGATGATGGTGCAGTGCTGCTCTGTGATACTTTTGCAGTCAGCTTTTTCCAAGTGTTCCATAAGCCCTTTGCAATTTCTTCCATCTCTGTAGAGTTTTACCTTTCCACAGGAATAAAAGGTATGCATAGTTTCTTCTTCATAGTTCTTGAAGGTGCTGTATTTCACCCACTTGAGATTTGACCTCTTTGAGGTTCTTTAGTGTTATATGAAAAACCCTGTTATGAGCAAGAAGTGCTGCTATCCCTTATCCAAACATATGAGGATGGACAAGTGTTGCCAATACAGATTATTGCTACTTGAATAATGTAGGGGTGCAGGAGATTTGGGGACTTTAGCTGGTAACAGTGGATGTCAGAACCAAGACTAGTGAAATTGTTCCACCTCCTCTCCCCCACTTTACAAATCCTAGGTACTCTAGGCTGATTTGAAGATGAAGATTGCTTCTTACCAGCATTTATTTCATTGTAACAACAGGTGTGAGGATTTTTGTGTAAAACTTTCTTTAGTCCTGACCACAGGAGGTTTCAGGAAGAAAAACCCCATTGTAAACTCAATTATATATTCTAGAGTCTTGAGTCCTACAGCTGAAAGTACAAAGAGGTGGAGCTGCAGTGAAAAGGTGTGTGTTTTTTCCTGGACCATAAAAGAGATGTTCAGCAGGTACCCAGTAGAAACTTTGCTTAAATTAAAAAAATGAATGAATACTCAAGGGATAATAGGCTAATCTGCATCACTAGTGAATCATCTGGTGAACTAGATGTTCCTAGTGGTGTGTTTTTGGGTGATAGAAAATGGTGGAGGAATAGTGAATTACACGAAGTGTTCTCTGCTATTCTCTCCTACAGTAATATCAAAATTGATTTTGCTTCAGTTTTGAGAAAATAACCTTATCTTGTGGTGTAGCTGGGCCTCTTTCCTTTGGAACAAGAGCTACTGCTTTTTAAAAGGAGTTTTTTTTAAAATAAGGACTTAAATTTTTTAAAAAATCCTCCTTCATGATGAAGCCATGAAAAGTTAAAAGAAAAAATCTTTATATGCCAATTCTTGCATGTTGGCTTTGCATTTGTCTGCCAGACAGCTGAAGTCCTGTGTTAGTGATACCCGGACTGCACACAAGTAATACAGCTTTGCAGAAATCAAAAATGTATGATGAGAATGGAAATACCTGAACAACAAAATTCTTTAGGGAACTGGCATTAATTAATTTTAATTTCTGTATGTATATTGGAGACGTTGTATATTCATACTACATGGTGTTGTTAATACTTTGCCCTTTTTATTTACCTGTGTAGTGTATCTTTAAAAAAAATAGCATTCACAACTTTCTTTGAACCTCTAATTCTTCTTAGTATATGTGCTAGGTTAATGGAATTTCTATCATTTTAAGCTCTAGAATTCCAGTAAGAATCCTCAAAGAGTTTTTCAATCTGGTTCTAGTGAAATGGCTTTGAAGAGTTAAGGCTAGGAATATGATTTTCAGTTTTGTGTGACTTTTGTGATCTAAAAGGTATGGCTTATTTCTGAAATATTTCATTTGAGGAATTGAACTGTATTTTTGTTACTTTTAAATTTAAAATGCAATATCCAAATAAGGACAATGTACTGTTGTGCCTTTAGAAAAAGATGTAAAAAACCAAGCACAAGTAATGCAAGAATGAAGTGTGTTAAGGAGACTGGAGACCAGACCACTGTACTTTCCTTGAGACTGTCTTGCCACATTAGTTGTACAGGAAAGTCATTAAATCCTGGCTATCTTATGAAATGCATCAGCTGAGCCCTGATAATTCTGGTTGCCAGCAGACCAGAAATCAACTAATTGCATTCTTTATAAACAATTTACCATAACACTAATGCTTTGTGTCAATATATATTAATGTAGTGCTTTGACCTGACCCAGTGAAATGTGACAACCCTACCCTTCAGTAGGGCTATGCCCTCTGGAAAGCTGGTGAATTAAAATTCTTTTATTGATGTTCTTTTATTGTGTTCTTAGTTTGCTGCTTGCCAGATGCAAAAGCTGGGTATTCCCCTAGGATTTTTTGGTGGAATGTTCTGTGGTGGAGGAGACAGGGATGCTGCATCCGAGCCGTGGCAGAGTAATTCCTCCAATGTGGAGCTGTGCAATCACAGCTTTGATGAACTTTAATAGATTTGTTGCTATCTTCCGTTTACTGAAGGACTGACTTTGATCTTTCTCTTGTGCAATAGGTAAAAAGAAGTACAGTGGCTTAACATTATCTTTCCTGTTTGGCAATAGTCCAAGGCATCTCAAGGGCCTGGCATATCAGGTGATACTTCAGTGCTTGCCAGCAAAGTTGGAAAGAATATCACTGTTGCTTTTTTTTTTTTTTTGAAGATTGACTCTTTACACTAGATATAAGAAAACTTCTCTGAAGAGATGGCATCAGTTGTGAACAGTAAATGGACAACTCTCCCCATCTGACGTTTTGTCATTGCTTTGCTACTTACACGAGGATTTATTCTGAAGGGTAATGGATTTATGATTTGGTAACGCTGTATGGCTAGATAACACCATTTAGATAAGTGGCACAAAGGCTTTCAAAAGTGTTTTAAAGAGAGTTTGCCACTTGAGTTACTTCCTGTGTGATCTTGCTGTGTGAGCTACTATGAAGCTCTGTGACCATGGTGGAAACAATTAAGGATAGGTAAGAAAGATGCTACCATTTTTCCAGGTAGGGCTTTGAATATTTGAGTGAAGTTAAAACAGAGCAGGTAAGGAATCCATCCAGAAGCTGCCAAAGGAATTTGTTTGTAATTTTGGGTCCAATCTGGTATTGCTCCTTCAAGAGCTGCTTCTCCAATTGTTTCTCTGCAGCTGAAAGCAAACTCCAGTCTAAGGTTAGTCTGGATTCACCTTAATGTGTTCTGAGAGATGAATTGAACATCAGTTGTCTTTGATTCTCTGATCCTTACAGTCAGTAAATCCAGTTGCCTGCTGCCCTCTTGTAAAATCTGACAACAGTTCCTCACAGTTCAGTGACTGTGTGCAAAGCCAGTAAAGCCTTGGGTATGTTCCCGTGTGCGGATGGTTGGTTGGTGGCAACTGCTGCTGGGCTCTCTGCAGCTCAGGTAGTACTTTTTTCTGCATTGGTGTCATTCAGACTGGCCAGAAGGTTTTAACATCCTGAAGAATTTTCCATTACACCTCTTAGCCACTTCATAATTTACTCAAAAGTGATTAAGAGGTTATTCTTCCCTTGCTTAAAGGCACAGTTGTCTCTTGAGATGAGTATTTCTCTTCTGCTGTGTTGTTTTGAGGGGAAGTGTGGGAGAGTGGGCACTGCAAGTGCTTCTGTTGTTTTGAAAATGCTGCTTGGGATCCAGACAAAAAGTAATGTCTGGAATATTT